>CACRXP010000602.1:242576-362697 GCA_902702965.1 Spirometra erinaceieuropaei
ACTGAAACCCTGATTTATAACCCACCACCCGCTTCTAGCATTACGTATGGTTTAATCCTGGCGCCTTCTACCCCCTCTCTCCCGGCCATCCTAATCGTACTCGCTTGCGTATTTTCGTCTGCGATTTTACTTGCGCCGGTTTTACTAAATTGTTTTGTTTTCAGGAGAGCATTTTTTTCGTGCATTCAGTTTTGACCCCAAACCTCAACGGGCACTCGTGATTCATGTACTCGCCTTCTTGAGAAGATGGGCATGTTATGGTGTACTTTTAAGCATTATATATATATGATGCCTGTGCGTGTGTGTACATAAGAGCTATCCAGTAGGCAGTTCTCAGCTACCTCGGCACCTCCCTTTTTTCATCCGTCGCTTTCTTGTATTCAGCAAGTACCCCCCCCCTCCCCCTTGTGTATTATCCAGTCCCCCCCCCTCGGCAGGTTGCCTGCACGCAACACCACTCTCGCTCTATTTACTTTCCATGTAATCTGGTTCTTTATTTTCAGCTATTCCTCTGTGATCTGTGTTTATCGACGTTAGGGCTCTGTTCCTCACACCCCCCCCCCGCCTTCCCGTCTCCTGTTTGCACTTCTCTCTTTGGCGCCTACCAGGTCCATCGGTGATCTCACCATTTGAAATTATATAATTTCCCAAATGCTCTGGGTTTCATCTGTCCTTATACCTTTCTTGAGGGCTATATTGAGCTGTTGAAGTCCAGGTAGACGTCAATGCGAAGAGGTAGATACGTAGACTGCGAATGCGTACACTCCAGATGCGCCGGACCAGTATATGGGAGTCGGATGGACTCAGGACACCTGCTGAACGGGCTGCGCTAAGTCTGTACGAGCACGTAATGCTGTGTATTCGCGTGTGGTGGCACACCTTAGACGTAGACCTGGGGGCGTCAGCCACTGTGCCCTAATCCCATCATTTCTTGGGTGGCAGGCTCATGCAGTCGACTGGGGCAATGGGGAAGGGAATAGATTGGAGCCAGTGCTGGGGACGCTGTCCCCATGGCACATGAGTGCGATCCTCACGGTGAATAAAGCTGAAGCGCTTGAACCTACCATGGCGCACTATGAGCCGTGGCTTTGAGGGCTACCAGCTGAGGGGGCAACTCAATGATGCTCAATGGCTCCTCGATATCGCCTTTATGACGCCCACGCATGCGGGAGCCAGGCCGTCCTTCGGAGGGACTTGTACCTTCTGCGCGAGCCAGGTCGCGTTTGGCGCGCGCGTAGAGGCTGTTAACCCTTGCAGGCCAGCACGCCTCCTCACGGTGAATAAAGCTGAAACGCTTGAACCCACACTACGTGACCTATCTCATGAAATCTGATAACGGAAGCTGATGAGAGAGTCTCTGGACGCCTTTAACGTTGAGCATTTTGTTTGCTCATCCACATTCCTCAGTGAAATGTCCTTTTCTTGTGCAGATATTGTGTTTACGTAATTATATCAAGTAAAATATCAGTAAATTTGAGCGAAAATGGACGTTGGAATATATTTGTGCAATTTCTTGTGCTAATACATGTCCTAGAATACGGTAACGCATCTGAGCGACTTTTTCATTGAAAGGATAGTAATTTACCCGCGAGAGTTTTAATAAACAAATTTAGCCGGACTTGAAAATTTATTTTATATCCGATGTTAACCATGGTGATCAGTCTGCTAACACAAAGGTTATTTTAAGGAAACCGGAGGTTTTATCAATTTCTAAATGACAAATTATCAGATCCGTGTAAATTAATTTAACGGAAGAAAAGTTCTCTCTATAAGCACAAAATGGTATGTTTACGATCACGCCTGTCAGTTCTATTTAAATTTATTAGGCACCGACCGACCTCATGACATGTCACATATGAAAACGTTTGTTCCTACGAGGTCCCCATCGGGGAACTCAAGCAAAATCCAGCTTCCCTTGTTCAAACCCACCTCGTTTACTTCAAACAAATAAAAGAACAGGAATCCCTGGAAAACTGTTTTGGAATCTACACTCAGAATGTAGGCAGTTGACAAACCGTCATGTATGAAATCACACTACTTATTAAACGATATTTAGATGTAAGCTTCACTAAAACACTATTATTAGACGTTATTTTATGTCTACTTCCTACACATTTTAAACGAATTTTACTTAATTAGAGCCATTTCTGACGTTTTCGGGATATTGCGCTTTTCAAAATAAATCGACATTTCTAAACAACGCAGCACTGCCTTTAATATTTCTTTATGTTTTTAATTCTTTAAAACTTGTACTTAAGTAACCTAGACATTGGACTAATGAAGTGGTGTCGGTTTGCAAGTGGTTGGCAATCATTCGTAAATTTCGACACATTTCATGAGTTAGGTCACTAGCTGTACCACGGCGCACTATAAGCCGTAGCTTTGAGGTCTGCCAGCTTAGGGGGACAACTTGGCCGGAGAGTCAGGCTCGATTGCTCCTCGATATCGCCTTTGTGACGCTCACGCATGCCAGATCCAGGCCGCCCTTGTATCTTCTGCGAGAACCAGATCACGCTTGGCGCGCGCGTAGAGGCTGTCAATCCTTGCAGGTCAGCACACCTGAGCCCACTACCGGTTGTCTTGACACTCAGGCCTAAGTGGATGGAGGATTAAATGTTACGAGCGTCTGACTCACCATGAACTAATCCGCACAAATTTCATTGCTTCTGAGTCCATCCCGTAGGGGAGATGATGAACGCCGTCGCTCGCGATGGTCGAGCTGTCGGCAGACTGCTGAGCGACGCAAGCGGTGGTGAACGGAGCTCATTGATCCAGATTTTACGGATGCGGCATCAAGCACTCAGTTACGAAACCGGGGGCCGACCATTGCTGTCTCACAAGTTACCGCTGACGCCTGCATCGTCCTCGCCCTCTGACCCAGCCCATAATGATCCCCCAGTAAAGCTAGCTTGAGACGATGTAGTGGTCGACCTGATCGTTGCACCTTCGTTCCTTCAGTTCATATGGGACTGTCTGTGAACAACTGCCCCTTCGCCTTCCACTGACCACCTATCACTTAGCTCAGCTCTTAGCACAGACTCGTAGAGCCACATAAAAGCTGCTTACGGGCTGCTGTAAGAGAGGTGAGGTTGTGCATGCACACATCTAGAGAGGCTGTAACACCCACGGGCACCGAGTACACCCGTCTGCGTTATCTCCCGTTGGAACGGCGGATGTAGACTAAGCCCCTTTTTCGTTGTTCTACGAAGCTCTGGGGCCTTCATTCACCAGCGAATATGCCGCATTTGCCACTGTGTCCAACCCCATCCAGTTGGTTTGCCTCGAACAGGGAAAAGCCGTTGACTTCAGCGCAAACCAGCGCTGCCTCTTTCGCAGTAGCAAACTCGATGTGCTTTTAAACTACCACGGCCAGCCGGCAGAAGCGACTCGAAACTTTGCCTGCTGGTGATAACCCGATGCTCGGAACGGAAGTCAGGCCAGTGCGCCTTCACTGACAGCGATGGTCGCATTGAAAGTTTTGCCAAACTTGCGGTTTTTTCATTGCTGAACCATCGGACCTCTCCCCCGACCATCCCGCCTGCTTCGCCTCTTCGACCAACTCCAAGTCGACCGCCTTGTTGGCTCTAACCGCAGACATAGATTGGCGCTGCATCGTAGGCGGAGCAAACTGCACTCGACATAGCCACTGCCTTTAGGGATGCGACATTCCAGTCTGATGTAACAGAGCCACCTGATCAGGATGTAGAGGTCGTATGAACGCGCTGTGGAGCGCTTTTTGCCTTGGCTGAATGCTAAGTAGATAATACCTATTTCGGTGGATAGCAAGACCCGCCACCCACTCACTCAAATATTCCAGAGAAAAAAGATCGCTTAGGTGAGTTTTCCGTATCGACTATCATGGAACATAGCGCAGGTGTGCTATCTCATGAACTGCTAGTCGAAAATCTGAAATATGTTTTCGCTTCTAAAAGATTACCTAAGTAGGGTCGTCAGGTTAATTAGCACGCAACATAATTTTAAGATACGCCAGTCACATAAGGAAACTGGTCTTTGAATCAGCTCCTTTTCAACTATCTGCAAAAACTACACTTTGCAAAAAGGGCTACTTAGATTACATGACTTTTCAAATCGATTTTTGGCTAACGATAGTATGTAGGACCCACAAGTTGATTCCAACTACAAAACTATACCCTAAAATTCAGTATGACTGTAAATATCGCTTATTATTCACAATTCCCATTGTTTGAAATCTCCTTCCCTTCCTGACTAGATGTAAACTTTCCAGCGGCGTGTTATCCACAGTCTGTTACCTTGTTAAAATTGCTTTTTGTTAATTTTGTTTACTATCGCGCCCACTTTCTTTACCAAATGATAGCGTACAATAAGATTTTCAGCGGAAGTTTATACATTTCCTGTGCCTTCTTGCTCTCCGTCCTGAGTGGTTCTCCACCCGTAAAACACCCTCAACGTATGACGCGGTCCGCAGGCTGCCTCAATTTAGTTGTGGGTCCAACACCCTATCGTTGATGCCCTTATAGATTTAAGCATATTACATAGAAAGCATGCGGAAAATATTCTTTTTGTACTAACCTGGTAGTAAATTACGTCCTCAGACTTTCCACTTGTAGAAAAGTTGTCTTTCGGTTCTGAAAAAAGTTTCTATTTATGAGGCCTCTAAGACCATGAAATATCCTTTCATACGTCACGACATCAGCACGTTTATTAATGCCACCTATAAAGTACAGTAGGTGGGCTAACTCATGAAATGTCAACCGAAATTCCGAAATGCGTTTTCGTTGTGAAAAGATTAATTAAGTAGGGTTGTAAAACTAACCAGTCTGCAGTATAATTCTGTAATAATTATGCCGGCTTTCGAACAAACTCATTTCTGGCTACATACAAAAACTCTACTCTATAAAAGATGACTACTTAAATAGCATGCATTTTTCCCATTGATTTTCGATGCCTCTAAAAGTCCAACTATACTTCATGGAAAGCATGCATAAAATATTCATTCTTCCTCTCATTCGGTAGAAAGTTACGTCTTCTAATTTTATACTCGAAGGAAGGGTATACATCGGTTTTCAAAAACTTTTCCAATTCCCGAATAATTTTGAACCCGCTCAGCCGTCACATTTGCATTCAGGGTTTCCAACCTACAGGCCATGTATTTTCCGCGTATGGAAAACCACACATTTCTCTATGGTATCAAGAGAAGACCATATAAGGTTCATAAAATTTAGTATTGGATTTGATCTATATTGTTAACTTTGCAAGCCACATTGGTGAATGCAGAGACCTGACGTTTTGTGGACAGCCACTTCACGGCATTAAAAAGTCTTATAATTAAAAACTTTTTAAAACCCGAATTATGTCCCTACTTTAAGTATAAAATTGAAAAAAGACGCATTTTTTACCGAATGAGCGAAAAAAATGAATATTTTTATGCATGCTTTTCATGAAATGTAATTGGACTTTTAGAGGCATCGAAAATCAATGAGAAAAATGCATGCGACTTAAGTAGTCATCTTTTACAGATGGAGCCGGAAGGAAGTTCGTTCGAAAACCGGCATCCTGAGGTAACTGCAGCCGGGAGGAAGTGCGTTCGAAAGCCGACATCCTGAGGTAACTGACTTATTATAGAATTATACTGCAAGCTGATTAGTTTTACAACCTTACTAAATTAATCCGTTCGAAACGAAAACGCATTTCGAAATTTCGGTTGACATTTTATGAGTCAGCCCACCTCCTGTATGCAGCCTGATTTACATTCATCGCACAATCTTATGAGTCCTATATGACATCTTGCAAGCGGCGTCGAGAAGTTTGTGATATCCCCTCGATGGAATTTATACAGCGTGTAGACTGGAAACCACGAATGCAAGTGTTAAGGCAGGTTGGGCAAAAAATTATTCGGGAACTGGAACAGTTTTCAGAAATCGAAAAGGTTCTCTGAAGGGGATGCAATTTGCTATCAGATGTGTACAGCAGAGAATATTTTTGCGTGGTTTTTCTATAAAATAATTGGGAAAGTCATATCTCTTAAGCAGTCATTTTTGCGGGACGTAGTTTCATCCAGACGACTGAGAAAAATCTAATTCAACAATCGGTATCATAATTTGACTAAAGTATTCTGGGATTATACCGCACGATAATTAATACTACAGCCCTACTTAAGTAATCATTTTAAACCGGAAACATTTCATGAGATAGCACATCTACCGTACCCCCGGGGCTAATACAAAATGATTATATACTGGTTTCCCCGGATGTTTCTTCAGGCAACTGTGCAAATAAAACTAGGAAAATCATTGCGAACGGAGCAGATTCTCCATAGGTGGCGTTAATTCAGGCGTTGATTTTAATGTCGGTGTTTTATACTTTAAAGAATGACGGATAAAACTCCCACTCCTAACGCTTTTATGTCTTATAATTTACTGGTTGGAGGTACCGAATATATTGACGTCAAAAAGTTCTCTATTTTTTGTGTGTTTTAAAGTGCATCTGACTTTTTCATGTGTGTTAACTGTATCTATGTCCTAGTGGGAGTATTTCTGAATTGCTAGAGGATCGGGCTGCATTGACCCTTTAATTCTTCCTTTAAGGCACGCGTGCGTATGATATCCGTGCCCGGTATATTCAATGGGGACCAGATTATGCATGTCACGCGTAGACGGACTGTTTGACTGTCAACCTATTGGGAGTGCCTACACCCAAAAACAAAAGACAGCCAATCATTGTAGGCCACGTGCGTTTTCTCTATCGCGCTGTCAGCATAATCGTGGCGCCTCTCCATTGACTACTCCCCTTGAGCCTGATCGATCCGTGTATTCGAATAATCGATCAGCTCGCCTAGAATGTTCTTCCCGATGTGCATTGGACCATATGCAGGCGCGCCCCAGTAGGATGTTTTAAATACGCGCTACTTTCCGGTTCGTCTTGACTTGCAGTTTCCTAATACACTTTTTCGTGGCCGATCCCATTCACCTTCTCTTCTGCGTTGGTTTTGGGGACAAAAGTCGGGTGCGCATACGCTCCGCGTGAATTCTAAGTGTCAGGCTGGGTCGTAACACAACCGCTGCGTCTTACCCAACCTCCGGTCGTTCTGACATTGTCCTGTCATCGGCGACAGGTGCGGGGAGGGGAAGAGACTGAGGTATATGCAGCGCAACGCTGCCTCTCTATAACTATTCCATTCCTAAGTCACGGTTGCCACGCCCACTCCGTAAGCGGAGGGGGGGAACGGTGGACATCTATTTTGGCGACAGCCGAATCATAAATGTTTCAGATCCGTGCGATACGTACATTGGTTAAATACAACAAACTATCTGATTCCATCTGATTCACGTTGCCAGTTTTGAAGTATCTTCAAACTTGTGAATATGCAGTATGTGACCTGACTCGTGAAATGCGGTGACGGAAGATGAGAATGTCCTCTTAAAGCGTATTAGACGTTATGCATTTTGCTTATTTGCCTAGCTCCTCTAAGACAAAGTCACTTGTTCGTGAATTAAATGTGTCTAAGTGATTTATCAGGCGAAGTGTTTACAAACTTGAGCTGAAATCTGCGTTGCCTTAAATTCAGACAATTTCCTATTAATAGCTGTCCCAGACTTAGTTTGTTCACCTGAGCGTGTTTTCTTTCATAGGAGAGTAATTTCGTCTCGAGACTTTCGTCAAACAAAATTTGTCGCTCTTGAAATTTGTTTTTTTTGCTCTGCGGGACCATGTGACGCAGAATGTGACCAAAGGGATTATTTTTAGAAAACCAGATGCTTTATTGACCTTAAAAAGTCAGATATATGGTTCTGTGTGATTTGATGACCTTAAATGCAGTAATAGCTCATAGAAGGAATCTTTTGTTCAAACGTACCGACATTTTTCTGCAATCTGCGAATGTACCGCGAGTAACCGTGAATGGGCCGATCACAAAACGGTCATTTTAACTTTTGAACATACGATAAGAAACTTTTTATATGGTCTAGTTTCAGCTAATCTGTAATTTGGGAAAGAAACAGGTAAGGAATCGACAGTTTGAGCGGGATCCTGGTATTTATGTGACCACGCTTCAGGGCACTCATAATCGTAGAGCGAGATCTAAAAGCAAACAAAGCAAAAATGGCTCCAATATAAAGAGAAAGGCAAGTTATTTCGTCTGGAGTGCAAAATGTCAGTGCTTTTCAGGGAAGTAAAAAAGCCGACAAAATTTTCAATTTTTCCTTGACTTTGCGTTTGAAAAAGATAAAGTACATGGTAATCCGTCAGTGAAGTACCGTGTTAAGGCACTTTTTAAAGAGGTAACTTGTTAGTGAAAGTTTCTGAACAGACCGAAAGCCTATATGTCACTGACATTCGTTGAGAATTTTCCTTTATTTCGTCAGTGAGGCCCAATTTTTGGATGATTCCTCAAATATGGCCCGAAAGACAATCTGGGTTCAGATTGCTCTCGAATTGGTTGGTGATTCTCCGTTCATTTAGGCATAAGAAATTACATTCTGTGAAATACATTTGGACCTATAATGACATCTAAAATCTGTGGAACTAAGTGAATAAGGAACGACTTTTCGGACTGTCTTACGTCCAAATGGCTAAAAGCTTCTCAACCAATAAGCAGCATGTTTTCGTGTATGAATTGACTTGGAATTCTGCTCGACGACAGCCTTTATTGCAGTGCCATTCAAGCGATTTCTCCTATTTGAGGACCTGTAGTGGTCATACTCCGAGCGTCTGTTGCAACACCGCGCTTCTGGCGCGTAGCTGTGGCAGTGTGGTTGTCGGCCAATCAAAACTATCTAAACCGGCCGGTTAACTTCAAGGCCGACGCAGACGCCCTCGTTTAGGGCGCCCTGACGACTGCCCCACTCGCCCGGGACACCAACTCTCGCGGTGCCGGCTGCCAATGTGTCTCAATCTGTTTTTCAATCATTCTGCACAGAATACAATACCCGTTAAACTTATCTTTCTATTCGATATCGGACCTAAAGATTGTAGTGATTAGGGTCTGCCGATGGTTTCGGCTACCCCGACAAGCCTACACATGGCTGTTGACCAGAGTTTCGCAAGTTTTTATGCCTGTCAGTTCTATTTAAATTTATCAGGCACCGACCGGCCTTATGACATGTCACCTTATGCAAACTTTTGATCCTACGACATCCCCATCGGTGAGATCAAGCAAAATCCAGCTTCTCTTGTTGAACCTTATTCCATTTACTTCAAGCAAATTAATAAAAGGATAACTCACTGGAAAACTGTTTTGGAATCTGCGCTTAGAATGTAGGCAGTTGACAAACCGTCATGTATGAAATCACACTTCTTATTAAACAATATTTAGATGTAAACTTCACTAAAACACTCTTATTAGGTGTTATTTTATGTCTACTTTCATATTTACTACGTTTTTGGTATGATAATACATTCTGTACATCTAAAAAACGAACTTTACTTAATTGGAGACATTTCTGACGTTTTCGGGATATTGCACTTTTCAAAATAAATCAACATTTCTAAACAACGCAACACTGCCTATAATATTTCTGTTATGGTTTTAATTCTTTTAAACTTACACTTAATTAACATAGACATTTGACTCATGAAATGGTGTCGCTTTGCGAGTGATTGGCAATCATTCGTAAATTTCGACACATTTCATGTGTTAGGTCACTAACTGTATATGTATGCGTATGAATTTGGAACCAGGCGTCTCAAGAATCATAATTCGAAAGAACTAAGCTCTTGGGAAAGATAAACAAGTTTTATTGTAAATTTTCGATCTTGGCTCCCCGAGTCGTCTTCAGACGTGAAGTAAGTGTGCAAAACAGTCAGCATTTAAACATGACGAAAAAGTTGATTTCGCCTTGTCACTCCTGCTGGTGTAATGTTCTCATTTGCTGATGCCTTTTCAACTTTTCCTTGAGGCTGTTGCACACCGTATCTAATTCTACGTGTCGATTGATGCATGCGTTATCAGAATGGATGACCTCTAAAAATTCACGGCCCTTTTTAGATGAGCAGACACCTACAATGCGAGTCCTGTCCCAGACGAAGTTGTGTCCAGTTTCCAACGTATGCATAACAACTTGGGACAAGTTGTCTCGCCTTTTTACGGCGAATTTTGGTCGCGATGTTTTGCCAGAAGCTAGACAGTGTGCGATTCGCGAAATTCTCACGCGAGGACAGTTATCGTTTTTACACAAATGTCGAAACAAGAAGAGTTTGCCAAAATCTGTCCAAATAAAACCTGGCATTAGAACTCCTCAAGGATACCAACTTGCATTACGTTACGGTCAAAACATGCTTAGAGCCTTTATATCCCGTGCTCACATCAGACTTCGGAAATTCCAAGCTTCCAAAGAACAGTATGCGCAACTCTGCCGAGATAATCTCCCTTCAGAAGTAGTTGAATCTCTAAACGAAACGATTGCCTGTGTTCCCAACATCGAAAGACAGAAAAAGAGAAGTGTCTTAGACAAAGAAGGGATGGCCATCTCTCAACGAATTCCTTCAAACCAAACTTGCTCGACGAAGGTAGTAAATCTGTCAGCAAGAAGACTTACAAAAGCCGAAGAAAGTGTACATTCTAAGGGAATGAAATATAATCTATCCGATGCAAAAGACCTAGACTTCCTTGCAAACTTGGAGTCTATAAGATCAGCAGAAAATCTTACGGACAATGGACGCTTTAAAATCCCGAATAGCACTGTACATGCCTTAAAGAACCGAAATCCCTTTTCAGTACTATCACACGAAGAAAGGAAGGCACTAAAAAGCTTAAAAAGTGACAAAAGCACTGTCATGCTTCCTGCGGACAAAGGAGGATCAAATGCGATTTTAAACAAAGCAGACTACAACGAAAAGATGTTGTCATTATTAAAGAATAGATCAACCTAAAATCCTCCTACCAAGGACGCTACTAAAGCGCAGAGAACGGCCATTGAAAAAGTTCTAAAACTTCTTACAGGAAAGAAGCAAATATCAGGAGATATTGCGGAAGGCACATGGATGAGAAGTGTGCTTCCAACACTAGCTCAATCTTTTTGTCCAATCTACATATTTGAAGCATTTTTCCCGGGTATGAATTGAAAACAAGCATGTACAGCAGAATTTATTGGGGCCAATAACTTTCGTGACGGCTTTTCAACTGCAGCCCGTCTCTGCATAACATAGGTAACGAATGAAAGCGCACAGCAGTATGAATTTGTACAGAATGGCAGGGCATAGGAGCAAGGTCAAAGTTCATAATAATCAATAATCAGATAAGACGTCCACATAAGCATCAAAAAGGAAAAAGGGGAGACGAAATGTTAACAACAAATCACAGTTAGGGGAAAATAGAGGCGTGAGATTACCAGGGCAATTTCAGATTGATCACGTGATCTAACTGCTTGCACAGGTCTGGTTTCTCCCTCCGTATGTAGGCTGCTTCCAAATAACGCAAGGTTCGAGTTGTACGTGCTCGGACAAGTACTCGAAAGGATGCTTTAGGGTCGACAACATGACCGCTATCTAACAGGTGTTTCGTTATAGACGAACAGGGGTTCTATTTTCCTGTTTGAAAAGCCAATTAGGCAAATGCTCAGCGGCCCTGGTTGCCAATTGCCTTCGCGTTCGCCCAATGTACTTGCATCCGCAAGTGCATGTGAATTCATACACACAATTGGGGTGCGCTTTCATTCGTTACCTATGTTATGCAGAGACGGGCTGCAGTTGAAAAGCCGTCACGAAATTTATTGGCCCCAATAAATTCTGCTGTACATGCTTGTTTTCAATCTACATATGCCGAACGAGCCTCTCTTGTCTTGTTTCCTTGGGGTGAAGTATGCCGATGGTTTTTTCATAGTGATTGTCGGTGGTCTCGGGTGGGACAAGGTCCTCATATTTCACTAGAACGATGGTTTTCAAGCACTAATGGCAGAAAAACCGACGTCCACAATCATGGCCCAGCCTTTGCAAGAGCAGAGACGAAGTGATACACTTTCAGCTTCAAACTGACTGCGGTATCACCATAGCTTCATCAGTCCTGATGGTCAGTTTAAGTGTCAATGCAATCGAAAATGCGAGTTCCAGGAGGCCGGTGAGAAGACTGAGAGGCGAATTCTTCAATGAACGCGAGAGCCGCCACGTTTGTTAATTGTGCACTGACACAGCAACTGCATCCTACAAATATTTCAACCCCTGTGCATCTGTCGAGGCACGATGGTCGGCAGCTCGAATAGTGTCAGAGGGAGTGTACAGGCAATACAGCAGGCAGTTGCAGCAAGTTCTCTTACCAGGCTTGCTAGACGAGCCGAAGGCGACACAGGTAAGCTACCTCCCGGGCGACCACGGGAACGGACTGCCGCAGTAGCACCCTTTCAGCTAAACCGTCGGCGGTGGGTAGCTACACCAAAGAATTGGTCACTTCTAAGAAGTATGAATAACCAATAGGTCAGGAAAGGGAACATGGCACCCACTGCATGTGACATGAACCGGACGGAGAGGAGGTGACGCGTGAGTGATGTGTTACGACAGGAAAGTTGCAGCTGATGGCACCGGACACGGTGGAGCATGAAATAAATGGGCTGGAGGAACAGGGGGTAGGTGGAAGTGCATGAGCATGGGGTAGAAGCTCAGCAAGTCCGGCAACTCGTCTGGGACAGCAACCTTGACCCGCTAGATACTTACCACGCCCTCTTTGTCACCGCGATCCAACCGGCAGGTCTTGTCATTTCATGGGAGTAACCGAAACGGCTCCTCTTACGATGATCCCAGCAGTTTGCGCACACGACCGCACCGAAAGAACAGGTGGGTGCAGTCGGACAATCCTTTATTGATGCAGAATTCAGCCGGTGGTGTTCGTGGTGGGACCGGGGACAGAAAACTAATTAGATGCCGCAAACGATGCAAAAAGTCGTCAGGATTCTCATCGGCACGGCGATACGTTGAGGTAGTCATCATGCTTGGCAGTTGGAAGGTAGCACCGAGGCATTTTCACACTCCGTCGCCTTGGCAAAGCTTGTCCATCGAACTCACTTCCTTGCCTAGACAAATCTGTTGCCTTATCTGATGATGAATTCGAATAGGAATCCAAAACGTCAGGTAAACACAGTACTAGTGCTCCGACCGTGTCTCCTCCTTCTAGGTTAGCAGAAGCTGTAATTGAACAAAGGCGACGAAACATTCAGGATTTGTTGACGTCAGAAAATTTCGTCACCTCATAGTCCTAAACTGTATTCACTTACAGCCGTTAGTCACAAGGATGAAGTTTTCTGATCAGGTTTGTAGCTAGACAATAAATACGTTTTTTGCGAAACCTACCAGCTAACCAGTCGCTGGCTATTCGGTTTACTGAGACAGCATGAGTTTTAAGCTTTCTGATTACCATACAAATTTACTTGATTCAGTATAATTCGGTATATATGAGGGATAGAAGCAGAGCCTTGGAAAACCCTATTGACGGATAGTCGTATGAAAAAACATGCAGATATTTACATAGCAGTTATGCCAGGCTCTGATACCGTGTAAATGTTTGGCGATCAAGCATAAATTTATCTAGTCTTCTTTTGAAGGTCTTAAAGTTTTCCGCTAAGACAGAGGAGTTCGGCAATTTGTCCCATCCTTCAAGCAGCCGGTGGAAGAAGAATTTGACCCGTAATTCGAGTTTGGCATAGTTTAGCTTCAATTTGTATTAGTGCCCTCGAAGACTTGTCGTCCGCGCCAGTTCGAAGAAATCGTCAAACTGAAGAGCACAGTCTGGCCCTCGGACGATCCTGAAGATCATGATCATATCCCTTCTGTATTGTATATAAGAGAGATGAAATATGTTGGCTTTTCCAGGCGGCTCTTATAAGGTAAGCAACTTAATCCGCCGACTAACTCGGTCGTTCATCGTTGCACGTTCGCCAACAGGGTGTAATCTTGTTTCATCCAGGGACACCATGCCTGAATACAATATTCCAACATATCCAACATCTTTTGTCTTTGCCGGTAATACCACACTGCCTATATCATGCGCCGCTGTGCGGCGGCTGGTTGGGCTCGAGAGAAAGCCCGTAAGGCACAACGGAACGAGTGAGTTCCATAAGAACGATCGGTGAGCGCCCCCTACTATTCCAATATTGGTCGAACGAGTGCTCAAAATATTCGGCCGAAAAGTTCTTCGTCAAAATTGGGAAAGGATCTTCTAATCGTGCCTAGGATATCCATAGCTTTCTTAGATACCTTGACGCAGTGAGACGATGGTTTGAGAGTTGACGTCATCCACACACCGAGGTCTCTTAACTGGTTGACTGATTCTAGTTGGTGACCTCCTATAAAATATTAAGATTCAAATCTCAACAGCCTCCTGTTGCTGGATTGTAATCGGCTAAGTTGGCATTTGTTACAATTGGGGCTAAGATACCACTCATCACACCATTGTTGCAAGCTATTCAGATTGTCTTGTAGCTGTACAGAGTCCTCCGGCTTCTCTATTGATTTCCACGATTTGAGATCGTCGGCACGAGCCGGCGTTTATACAAAAGAATAAAAGAACATCTCCCAGCATGGTTAGGAAAGGGTCAAATAAGGAACATCAACAGCTCGATCCTCGCGCATATGGTAGACACAGACCACCGTGTAGACGCCAGAGTGGCCTTCAGAGTGATTTACAAGGTCCCATCAAGCTATCCAAAACTGCCTGGGCAGCGCTTTTTGGCTACGGCAGAGGTGGCTGCAATCAGGCTACGCGGACCGGTTCTATGCGCACAGAAGTACTTCATACAGGTCCCACAGTTGCCATGGCCCAAAGCCACCAAGCCAGCCACTCGCATATAATTACCTTCGCCGGGACCCACCTTAGCCCTGGCGCTGACTGGAATTTTGGCGTTTCACTCTCCCCTCTCCTCAAACCCGGGCTACAGGATAATTATCCACTTGCCCGTATCTTTTACTTCATTACTTCAATAGCCACATAAATGTACAGGCCTGAAGAGAATATATCGAAAGCAGACGTATGCTTGCCAAATTGCCTTTTGAAACATTAATAACTTTAAGTAAATTCTTCGTAACTAACCTTTTCAGATCACGTACGAACGGCTGTATGACTCTTAAAGATGAAATCCACAAACTAAGCAGAATTTGCTGCAAGGTCACAAATGATTTCAGCAAACATTAAAAAGCCCAACTTTTAGGACTGAAGTATATGCTACAAAACACGTGGGGCACGCTGGGGGACCTACCGGTCAGCTGAACCCCTCGCAGGTGTGTGTGTGATGCAACAGCAGAATGTTGGTGAATTTTCAGCCACCATCTGTACCGTCAGTATAGCACATCTTACAGTTTAGTTAAAAATTCAAGAGGTAGGCGTAAGCTATGAATTGCCCGCCTCCGGACCCTTGACGGGTCGCAACACTTGGTCTGGAATCACTGCGATAGTATCCTCAGGATGAAAATAAAGATATTCAGGACGAGAGGGCTCGAGAGAAAGCCCGTAAGACACAACGGAACGAGTGAGTTCCGTAAGAACTATCTGTGAGCGCCCCTACCATTGTATATTGCCGATCGAAACGACAGGGCAACGGGCTCGTGGCCCAGTGGTTAGAGGCGTGGACTTCTAACTAACTAACAGTTCGAGCCTGGGGTGTTCCGCACGTCGGAGTTGGGTATGACTGGCTGACGACGGTCAATAAGTCAGAAATGGCCATTCCAGTCTCCCTTGTCTTTATCGGTAATGCCATTCTGCCTATATCATGCGCCGCTGTGCGGCTGCTGGTTGGGCTCGAGAGAGAGTCCATAAGGCAAAACGGATCGAGTGAGTTCCGTAAGAACGATCGGAGAGCACCCCTGCCATACTCAGGACTGTTGTCCTGACTGCTCCCCTGTGTGAGCAGGAGACGTGGGCTATATACAGAACACAAGAAAACTGAACAACCCCCTTTAATGCCATCCCCAAAGGATAGTAAAGCGAATGTACCAGGCGGCATTTCCGGACAGCCAGGTCCTGGAAGGAAGAGATGTGCTCAACACCCGTGCTGAATCAGATCCCACCACGATGGCAAGGCCACGCCGAGAGGACGGCTGACGAGCCCTCCCAAGGCGACTATTCCATAGCGACATCTCGCGGCTACTTGTAGACTAGTCCGACAAAAATGACGATATTCCATCTTCCTACTGCGTTTCTGCATGCACGCGCATCTCGTTTCATCAGGCTCCGCGACAAATTTTTGTGCTGCCTACCCTCAGACTGACTTGCGAAAGCGGGTCAACCAGATTTCCCGAAAATTTTGACTTTTGGGCATATCCGGCAGTTTGTGATAAAACTGATGCGCTCTTTGGGAATTATATGGAAGGGGTACTTCTGGAGTATGGTGAAGCTGTTTAGAACTATATAGTTAGGAAACTGAAAATAAGTAAGATTCTTTGGGAACAAAATAACCTTTTTTGCGTAAATTTTCGAGCCTGGTTCCCCAGCTAGTCGTCAGACTTCTTGGTTATGTACAAAAGAGTTAAGTATTTAACCGTGTCGAACAAGTGATTCGGTGTTTGGCCGAAGCCTGTGCCGATGCGTGTCAATGGTTTTTCGTCATCCCCTCGGCATTGGCTGCGCTCAGATCCATTTGTCCTGGAGAAATTTGTATGTGGCATCTAAATCGATATGCCGACTGATGCATGCCTCACCTGACCGCATTGCGTCCAGGAATTCACGACCTCTCCTTATTGGACAGGCGTCAAAAACGCGAGTGTTTTCCCATGCAAATTTGTGCCTAATGTCCTGTGTGTGCATAGCCACCTGGGATAGAGGACCTCGTCACTTCACTGATGCTCCTGTATACGGATTGAGACAGATTTCCAAGTCTGGCCACAATAGATGACATAACAACTGGCACATGGGATCCTATAGACAACACCTTTCCTATCGAGATAGTCAACCCTGTCCTTAGGGTGTACGAGCTGTGTACGCGAGGTGGTTGCAGGTTGGTGAGCTACTTGTATCTGATGCTTTCTCAACTGTCTTTCGACGAGTTCAGATACATTTCTCACGTATGGAAGAGTCCGCCAGGTGAATGTTTTTGCTACGTGGGTGACCGTAGTGTTCGAAATACCTTTCTGTTTGAACTCGTGCTTCACGCAATGACGTACGAAGTTGCGCAGATACCCCTTGTGGGAAAACAATCTGAAGAGGTTTTTCATTTCTGCTTGATAACTTTCTCCATCAGAGCAGTGTGTTTTAGCCCGTTTTAGCTGGCCGTAAACGGCAATCGTCTTGTGAGAGACGGGATGATTACTCTCAGCATGTAGAATGACTTCTGTCCATGTTTTTTGGGATAAACGGAAGTGTGGAAGGACCCACCAGTTTTTCGGCATACGAGGACATCCAGAAATGGGAGTTGTCCATCAACCTCTGCTTCGAAAGTGAACTTGATTCCTGGAAATGTGGAGTTAAGATTCGTGTGAAGCAGGTCTAATTGGTTTTTCTTGGCAGTGACAACTGTGCCATCAATACAGTGCAGCCATAGTGTTGGGTTAATTTTAGGAAGAGTTGTAGATTCCAGTTTCTGCATTGTGGCTTCTGCTCTACTGGGCGACACCTCAGTCCAAGTCGTTATTATTAATGGCCACAGTGTCCTTTATACTGATGTCCTTATTGTCCCACTTTGGAACTACCTTAAGCAGGATGACCTTGTTACCACTATTAAGAATGCTCAGAGACTAATTGATAAACCGAACCCCTTGTAACTGCGTCATACAGCGGTAGAATACCAGCAAACACACGTATTTAGGCCCTTAGATACTGTCCGTGCCTTGTCGCATTATGGCGTCGTCGGCTTTTCGAGATGAACAAACCTGCATCCAGATGTAAGTTCAGCCTCATCGGGACTGCACGTATTCTTTTGTTGATTCAGACAATGACGAGCCCTTTTCCCAAACATCTGACTAAGTAGATAAGGGTTTTGAGACAGAATGCGAGCACAAGTAGACTTTGATCTCAACAAACTTACCCACTTCAGACGCCTGCGATGAACGGCCAGGACTGTTGGGGGCGAATTAGTGGATGCGCCATGGGGAACTTTTGTTCGGCACATCCAGTGTCACTGAGAAACCCAACTAAATGTGTCAAATTTTACCGCCGACCGAAGTCAATAATAGTACGAAGGTAATAAGATGTCGACAAACCCCGGACAGTGTAATAGGGCCCTACCCCAACTTCACTGCACGTCTTTCTTGCATGAAGCTTACACTGGAACCACCGGAAAGAAACGATATAAGAAGCAAAAACGAGCGAATCCGTAGCGGTAGCTAGAGTCATAGGGAGACCCTAAGCCACTAAGACCTTCAGGCCCGTCCTGAATAGAAAGAGGAGCTGGAGGCCGATTGAGAGAATACTGTATTCTGTACCGAAATATTGGAAGGCAGGTTGGCAGCCGGCGGAGGGCACACGTCCAGCACCGTAAGAGGAACGTTCCCTATGAGAGTGGGGAATGCATCACAGAGCCTTTAGCGAGATCAGGTTTGAGTGGGCCTTGAAATTAATTGGCCGACATGTGTAGCCGTGATTGACCGAGATTCAGCCTGCCACTGGTACGTGGGAAAGGCGCAGCGTTGCAACGGGCGTATGTCATAGTGGCTCTCTCGTCTGAACCCCGCCCTTTGGAGTGAACTGCAATTCCAGCCTACCTGCCCAAGCCAGCTACTTGACGGGTTTATTCGTTCTGCAGAGACATGTGTCTGTCTATGCCGACCCATTCATTTCTGAGCATGGTGAGTTACTATCGCGCAAGCCTCGTGGCAGTATGCATTTCTGTGTATCTGACACTCAAATGAATGCTCGCACTGATACGGACAGTGATCATCCTGTTTCGACAAGTAGGGACCAAATAAGTGTTAGGTGTGAGCCATATTTGATTAAAGTTTCGAGGACAGCATCAAACTGGACTGGCCAGGACACCCGTAAACTAGGTAGTCTTGTCGAAAAGAGACTTCTCATATAGCCCTCAGAACGACGAAAAACTTTTTTAAGAACATGCCTATCGACATCGAATTAGTAGTCGTTTAACCGAGTTCCCATTCAGTCACATGTCTCAGAATGAATCAAGTATCCAAAATATTGGTAGGATTTGGGGGTTGTGGGAAATTATCGCAGTTCATAACCACTGCGTTAGAACCCTCGACGGAATCGCTCGGACAAAAGTATTCTTTTCGGCTGACTTCCAGCTGGAACAAAAATTTGTGGCTTCTTACGTGAGATTTAACTGTGACAGAACTCGACTCGAGTCATAATTTCGCGAGGAACAGAAGTGGTTGTATCTCTTCTTAAGTTGGCACGTTAAACGCCATCTTATAAATTAAAAGATCCGCATTCGTCAAGGTCCCAAACAGTCGTCTTCGTTACGCTGGAATACATCATTTACGCATATCAGGCCATTATAGTTGTGTATGGTAGGAGGGCGCTCACCGATTGTTCTTACGGAACTCACCCGTTCCGTTGTGCCTTACGGGCTCTCCCTCGAGCCCAACCAGCAGCCACACAGCGGCGCATGATGTAGGCAGCATTTTATTACCGACAAAGACCAGGGAGACTGGAATGGCCATTTCTGACTTATTGACCGTCGTCAGCCAGTCATACCAAACCCCGAAGTGTGCAACACCCCAGGCTCAAACTCGCGATCTGTTAGTTAGAAGTCAACGCCTCGAACCACTGGACCACAAGCCCGTTGTCCTGTCGGTTTCAATCAAGAATGTGCAATGGTTGGGGGGAGGGCGCTCGACGGCTGACGACGACTAATAAGCCAGAAATGGCCATTCCAGTCTCCTTTGTCTTTGTCGGTAATAACATACTGCCTATAGTTGTGTACACACACTAAAGTAGACTGAACTGATTTATCCTGATTGCGGGAGGAAGATGGACATTTTCCTCTAGCTCCAGAGTTCAAAATTAACTTCCCATTCAGACCATCGTGCAAAGACGAACAGGCAGTTGCTAACAGATATTAAGGACGCTGGAGAGGCACTTTCTGCCCTATTAGTCGTCATCAGAATGCGGGGTTTACTTTACACTGACCAAGTTTTTCGAAAATCCCTGTTACGATTGAAAAGTCGGTCAGCAAACATATGGTTTCGATACTTCATCATTAGGCCACTGAAATTACATGGAGAATGAACTTATGAGTTATGGACAGGGCTTATGGGTCTCGAGGGGGCTGTAGAGGTGTCCATTTGCGGTTTCACGTGACGGTAGCAGTAGGTCGTTCACTGTCTTGTAGGCACAGACTACGCCTATCGCCGGTTAGGTGGCACCCAACTCTCATATGTAGTTCCCGAAGCTAGGTTCTGCCTAGCGGCCACAACCCCGTAACCGCCTCGACCGACCAGGTGAGGGTATTCGTGCGTGCATCTCCACACATGGCAACTCGGCTCCCTTCCCACCACCGCTGGCCGGATAAACCACCGTCTCGGCATCACCGAAATGGATCTCCGTCTGCAACCCCGCAGGAGGCCAAAAGCACTCAGTAAGCTTTCGATATGATGGCTGGAAGGTCAGCCACTTATTTCTTCTTCGCACCTGTTATTCGTCCTTCTTGTCTACTCTTCAACCGCCCCACCCTCTACTCTACTCTCTTACCCCACGGTTGTAAGTCCCACGGACCACCGCATCGCCACCTCCGTGATGAGGCTTCGCCTGCAACCCCGCAGGATGCCATATGGTAAGGGACCCCAGGTAAGCCAATCGTTTCTTTGTTGTCATTGTTTTCTTTTTCGTCCTTGTTTGTTTGTCTGTGTCTGCCCTTATTGTAAGCTAACCACCGTCCTGATGAATTTATCTGCTTACCGTTTATACTTCAGCCACCGGTTAGCTTAAAGTGGGACGGGAAAGTCTGCTTCCCGCCTCTCTACCCTTCCTCCATCCCCCGCCTCCTCTCTCTCCACTCAAAAAGTCCTGCGGCGAGAGCGACAGCGATCACGAAGGCGAACCAGGATAACTCGGGTCGTTCTCCCACTAAACAAAGTCGTGGCCCATAGTGGAGTCCGGCAGCCGACTGAGAAGCCTAAACAACCCTATTTGGGGACAGCACTACTTACCCATGCGGGGGGGACGGGGCTAGAAATTGTGCGCTGAACAAATCCTGGGATCTCGTCCTCTGCGCGCTGACCGTGGCTTGCAGATGCAAAACACGCGGTCTAAACAATCAAAACAAGAAACCACAGACTCTTTCTTTCCCACTATTCCCACTCCTCTTAGCCGTCGCCCCACCCCACAGGCTGGTAGAGTGAGTCTGCACACTCTGGTAGATCGGAATGTTCGTTCCCTCCACTACTCGCACTGTCGTCCGCACGCACAATCACTCACCTCATGGACCTTCCAGATGACATGCGTATCCACGAGGACGGAATTCACCGCAGCCTCGACGCACCTGGCACATTTTTCGTATCAACCATACCCAATTCAACCTACACCCAGAGCGCCCAGCATCAGCAACTCTACCACCGCCATTACAACTGAAGCCGAGACCTTCACTGACACCGCCGTCTTTTCCTGTCCACACTGTCCCCCTACATTCGTCCCACACATCGGCCGGTTCGGTCACTTGCGAATCCGTGGCACAGAGACTGGCGAACCAGTGTCTGGAGCGCCAACATCCATCCGACGCATCCGTCCCAAATGCTCTCACTGTTCCCGCACTTCTACCCACCGCGTGGGTCTAGTAGGCTACATAAGCACTCACAAAAACCTGCGGTTGACAACCGCCGGCTATACCACACCATCCCCACCAGCATACACAGCACACATTGAAATCATCCATCACACGCGTCCAATATCCACCTCCCACGCAAGTGTACAGTGGATGTCTCGACTCCATCTCCATGCGACCCCTCTGCTGCATGTGTGACTTGAGTCTGAGACTGTCTCGGTGTGCCAAGTGCCGTGGCTTCGAAGGCTGTCGATTGACGCCCAACTCATTCTACGCAGTCTATCCAATTGCATGTGTTTGTGTGGAGTGGCCGACTAGTGGGCTGAGATCCAGGCTGAAACGACTCCTTCTTAACGCGACCTATGACACCCTCACGCATGTGCGATGTATGCCGCCCAACCCCCGTTGTGTGAACTTCTGGTGTTTGCGTTTGGGGAGCCAGCTCGTGCATGTGGCGTGCGTTGAAAAGATCACTGGACATGTCAGCCACCACGCCCACTCCCCACACCAGTCAAATAACCGGCTCAGACAATGACTGGGGTCTGAGAATGGGAAGGGAGGGTGAGGTCGACGATTCAGCGCATCTTCCTTACTATAAATAATCTGAAGTGCTTAAAGCTATCATGATGCGCTGAAAGCCGTGGCTTGAAGGACTGCCAACTGACGGGATAGCTTGGACTTCGCAATCGACCCAGTATTGTGTGTTAAGCGAAGTTGCCGGCTGGTGGTCTGTGAGTCAGGCTGCAATGGCTCCTTCCTAATGAGGCCTTTATGGCACTCCGACTCCGTGGGGTCCGAGCCGTGTGTGGTTGCACGCCCAGGTGCGGTTCCGGCCACGCCAGCCACGCTTTCGTTGTTGGTTAAAATCCTGGTCATTTGCTGTGTGGGTCAGGGGGTGTGCATTGGAGCGCCAAGGTGCGAGCTCGCTCGTACCATTCACCTGCGCCCCATCCCGCCTCCGACCTTCTTGATTATGTCTTGACACCGGCTCCAGGTGGGGAATGGAGAAGGGAGAGCGAGTGCGGTAGATGCAGCGAAAGCCTAGACTAATTAACGTGCAAGCCGTTGTGCCTGCGCTCACCTTGCTGTGGAGCTTACGGTGGACATCGCCAGCAACGACGGTCGAATTGCCATGTGTCTCGGGGGTAAGGGTTAGTCGCAATCGCCGTTCCCACACCGCTTGCATGACGGAGTCAGTGTGTTGGTAATGTTGGGACTAGGGGAAGGTGGGATGGTGAGGGGTTGGGGGTAGAGTATGAGGGCTGGCTGTGTGTTAAACACGCAGAGTTTGTATGACTGCTCTAAGGGGGTTGGGACGGCGTGCAATCGCCATCTGAAGTCGACCAGGGAAGACAGTTTGTCTGTATAAACGTCTTGTGACAACAGAGCGCTGAATACATTAACCAAATAGCCACTGCCTTGGGAATACATGTTTTCTAATTGGTCTTTAACCCAGCTTTGTCTACGAAAGCGTCAATCCCTAAACAACGCGTGCAGGCTTGAGCCTAAGCCCCTCTCACTTCCACGAAATTCAGATCTGTGCTCACTAAACCCCAGAAGGTAACGTCAGCCATTGCGCCAATTTCACTCCCGGTCGGCTTGATTCGGATAAACCACTGTTGTATGCGAGGGGGGAGAGAAGAAGCTCAGATCTGATCAGATTCTTCACTACAAGCAACCAGACATACTTCGAACCTGTAAGGGCATACTAATCTTCGTGGCTTGGAAAGCTGAAGACTAAATAATTACTTCCACCCTGCTCAGAACTGAGGTCTAGGTCGCATGACCTTATCAGTTTGCAGTCTTTATCGTACTCACACTTGCGTAGAATTAAAAAAATCCTGGATGTGGAATCAGGACTAAGGTCGTATGTAGCGCGCGTAGATAAATTGCTTAGATCTGGTCGTCCTACCATAAAAATGCCCTGAACGTGGAGAAAGAGTGAGGTTGCTGCAACGAAAGTCCGCTTCACTGTAACTTCACACACAAGTCACGGCTTCGTCCACTTCGTGGGGCAGTGGTTGACCTTTTCACTTTCGACATGTCGGAAGCGGTCAACGGTAGCAATCTCAGAGGTCGTCACTGCTGGCTTTCTAATCATCCGTAACGGTCACCTAAGCAATGGAGGTGTGAATTTGCCACCTCATGTCAACCGGAACAAGGTGTGGACTGCTTAGTCATGGCATTTACATTCAAGTTAGGACTATAGAAGCCTCGGATTCTGTGTCCGTTTAAATAGGTAACTTTAATGTCCAAAAAGTATTCTCGAAGGTGTTCCGAGAATTTTTACTCGAAAATCGTTTACTTAAATTACGCTAAATTTTAGAAGACGCCCATTCGCGCGTCCTAGCCATACGACAGTTCGACCGTCGTCATCAACGATGTGCCATCGTGTGCTCCACAGCATGGTAGCCGCGGGGAAGACGACTTGCGCGTGAGTTAGTCTTTATTGACAGTAGACTTGCACTGTATCTGCCGCACTTTCTCTACCCCCACCTTCCGGTACCCGATGTCAAGACAGAGTCAGGAAGACTGGGCGCGGGATCGGCCGCAGATGGATGGCACAGCGAAAACCGGCAGTTAGGCGTACCGCACACCCTGCACTGACCAGGATTTCACGCACCAATAAAGCGGAGGGTAGTCGGATCCGAAATGAGTACGAGTGCCATAAAGACTATATTAAGAAGGCGACATTGCATTCAGGGCTCCCAAACTACAAGCCGTATATTTTCCGCGTGCTGAAAACCGTAAATTTCTCTACGATATTCGGAGGGATATCATATGGGGTTCATAGAATCTAGCAGTGGATTTGAGCCATATTGTTAACTTTGAAAGCAACACTAGTTCATTCAGAGACATGACGTTTTATGAACGGCCATTTCAGGGTATTAAAAAATCTCACAATTAGAAACTTTTTAAAACCGAATTATACCCTTTGTTCGAGTATATAATAAGAAGAAGACGTAATTTCCTACCGAATGAGTAGAAGAATAAATATTTTTATGCATGTTTTCCTTGAAGTATAATTGACTTTTTAAGGGCATTGAAAATCAGTGATGAAAAACATGCTACTTAAGTAGTACTTTTTTGCAGAGTGAAGTTCCTGCATGCAGCCGAAAAGAAGTTCGTTCGAAAGCCGGCATCTCGAGGTAGCTGAATTGTGATAGAATTATGCTGCATACTGATTGGTTTTAAAGCCTTTCTTAATTAATCGTTTCGAAACGAAAACGAATTTCGGAATTTCGACTGATATTTCATGAGTTGGCCCACCTACTGTAGTTCCAATAAGGTGCCCAAACCAAACGGGTGGTGAATCCTTCCGTACATTAAACCAACTAAAAATGGCGCACAAACCGACGAATACTTTACGCATTCCGCTTGTACACCCTAAGGGTAGGGTTGGTCATCCTGATAAGAAAGTAATCCTCTACGAAATCACATTTGTTGTCTGCGATGCCGTATATTGTAGCAAAACGGTAAAATCCTCCTCTGAACGCATCAACAAGCGCCAATTAGTAGTTGAGAGGCGAGACCATCTGTCTCAAGTGGCAATGTATACCATAGATACTGGGCACGCCTCTGGAACAAAAATCACGTTGTCGTCGTTCGTCCTACCAAAACGGACCAGGAGTTTCTGGGAATCATTCACTAACATGAGTCATGCATCAAGCAGCACATTGAGTCAGGTGCCGTGTACAAAAATCTAGGGCGAAAATGCGACAGACGAGGACTAATCGATACATAGTGACACATATGGTAGCCGCTTGCTGACGCAAAAATCGAACAAGTATCGATTTTTCAAACGAGTTTGAAGTTTTAACGGTTTTCGCACAATAAATCAACGTCTGACGACAAATGCGGGGACCAGTGCCCAAAATTTACCCGGTAATGTTTCCTACTTTTCACTAAGAGCGTATTTGACTTAAAGATATACTTCTTGTGATGCCTGTCTTCCAATTCTCGCATATCTATCCGATGCTCGCTACAAACTTCGGAAATTTCGAGTTTCCAAGACACAGCACGTGCAATTCTGCCGAGATAATTTCCCTTCACACTTATTGAATCTCCAAACGAAATGCTTACCTATGTTTCCGACATCGAACGTCAGAAGAAGAGAAGTGCTTTAGACAAAAATTGGATGGCCATTTCACAACGGAAATGGACAAACCAACATTTCTCAACGAGGATGGCGAGCCTCCCAACAAGAAGCCTTACAATAGCCGGAGAGTGTGCTTTCTAGGGAATGACATATAATCTTTCCGATTCGAAATAACTGGACTTCATTATGGACTTGGAATCTATCATATCGACAGAAAATATTGCGCACGATGAACGTTTCATTATCCGCAATAGCACTGTACATGCCCAAAAAACCGGAATCCCTTTTCAGTACCGTCACACAGAGAAAGGAAGGCATTAAAAATGCTAAAAACTGGCTAAAACTTGTCATACTTCCTGCTGACAAAGGAGACTTAAGTAAGATTTTGTACAAAGCAAACTACAATAAAAAGATGCTGTCATTATTGGAAAATAGGTCATCCTATAAACCTCCTACTGCAGGCCCTATCAAAGCGCAGAACTCAGTTGTAGAAAAAAATATTAAAACATCCTACAGGGAAGAAACAACTATCAGGAGATATTTCCAAATCCCTGCGACAAACTGGACCAACCATCGCCTTGATCTGCGGTCGCCCTAAGCGTCAGAAAACCAAAGTTCAACTGCGGCCGACAGTATCCTTACTTGGTGAACCCATTTAAAAGATTTCTAAATGGCTTTTCAACAAGCTTCATTCATTGACAGACGATTGGGAAATATCAATCGACAACTCAATAAACTTGTCGAAAAAAATACAAGGACTGAAAATTGCAGTGGATGAGATAATGGCATCCCTTCATGTCGTCTTTCTTCACATCCATCCCACTGGATTTGACAAGATAATGGACAGAAAAACGTCTCCAGTTCTACGACACGGATTTTCCCATTTCTGCCTTGTTTGAACTCTTGGACCGATGTCTGGAAAAGAACTTTTCGTTTGTACAGGAATATTACGAACAGCTGAAAGGAGCCCCTTATAAGATCACCAATGTCTGCTTTTCTTACGGAAGCCATGATGCAAAAATTAGAGGCTATCTCCCTATCATTAGTCAACCCAAAATTATGGGTACGTTATGTTGAGGACACTGTTGTTATTGTTAAAAGGGATTAACTGGAAATGCTTCACAGCCTTATTAGCTTAACACTCCAGGAATCACATTCACACTCGAAAAAAGAGTTGACAATTAACTCCCATTTCTTGATGTCCTCGTAATGAGAAAGACTGACGGGACATTCCAAACATCACTTCGCTGCAAAAAACTTATGCGGAAGTTCATTTACATCATGAGGGCAAACACACTATCTCTTACAGACGGGTTGTCGTGAACAGCCTCCTTAATCGAACAAAAATTCGCTACTCCGACAACGAAAGTTACCAAACAGGACTGAATTATTTGTTCGAACTGTTTTTGAGGCAGGCATACATAGCAGAAATTATTAGAACCGACGAATTTCGCGACGGCTTATTAACTGCAATCTGTCGCTACATGTTAGTTAGAAGTCCAACTAACAGGTCGCGAGTTCGAGCCTGTGGTGTCCCACACTTCGGGGTTGGGTATAACTGGCTGACGACGACTAATAAGCCAGAAATGGCCATTCTAGTCTCCCTTGTCTTTGTTGGTAATGCCATTCTGCCTATATATATAAATATATTTATGTATTTAGGAGAATAGAATTCTTTGGGAAATAGTAAACTTTCTTGTGTAAATTTTTGAGACTGGTTCCCCAGCTCGTCTTCAGACATGTATGATGGTTTCCTGTAGGATCTCAAACAAGTGAATAGGCAGTTGCTCATGGCAAAATTGCATGTAGTGTTCTTTTTGTTCTTTGAATTTGCGAAGTCGTTGATGCGCAAGCATTTGTTGACCATACCGGGTAGCAATCTGATAGCCCTGAGATGACTTTAATGTTGGTTTCACTCGCACAGATTTCGGTAGAATCCTATCGCTTCGACATCGGTGTAAAAGGATAATTGTTTTCGCGTCAAACTTTCGCGACTAGCACATTTTTCCCATCGTCGAGCATAAAGCAGAACACTCCGCTCGAAGTTCATACGTATAAATTGAAAAACAGGCATCCCAAGAAATATAATTAGAAAGATGAAGTTCTTTGGGAAACAGCAAAATTTTATTGTGAATTTTCGAGACTGGTTCCCCAGCTCGTCTTCAGACAACGGGTGTGCAAAAACAATTAACTTCTATACCGAGTCTGACAAAAGGATTCTATGATTGGTCAAGGTCATCTTCTCGGGATTGGTTGAGTCAGTTTGATCCTGTCATTAACGATTTTGTATGTGGCATCTAGATCGATATACCGGTTGATACATGCCTCATCTGAGTGCATTGCCTCCAGGAATTCGCGGCCTTTCCTTATTGGGAAGGTGCCAACAATGCGAGTGTTTTCCCATGCAAATTTGTGCCCAGTGTCCAGTGTGTGCATGGCCACCTGGGATAGATGGTCGCGTCTCTTTACCGATAATTGATGGTCATGTAGAGGGGTTGAGACAGCCTGTTTGGCCACAATGGACGGCATCACAACTAGAACACGGGATTTTGCAGGCAACACCTTTTCTTTCGAGGTAGCCAGCCCTGTCCTCAGGGTGTACAAGCTGTTTGCGTAAGGTAGTTGCTGGCTGGTGTGCTACGTGTATCTGGTGGTTTTTCAATTGTCTTTCGACTAGTTCAGATACATTTTTCACGTATGGGAGAGTTCGCCAGGTGGTTGGTTTGGTGCCTTAGCGGCCGTGGCATTGGAAATACCTTTTCCCTTCAGTTGCTGGTGCTTCATGCATTGACGTATAAAGATGACCTTAACCAATCATAGAATCCTTTTGTCAGACTCGGTCTAGAAGGTAATTGTTTTTGCACATCCGTTGTCTGAAGACTAGTTGGGGAAACAGTCTCGAAAATTTACGCAATAAAGTTTACTGTTTCCCAAAGAAGGCTATCCTCCTAATTATATCTCCTGGGATGCCTGTTTTTCAAGATATGTATATGTATATATTGTAGGAAATTTGTCCTTTGGGAAATTTAACAAGCCTTATTTTTTGAATCTTCGACACTGATTCTCTAAGCTGTTATCAGACTGCAGTAGGTGTGAAAGTCATGTTAAATTTACAAATTCCTTAAAAATCGACATCACTTTGTCATTACTACTAATGGGTTGATGCTGTGGGTTGAAATCACGTTTTTACTGCTATCACCCTTTCCCTTTTTCTTTGAGATTTTTGTACATGGCTTTTAGATCGATGTGCCGATTGATGCCTGAATCATCTGAGTGTTTGGCCTCAAGAAATTCTCGACCTTTCTTATATTGGCAGAAATCAACAATGAGCGTTTTTTCCCAGGCAAATATGTACCCAGGTTCTAGCGTATGCATGGCGACTTACGATAAGTGGTCTCGCCTCTTTACTGCAAATTGGTGTTCATTTAGGCGTGTAGAGGTTGATCTCACAGTTTTACCACAATACGATGCATTGCAGGCGTCACTTGGAATCTCGCAGATTGCTTCTTATTTACCCAAATAGACCACCCTTTCCTTAGGATGTCAGAGATGGTTGTGCAATGTGGTCGTTGGCTTGCACGCCACTTGTATTTGGCGCTTCCTTAAGTGTCTTTCAGCGAGTTCGGATACACTTTTCATGCAAAGAAGTGTCCACCAGATTTTTGGTTTGGGCGTTTGATCGGCACAACCTAGCTCCTTATCTCTTTCTTTTGACTCCTGCCGTCTCATGCATCGGCGTACAAAGCCTTTTGGGTATCCGTTTTGGGAAAACAGGTTGAACAAATAAGTGAGTTCTATTTTGTATCCTTCGTTCTCAGAGCAGTGTTTCTTTGCTCGATTAGGTAGGGTGTTAACAACACTCCGTTTGTGAGCGATAGGGTGGTCGCTCTCGTAATGTAGGATTACTTCCGCGTAAGCTTCTTTGTGGTATACTGATGTGTGAAATGTCCCGTCAGTTTTTCGCTGTTCGAGGACATCCAGAAATGGGAGTTTGCTGTCAACTTCTCTTTCGAGCGTGAAGCTGATTCCCGGTAGCGTTGATTTGATAAAGTTATGCTGCGTTTCCAGCTGATCCCTCTTGGCTATGATAAAGGTGTCATTCACGTAACGTAATCACAATCTGGGATTGAATAATGATAGGGCCATAGCCTCTAATTTTTGCATTGTAACCTCAGCCAAAAAGCCAGAAATAGGTGACCCCATATGAGCTCCTTTCAGCTGTCGATAATATTCATGTGCGAGCGAAAAGTTCGTTTCCAGACATAAGTCCAAGAGTTCAAGCAAAACAGATGCAGGAACATCGATGTCGTAGAACTGTAAGAGTTCTTCTGTGCACTGTCCTGCTAAATGGAGTGGTATGAACGTGAATAGAGGGACAACATCGAACGGCATCATTATCTCATCCGTATCAATAGTGAGTCCTCTTATTTTGTCTAGAAATTTGATAGAATTCTTGATTGAAGTCTGACAATCATTTGTTAAGGGATGGAGTTTATGGAATAGCCATTTAGAAATCTTGTAATTCGGTGCACCGATTAATGACACTATCGGTCGCAATGGTACGTCTGGTTTGTGGGCTTTCGGTAGTCCATAGATTTTGGCGCTTGTTGGTTCAGTTTGTCTTAGGGATTTCGTAATGGAAAAGGTGATAGCCAATCAAAACGTGACGTCAGTCCACAGCATTGACCTATCTTCAGCACTGACAAAGCAATACCGATTTTTCGGACATGTTCAAATTTTCATTGTTTTTTTCACACTTGCTACACGTCTGACGATGACCCGGGGAAACAGCGTCGGAAATTTGCGAAATAAATTTTGTTCGATTTCCTAAAGGACTCATTTTTTTCCAATTTATATGTATATTTTTCGTCTGACAAGGGGTGGTGTAACCAGCTCAAAATTTACGAGTGTAACCCTATTGTGTGACGAGCCATCTATATTTATTAATATATATACTGAAAAACGGACATCCCAAGAAGTTTAATAAGAAATAGGAAATTCTTCGGGAAATCATAACTCGTATTGTGTAAATTTTCGAGGTTGCTCTCCCAGCTCGTCGTCAGACTATGGGTGCGCAAAAACAGTTAACTTCTTAACTGAATCTAACAAACGATTCTATGATTGGTCGACGTCTGTGACAATACGTGTCAATTGCAATTTGTCACCTCTTCGGGATTGGCTGTGTCAGTTTGAATTTGTTTTTAACAATTTTGCCAGCGGCATCTAGACTGATGTGCCGATTGACGAGTGCCTCATCCGAGTACATTGCTTCCAGTAATTCGCTGCTCCTCCTTGTTGGACAGGCGCCAACAATGCGAGTGTTCTACGCAAATTTGTGCCCAATGTCCACTGTGTTCATGGTCACTTGGGATAGATGGTCACATTTCTGCACCTCTAACTGATGTTCATGTATACGGGTTTCGAAAGATTTCCCATATTGGCCGCAATAGACGGCATCAAAACTAACATATGGGATGTTGGAGACAACACTTTTTCTATCGAGGTAACTAACCTTTTCCTTTGGGTGTGCAAGCTGTGTGCGCAAGGTAATCGATAGCCGGCGTGCTGTTTGTATCTGGTATTTTCTTAGCATGAGGCATTTTGCCCCCGGTACAAAGCTGGAGCAGGACAGCAGGACAGGACTTAATGATACCAAAAAATTCGCCACAGCTCGTCAGCTGCGTCCTGTCGCTTTATAACATAGAAAACGAATGGGAAGACTAGATCAGATTTGAATTCGTGCAGAAAATCAATGCGGAAACAACAAGGTCGTTTGTTTGGCTAAAGCCGGCTAATCGATAAAATTAGTAACACGGACACACTATGGAAAGAATAGTGAAAAATAGCGTTAACGAGCACAAAGAAAGGAAATCGAAAATCATGGAGTTAAAGGCTACTATTGCAAGCTCAGGCTAACCACACTTTCTAACTGTTTACAAAGATCTGATTTCGACCGCCGCATGCAGGCCGCCTCCAGGTAACGCAATGTTCGAGTTGTTCGTGCCCGAACAAGTACTCGGAAGGATGTTTTTTGGGTCGACGGAGTGACAACTATCAAACAGCTGTTTTGTGATGGAGGGACGCAGGATTTTATTTTCTTGCTTTAGGAGCCATCTGGGCAGGCGCTCAATAGACCCGGCTGCCTTTGCGTTCGCCCAATGCACTTGCATCCGCAAGTGCATGTGAATTCATACAATTTGAAGTAGCGTGCACTGGCAAGGCATCCTTCGCTTGTGACCGCTTAGTGTGACCGCATAGCATGAGCTCGGCTGTTTTGTATGTCCTTTCAATGGTGGAACGCAGCCGTCGTTTGATAGTATTTAAAATACTGTCGTCCTTAAAGGGCAAAGATATAAAAACGGGCTTTTTCGGAACTAAATGTTCTGTCAATTATGGCCGTGTAGAGCTGTTTTACTTGTGGATGAAATGTGTATTATATCCACGTTTAAACAGCGTTTCGTTGAGACATACAAGTTCTGAATTCAGTGTGTTATTGGCGCAAATGGCTCTAACCCTTTGGAAAAGAGTGTATAACAAGTTCCGTTTCAATTGTATGAGTGCGAAACTCCAAAAGGCAAGTAATGCCCCTTTCAAGTATTCCTGTGGAAGACGGACCGTCTTATGGAACCATCTTCCTGTCTAAACATAAGAACGTCCAGGAAGGATAGTAGATTGTCTAGTTCTTTCTCCGTTGTAAATTTGATCCTTGGATGTAGTTTATTCATAATAGAAAGCAATTCTTTAGTTTCCTTAATGTCTTCAACAATAGCGAAAACGTCGTCCACGTATCTTCTAGATGACCTATAAAGATGTCAGCAAAGGTAGGGTCGAGAGAAATTCCCATTGCCACTCCGTCAGTTTGTTTTTATAATTGGCTATTGAAAAGAAATGGAACGTTCTTTGTGCACAATTGTAATGTGTCCGTAGTGTTTCAGATGGCAGACGAGTTTCAGACACATGAGTACGTATGATGCCTATTGTTTCATCCAGTGGTATGCTAGTGAAAAGCGATTCTACATCCAAGGATATCATGCATTTGCCCGAGATGTTTTAGCTGCCTTTCGATTAGTTCAGGTACATATTTCACGTGTGGAGAGCCCTTCTATAGGCATAGTTAAGAAGTTAATTGTTTTTGCACACCCATAATCTGACGACGAGCTGGGGCTTCAGCCTCGAAAATTTACGTAATCAAAGTTACAGTTTCACAAAGAAATTCATCTTCCTTATACATACATATTCATAGATGCAGAATGCTATTACCGACAAAGACAAGGGAGACTGGAATGGCCATTTCTGGCTTATTAGCTGTCGTCAGCCAGCCATACCCAAGCCCGAAGTGTGCAACACCCGAGCATCGAACTCGCGACCTGTTGGTTTAGAAGTCCACGCCTCTACCCACCGGGCCACGAGCCCGTTGCCTTGTCGGTTTTCGATAGGGAATATACAATGGTAGGGGGAACGTTGTTTGCTAAAATTAAGAAATATTCTGGTGGGTAGAGGCGTGGACTTCTAAACCAGCAGGTCGCGAGTTTGAGGCTCGGGTGTTCCACACTTCGGGCTTGGGTATAGCTGGCTGACGAAGGCTAATAAGCCAGTTCCAGTTTCCCAAATAAATTCATCTTCCTTATATGTATATTGAAGGCAGTAGGTTCTCCGAGAAAAGTAAGGACTTTATTGGTAAATCTTTGTTGTCCGTTTCCCGGGTCTTCGTCATATTTGAGTAAATGCACAAACAGCAGTCAACAATCCAAATGTGCTCAAAAACCAATACTTATCCGGCGTTTCTACCAGTAAGCGTCCGCTGTATACGCTACCTGCGTATCGATTGGTCCCAAATTTTCCATTTACCCCGAGATTTTCGTATATTACGTCTAATTCAACATTCCGATTGATGCATGGCTCATCTGAGCGCATAGCTTCAAGAAATTCTCAGCCTCTTTGATAAGACAGACGCCGATGATGCGAGTCTTGTCCCATGCGAAAGTGTGCCTAGTATTTAGTGTATGCATGGCCATTCGAGATAGATGGTCTCGCCTCTTAGCAGCTAACTGATGTTTGTGGATGCATGTGGAGGCAGAATTTCTGGTCTGGTCACAATATACGGCATCGCATGCTTCGCGTGTGATTTTGTAGACGACTTCCTTCTTATGCAGATAGCCAATCCCATCCCTAGCGTGTAAAATCTGACTGCGTAACATAGTTGGTATGCGCGCCACTTGTATTTGGTGTTTTCTTAAGTGTCTTTCAACGAGTTTAGACATATTTTTAATGCAAGGGAGGATTCACCAAATATTTCCTTTGGGCGCCTTCTTGGAACTATCTAGTTCCTTCACCTCTGACGCCTGTTTTTTCATGGGTCGACATACAGAAGCGCTAGGGTAACCATTTCGGAAAAATGAGTCAAACAAATAAGTCAGTTATATTCTGCAGCTTTCTTTGTCATAACAGAGTGTTTTTGCTCATTGAAGCAAGCTGTTGACAGTTTAGATTGTTGCTCTCATAATGTAGAACGAATCCCGTATAGGTTTCTTTGCGGTAAACAGATGTGTGTAATGTTCCGTCAGTTTTTCGCTGTGTGAGTGCACCAAAAATGGGAGTTTAGTGTTGACTACCTTATTCAGTGTGAACTTAATTCCTGGAATTGTTTTATTGATGGTGTTGTGGAGGGTTTCTAGCTGATCCCTTTTAACGACTACAAATGTGCTGTCTACATGCCCCAGCCACGACTTAGGGTTAACGAGTGTAAGAGCAGTACATTATAATTTCTGCATTGTTACCCCTGAAAGAAAGCCGGACACAGGTGACCCTATACATCTGCATGTATGTATATATGTATATCAAATCGCATCATATACATTTTTTAATGAAATGAGAAAGGTTCTTCTCTTTCTTGGGGACAATCTTAAAAGACTATACAAAACACTTGACAATGGACGGACTTTTATTAGGCGACTAGATGGGCGTCCTTATGTTCTTGGCTAGAATCTCAGTCGCGTTTTTTGCCTGGCTGTGGTGTCACGCTGCAGTGATTGCATACGTCCATGTCTGGATATTAGGCCTCACCGTTCGATTACGTGAGCGTAACACGTGGCAGGCGAGGACATGTCCACGTATTGGCTTGTGGAGTAATTGCCAGAATTAGGGGCCTCAAACAGGTCTCGGTCCTTCTTCCTGCTGGCCCGCACCATTTCCTTTGTGTCGCCGGTAAGTTTAATTCTTGACTCTCACCACCAGGGTTTGAAGAACGGCGAGAAGCGGGTGGTCTCCGACACTCCACCACCAGGTTGAGCTCATGTATTCGCTTGCTCGTTCTTATTTCGGTTTGAGCTGCGAAACTGAAGGACATTTGTGGCATGGAACATGAAAAGCGAAATGAGTTTGCTCGTATGCGTTTGGTCAGTTCTTCATACACATGACTGTCTTGCGCATATTAGCTTCCGCCCAGGAGGAGATACCACACAAGTGTAGTTGTGCTGGAGTCGCCATTCAAGTTGTCAAAACTCGCTGGAATTATCCTGAGAAACAGTCACAAGTAGCTCGACAGCTACGCAACTAAACAGTAAAAAATGACCGCCCTCGAGTTTCCATAGGCAGTTGCCTGCAAACTACATATACGAGAAACCACCGAAGATCGGACGGTCGTTGCCACGTAGCTGAGATATTTCTGAGGCCGTAAGACACATTGCGACAGAGTCTGGCCTTGACATCGTTTTGCTCGAAATATAAGCAGCGCATTTGAGAGTTAGAGCTCTTGCTTGAATGTATCGCACTTGCCAGACCTCCACACTACCCTGGAATAAAACCCCCGACGCAGACGTCAGATGCAGAATATGCAGGAAATGCAGGAAACCTTTTATGGCCGAAATATAGGGTTACTTGAGGCCTTCATCATGCCAGGCGCGGATCGGAAATTTATACACTACACGTAGCCAGGAAATTCCTCCGAATATAAACATATTCAGGTAAGATGTGGTTTGATAGCCCCACCTGATGGACACGATACTGTTGGGGTTGGGATTAAGGATTAAGGTTAGGAGTAGGAGCTACGATCAGGGGTTATGTTTAGGGGTTAGGGTTTAGAATTAGGTGTTAGAGTTAGGGGTTGGTGCAACTATTTCTCAGCCATTCAAATTACAACCGCGCATTCCCATTAGCTTTTCTTTTGCATACAACTACTTGGCCTCGTCGAATGTGCGCTCCCCGGTCCCACTTGTAAAAGTCTCTATTACTACCGGTCCCGTATTAGAGGTGACTGGGCTTCGCTTACTTCAGGTGGAGCTACCAAACCACATCCAACCCATGTCCAGCTGGCTCCTTGCGAGCTCCTCCCCTGACACTCGTTTTTCTGCTTGCCAACGATCAAACCATTTGAACTCCATCTTTTATTGGGAAGGAATATTCAAGACCTGTCAGGCACTGCCCCCAACCCCAGCATCAGATGACTGACCGGTTTGGGCTGTGGACTGGTACATGGAAGAAGGAGGAGCAAGTGGGGCTGACACTGGGTACTCCAATCCCACGACATGACTGCACAGTCTTCATGGTGATAACTTCGACGTGCTTTGAAACCATCCCGATGGGCTAAAAGTTGTGGCGTGTATGACACTTTTGAACGAACTTCTTTAAGGCCGCCTGCAAAAATTGCACTCGGTAAAAACTGGCTACCTAAGAAACATGAAGTTTTCTCATTAATTTTCGATGTCCCTATAAATTCAAATGTATTTCACGGAAAACATGCATAAAGTAATCATTTTTTTCTCACTTAATAGAAAATCACGTCTTCTTCAAATTTTATACTTAGAAGGAGGGTACAATTCGGTTTTAACAAGTTTCTAATTATGAGATATTTTAAGACCGTGAAGTGTTCGCTCATAAAACATCTGCATTTACTAATGATGTTTGTAAAGTTTACAATAGGGCTCAAATCCGATTATACATTTAATGAACTTTAAATGGTCTCTTCTTAAGAATTTTGAGAAGTGTATGATTTTCCGTACACAGAAACTATAAAGCTTGTAGTTTGGTATCCCTGAATGCAAGTGCAACAGCATATCGATTTCAAAATTATCCAGAAATCGGAAAAGTTTTTTTTGAAACCGAATTATGTCCTTCCTCTAAGTATACAATTTGATGAAGACATAATTTTCTACCAAATGAGAAAAAGAATGATTACTTTATGCATTTTTTCCATGAAGTACATTTGAATTTATAGGGACATTGAAAATCAATGAGAAGATTTCATGCTACTTATGCAGCCAGTTTTTACCGAGTGCAATTTTTGCAGGCGGTCGAAAAGAAATTCGTTCGAAAGCCAGCATTCTTAAGTAACTGCATTATCATGGGATTATGCTGCACGGTGATTAATATTACAACCTTACTTAATTAATCTTTTTGAGTGGAAAACACATTCCATAATCTCGGTCAACATTTCACGAATTAGAACATCTACTGTAGTCCAGGAATATATGTGGTACAGGTAGAGCAAAGTGCTATGATAGGATCTGGAACGAGGTTTCATCGGGGATTTGCTTGGAGGCACATGTGGTCGAATAGGCCCATGCGATGCCGATGGGTGCGACGAGTGTATATTGCGGCTCCTGACACGCTAATCTCACCTCGATGGATTCTCATGCGTCCGACTAGGTCGATGCGTGATGCAAATGTGTGATGGCAGTAAGACCATGATGGGCGTGTGGCTAATGAACTGGCGGCGTAGCGTCGCTGTTAGTTGTGGCGACTCTGGTGGTGCTGGAGTTGGTAGTGCCTGTGAAGTGCTCCCTCCCAAACGGGCCACGTGGTGAATGCGCTCGACCAACACGGAAGCCATATCGGATTGTGCACCATAACAAATGCCAACATTTCGGGGTGCGGTGGCAGATCCGGTTGCCGGAAAACGTCCCGCACAGCTGGACTCCTGCCGTCCCCCTCATTATTATTATTCGTTAAAAAAAACCTGGCCATTTTTTGTGTGGACCAGGGGGTCGACTAGTGATAACGCGGTCGATCAGACACGGAACTAAGTGGGGGAATTTCCGCCTCCACCGTGAAACAGTGAGCATCCGTGGAGAATTTGAGATCAGGTACTTCACTTGGGCGGTAACATTGGCGGGAGGAACTTCAAAATGTTTGTGGTATTTTGCCAGCCCGTTGGTAACGTTGGCCGAATAAGAGGTAGATTTGGTGCGAATGAAATAAATTTTCGATGCGTGTTGTCAGAATTCGAGCAAGGTGAAGGGGATGGCATGAAGAAACTGGGCGGAGGTAGCGGACAGTTTGTTTGAGTCAGGAATAATGAGCAAGATAAAGACGACATAGTAGTCGAGAAAAATTGCGAGAAAAGCGAGTACTAACGGAATAAAAATATACACAAATATATGATGTCCCATGTTATTCAGTTGGACAGAGAAAATGAATAAAGTGCGTGGACGTCGAAATTCATCAGAGGTGTTAAAAACGCTGTTTTCACGAACTAGTAGCCTATATCTTACGAGCCCTGAGTAAGAACAACAATGAGAAGACCCGGATGGTGCATAAAGTTAATATACAAGACGTCCAACGACCTGATCTTGAAGTGTGCAAGCAGCTTGGGGTTGACCTGCGTCGGTATGTGAATTAGGGTAAAATAACCAGAACAGTCAAGGAAAATGGGCGAGAACGTTAAAGGTCAGATGGTCTGACACCGCAGCATAGGCAAGAAGGACGGGGACAAATCTGCTCCCGTGGAGCAGCAGCCTCGTGGTTATGAGACGATCATTTATGTCCCGTGGCAGGCAGGACATCCATCTCACGATGTCGTTCCTCATGGCGAAGGCGATTCCGATTTCCCGTTGCTCTGCCTTTCGACCTCCGCTGAAAAACGTGCGTCCGGCACCCACGGCTGCCTATTTTCCCTGGTCAGAGAAGGACGTCTCACTGAGAACTGCGACAGACCAATTTGCTGTCAGCTAGCACTGTCCTCCTTTCTCAACGGATTGCGACTGGATTATGTAAAAAGAACATAAATTCTAGTCTGTCAGAGTGAGTAGTATTACCCTGGCAGCCTCTGAGGTCGGACAGGAGGCTTGGCTTCGTAGTGTATTTCGACCCAGGTTTTGTGTACGCAAGTCATGGTCAGCTTGTCGACAATGTGTGTTGCCACTAACTTTTGTGACGCGTTTTCGAGCTTTTCCCCGCAAGAGGGTAAGCAGTGATACCCCCTAAAAAGACAGTTTAGTCGTTTTAGGCACCTGCCGAATTCCAGTATGTGCACAGCACTTTTTTTATTGGGGAGATGGCCCGAATTAACCTGGGCCGGCTGTGGGATTACTGTCGCTTATCCACAGGACCCTTTTAGCCTTGGGGGAGAATGGGATAGGGACATACTAAAACCCACGTACAGGATTCCCACATCTGGTTTGGCCCGCAGATCGAGGCGGTTAGAGGCGAGTGGACGCTGGGTAGAGTCTAACTACGGGGAGTCACCGACGAGATTTGGGTGTCAGTCGAGGAGTGTCCGGAGGATCCATAACTTTCACGAGAACCATGATGCGACCTACCACACCTACGCGGTGTACTGTAACTCTGACATACACACTGTCGCACATGACTCATCTGGTGACAATGCCCTAGGACATTTAGACACAACGTTACGGGGTGTGAGCGTGTACATGTATGACCTGAGGGTGGCTGACATGTAGTGTAGATTGGGCTCTGAACTGTGGTGTTTTAAAGAAAGTTTTCGGATCTAAATAGGCCCATAGGATGACCTAATTCCTGAAGCAGTGTGCATAGGCGATATGGGATCGGTGTATGTATCTTGGTGTTGATGACACTGCTTCGGCGGTCACAGCAGGATGAATTCGCAAGTGATCAAGCAGGCCGGTGTTTGATGAGCTGGTGCGGCCGCAGCTGTTTGGGTTGGAATTATCACCACACTGCTGGTGATTATGTGCTTGAGGGGGGGGGATGACAGAGTATGTGGATATGTTCATAACCGCGGCGTGTGCAGTTAGTGGTGTGCGGTCCTACTTAGGTCATCGCTAGTAAATCAAAGTATTTCGGAGATCATAGAAGTAAAGTGGTAAATAGACTGTTACAGTAAACCACGAGTGCTAGGCTTGTACTTGGAGAAATAGTGTGCATTAGCATGCTAAGTTCGGCTTCCTTACTGTTATTCGAAATACCTGTTTTAGTCCGAAACGGTAGTTGGTTGCCGATAGAAGCAAGCAAGCAAGTTCCAGGAAGGAGTTTGGAAAAAGAGAATGCGATAACTGGAACAAAAAGTTTATTGGCCGGACGTTTCGGATTCTCACTCGAACCCACCATCAGACACGGTTTCATATACAGGTAGCTTGGATACCGTACATGTGTATTTGAACTTCTAAAGTACCAGCAACAGTATTTCATTAATATGTTAACGAATAAATTATGCTTCCCCTCCTATCAATGACTGAAAATTTTGTCATTTCATGCTCTGACCTTCCTATGTCAAGTGTTACGACCATTCCATTTGTTAATACACAGTGGTCTGTGAGCGCTTTTGCATATAGTCCGTGAGTGAGTTAATAAGCCACTAAAAGTTTGAAATTATGTGTATAAGGGTGTTTGGCGGTGTTGAGAAAGCGAAATGCAACAGTCAGGCCTGTCAAATGCACTATAAGCCCTCCTTCACCAGCAGTTTGGTGGAACGAGACTGTTCGGTTATCAGTGAGAAAATGTGACTCACCTTTAGGGTGCCTGCCATTGCGTCTGAAGCTAACTCCTTTTGGGAGTTCATTTCTCCAAAATGGTGAACTATACTTTAGAGATTTTGTTATTAGGTGGAAAGGACTAATGACGAACAGTGAACGTCACTACCAGACCAGAACATAGAAACATTTCTCGGACATATTACCATTTACATTTTGATTTCATTGGGATACCAAGTAGCTGAAATATTTGATTCATCGTAAACATATCCTTTGTAGGGACGCCTGTTTGTTTCAGGGGTGCCTATTCGAATAATAAAGAATTCGGCTGATCAATCTTTGGACAAGTTTATTTATTTTCTGAACGCTCAAATTAGTACAGGAATCCACCGTCCCAGATTAAGACTGGCTATCGTATTTACGCGCAACACCAAGGCTCAACCGCCCCCGACTTGCCCACGATGTCAGCGGACGCTCTGGACACCAGTTGGTCTTATTGGACACCTTCGAACTAACTGCAGCATCCGACGACACCACCTGATGTCAGCCCCCGTCCACCTTTGTCTCATCTCCCACGCTGACAAGCGACACTGACCACATTCCTGAGCCCTCATTGTCATCCTCCATCGCCTCGGCATCCACTGCGGCGGCTCCTGTACCCACCACCACTGCACATAATCCTTACACACCAACAAACCTCAACATCATACCCGCCAATGCCAGCGATGTGGACTCGGACCCTACCTGTCCTCATTGCGGTCGCATCCCCACCTCACACATCGGCCTGGTCGGTCACTTACGAACTTGTCGCACAGAGACTGGCGAACCAATGCCTGCAGCACCAACCTAGGTTCACCACATACGCCTCAAATGCCCTCACTGCCCCAGCACATCCACTCATCGCATGGGCCTATTAGGATACATGTGCATTCGCGAAAACCTGCAGTAGACAACCACACTATCACACCTTCTCCCACCAATATCCGCACCACACAACACCATCACCCATCATAAGCATTCAATTGTCATCTCCTTCTCAAGTGGAAAGTGTGTTTCTCGGCCCCCTCTCCTTGCGGCTCTCTTGCTGCATGTGTGATCCGTGTCTGAGACTATCACGGTGTGTCAAGCGCCGTGGCTTGGAAGGCTGCCGACTGACGCCCAACTTAGTCCACGTAGTCTGCCGATTGTGTATGTTCGTGCAGAATGGCGGATTGGCGGGGTGAGCGCCAGGCTTTCACGGCTCCTTCTTAGGTGATCTGTGACTCCCACGCATGTGAGGAATGTGTGTATGCTTTATGGGTAGTGTACCTCAGTCGATGACTGTTTGATTCCTCCACCTTGACGGGTGATGGTGCAGGAAAATGCAGGGTCAGGTGTCACCGCTCTGGGCCTACAGGACCGTAAGCGTCTGCTATGCCAGGACCAGCAAACCATAGCCCTCGTAGCCTGGTATGAGTTGGTAATTCTCTGACGCCTGGTCCCCTGTCGGTAGATGTGCTTGCGCTCCCGCTGGGCGTATAGGTCGCGAGCACGATTGCCCAGTCATCCTCGTCCTTCTTACCTGCTGTGGTGCTGTTGTTGGTTAAAATCCCGGTCATTTGCTGCGTGGACCAGAGGGTGTGGAATGGAGCTCCAAGGCGTATGTTCGGTCGCGCTATCCACCTGCGCCCTCTCCCACCTCCGATCTTCTTGACTCCGTCTTGGCGCCGAGTTCAGGTGGTGGAGGTGGAGAGACTGCGGTAGATGTAACGCAAGTCCATGTTCACTATAAACGAACTCACGCGCAAGTCGCCGTGCCTGCTTCACCTCGTTGTGAAACGGATGGCGGACATCGTCGGCAATGAGGTTCGAACTGCCATTTGCGCACACTAGCACATTTATGGAAGCCACGTCTATTAATCTTTTAGGCTCCTGAACATTCCACATATTCTTGTGCAAAAGATAGTTGCATTCGTTTAACCCCCCATTTTAGGTAGAAGGTTTTCTCTGACGCTGCTAGAAATGCCGTGATTAATCATTCAAACTGCGCACAGTCCTGGCGTACTGCAAATTCTCACGCTGACTTCGTTTGGAAAAAGGGGTTACAAGGCACAATTTTAGTTTTCGTACACCATTATTATAAGTCAACCTACCTGTCGCGGTACAAACCTAGAGTGCACGGTTAGTCCATCAGGAAGGGCTGTTTAATGGACATCAGATTTGTACTAGTGGGAACACTGGACGTCACCGCAGAACGTCAGAATTGCCAAGTAGTAAAATTTTATACATTTACTGGTGTTTTGTGGATCAACCTTCGAGAGATCTGCTCGGTGCTTCATGGAACAGGTCAGCGAAACTGACAAAGCAGCCCTTAACACAATGGGCGCTTGCCAATACCGATGACTTTGACGTACATTCAAGGTACGCACCGAAGTAACCACTGTAAAATAATTCTTATTGTTTGCTACTTATCTTTTGAGGACAGTCAGCGATATGTAGTCGACAGCACATCGTGCGGCTTAGAGTGTGAAACGCTTTTATCAGGTTCCTTCCCAGTAGGTACAAGGCGGATTTATGGTTAAGTCTTCGTTAGCGTTACGATTACCCAACCATTAGCTTGGCCGTGCCTTAACCCTTATGGAAACCCTAAGCCCAAGTGACACCCCCGTATTACTAAGTGGACAATCAAGATGACCAGTACACAGGCAATTTACACAACCTGCTAATTGTTTTGTGTAGTAAGGTAGTACTATTTTGAATCAAATGTCGCGCAAATTTTTCTTTAGTCAACCACTTTCTGTAGATATGTCCTATCTACGCTTCTTGACACGGTTAAATTCGTTGTTTTCATAGTCTGGTTATCTTATAAGGCGGTCCTTAGTTTGAGGGCATAAGCAACACTGCTTCATGACAGGTTGTCTTACATACGACCCCGTTTTCAGGCGTAGCTTGAAGTAATTACGCCTTCGAAAAGTGCCACGATAAGTTAGTCAGCCGGACATCCATTGAAGAATTCCACTCAAGACATGAAGGGAATAGCGAAAGTTCGAAACAAAGATTGAGTGTGGAAAAGAGGCATGCAAGAATTTGCCATAATGCACGTAATTTGGATACATTTCGTCAGTCATGTCTGTTTTTTGGACGTTGCGATATTAATCATTAGTGAACATGATTAGTTGACATTACTTAACGGCCACTTGCATTTCACCAGAAAGGCAACCCCCAAAGGACGAACATTAATGCCTGAACACATGGCTTGGCGTGGAGGCAAACATCTTGGAAGGTTGCCGTTAGAAATTCCTCAGTAACTAACGCACCACTAATCCGGTATACCAATACTTGGCTTGTAGCTGCTCTTTCCAATCCCTCTTACACTACGTACCCATGTTTATATGATGTTACTTATTCTGTCTTCCCTTTTGTTGGATATCGTCATTGCAACAAAGTGCCTCGAACAGCATATTTATCATGCCAATTATTAACACAACCGCTGGTGTGTTTACTGCAAGCAGTTGCGGGTACAATGATCTAGACAACTGTCTCGGGGAGAAAGGAACCAACACATACGTATATGCTACTTAAACGTGGTGAGTAGGGCCTCCGTTTAAGACGATTTCACTCACAATACGTGACGACGGTCATTCTACAACGTTGGTCTTCCTTTTTTGTTTGCTTATGCCACCTTTTTGCACAGGCACATCATTCGTCTGCTTTCCATATAATATTATCAATGTTTATATTCAGATTTTCGACGTACCAAGAATAATGTCGGGAATCTTGAAGCAATATTTCCCCGGAATGAATTTAAAATAAGCATAGACAGCAAAATTTATTGGAACCAATAAATTTCGCGACGTCATATCAACTGCAACCTGTCGTTCCATTACACAGACAACAAATGAGAAAGATACAGAGGTTTGAACTTCCACGGAGAAAATCAATTTAAAACAGCAAGGTCATCGTATACTTCGCGTAGATTTATCAATAAAATGGTAACTTGAAAACGTAGCATAGGAATGAAAACGGTGTAACGCCCCTTGACACGAACAGAATTGTTTGAATGTCGTGACACTTGTGGCGCGAACCTGGGATGGAGATAGTGTAACTGCGTACTGTTGAAGACGGCCGGTGTTCCTTCCTCTCGCTCTCGCCGACACCCCCCTCCCGCAACACAATCTCGTTCTCGTCTCTCTTCCGCTCAACATCGGCCCCCCACTTCGGCCCCTCCCTGCAGTTGCCCACAGCGCTGCATCCTCACCGGCTGTTTAGCTAGTATGTCAGTGTCATCTATCCAACCAGACAGGTCACTTATTTGCTGTTCCTCGTTGCACGTGTACATTAACATTTGTTATATAAATTCTCCATACAATGTTGTTCTATTACACTATATCCATACTCGACATACTCTCTTCTTCTGCGTGTGAACGGGTTTCGAGAGATGTTAACAGTTCTGTTCAGATCTACCTCCGCCAGGATCTCTTCTCGGCGTTTCCTTACTCTGGTGTGTGCTACCCTTGACGTTCTCGGCCGCTACAGCGGGAGATTAATACGCCGAGGCATTGACCAACTCGAAAGGGCCCAGATTTACCGGGGCAAGCCGAGTTAGACCACGTCGTCTAACTGTTTACATAGGCCGGGTTTCTCTCGCCGTATGTAGGCTATCTCCAAGTAGCGCAGCAACCGAGTTGTTCGTGCTCGAACTAATACTCGAAAAGATGTTTTGGGGTCAACCGAATGACCGCTCTCAAGCAGGTTTTTTGTGATAGAGGACCATGGAATTTTATTCTCCTGCTTTAGAAGCCTCTTAGGCAGGTGCTCAACTGACCTGGCTGCCAATTGCCTTTGCGTTCGCTCAATGTACTTGCCCCCACAAGTGAATGAGAATCCATAAATACAATTTGTCGTGGCGTGCAATGGCATAGCATCCTTTACCCGCGGAACTTGGATAGCTTTATTGGGGCTGTGGAATATGAATTCAGCTGAGTTTTATGTTCTTCCACTGGCGCATCGCACTCGCCGCTTGACAGTATGTGAAATGTTGTCATCCTTAAAGGGTAAGGATATTGCAACGGGCTTTTTCGGAACTGATTGCTCCGTCGATATGGGCCGTAATGTGCTGCTGTACTTTTCGATTAACCGTGTTGTATATCCAAATTTAAGCAGGGCTGTTTTGAGGCAACAAATTTCTGCATCCAGCATTTCAATGAAGCAAATGTTTCTTACTCCTTGGAATAGAATGTAAACCAAATTTCGTTTTCGTTGTATCGGCACAAATCTCCAGAAGTGTAGGTATTGTCTTTCCAAGTACCCTTGTGGAAAGCCGATCGCCCTATTGAACCATCTTCCTGTCTAGTCATGAGGACATCCAGGAAAGAAAACTTGTTACACAGCTCCTTTTCAATTGTGAATTTAATCTAAGGATAGAGACTATTCAGGACAATAAGTACGTCTTCGGCGTCCTCGTTATTATCAACAATAGCAAAAATGTCGTCTACATATTTTTGGTACAGTGTTTTATATTCAAGTTAGCTGACGAATTTTCTTCTAAGTGACCTATTAAAACATCGGCAGGGGTTGTATCAAGTGAATTTCCCATTGCCATTCCATCAGTTTGTCTGTATAGCTGTCCACTGAACAGAAACTGAACGTTTGTCGTGCAAAGTTTCAACAGGTCACGTAATATTTCGAGTGACAGATGGCTTTCAGACGCACTGGCACATATGACATCGATCACGTCAGCAAGTGATACGTTTGGGAATAGTGCTACAACGTCCAAGGATAAAATGCTTTTGTTGGAAATGTTCTGATGCCTTATTTCTTCAATAAAGTGAAAACTGTCTTTTATTGTGTAAGTCGAAAATAGGTGTCGTATCGGTACTGATTACTTGACACACCACTGTGCTAGTCTGTATTGGGGTGAATAAGACAGAGACAGAATCGGTCGCTGAGGTATGTCCTTTTTAATGCGTTTTTGGCAATCCATATAATCTGCGAAATTATGTACCCCTCGGTTTCAATGATTGAGCGGTTTTATTATCAATCAGATTTTTGTACAACAATTGTATAATCATTTTCCAAGCGTATTCTTTCATTGATTTGGTATCATCTTTCACTGGCGTTTCCCGGCGAAATTTAATAGGATCATCCAAAATGGACTCCATTTTGGTTACGTAGCCTCTCCTGTTAAGAATGATATCTACCTAGCCTTTGTCAGGTTTAGAAGGTATTATTTGCTTATGGCGCTTCAATGCAGCCAGAGCAGCCATGTCTTCTTTAGTTATCGGTGTTGGTTGCGTTAGTGGAACTTTACGATAATGATGACAAATGTTCACTAGTTTTGCTTTGCGCCAACCTACGTCATCAGCGGATCTGGGTATTAGGTCGGGAGAAACCCGACCTATATAAACAGTTAGACAACGTGGTCTACCCCAGCTTGCCCTGGTAAATCTGAGCCCTTCCAATTTGCCCAATCTCTCGGCGTGTTAACCTTCCGTCTTCGTTCCTATGCTGCGTTTTCAGGTTACCATTTTATTGATAAATCTACGCGAAGTATACGATGACCTTGTTGTTTTATATTGATTTTCTCCGTGGAAGTTCAAACCTCTGTATCTTTCTCACTTGGTCTGTGTTATGCAACGACAGGTTGCAGTTGATATGACGTTGCGAAATTTATTGATTCCAATAAGTTCTGCTGTATATGCTTATTAAAGATGTCGGGAGAACAACCAAGCTGCCTCAGTCCAGCTCATAACCATTAGGGTCTTTTGGTTATGGGTTCCGGTACGTAGGGAGTAGATCATTGCCTTGGTATCTAGAACAATGGGGCTCGAAACACGGCTGCGAAAGGTTTTTTGGAGTTGTCTACGATATGGAGTGCAAGTAAAAATTATATTTATCCGAAAGACAGGAGGATAATATCTCCTCTTTTGTTGACCATTGACTGCTTATAACATTTCAATCCAAAATGATGCGTTCTTCTTTGTATGACCCATCAGAATCTCCGGTTTAAAAACACTTATTTTGACCACAAGACAGCAAAGTAATTAGGTGTCCCCCCTCTGTCTCAGTCAATGGCTCACTGATACACTACGCGAACACCAATTGTCTTGATCGTGAATACAAATGCTGCTTGTACAGCTTTCGGGGATGTTGAGGGATGTGTAATCGGGTTAAAAGGTATCGATACCTATGTCCGCAGTCTGAAAATCGTCTTCAGTTGCCTGAGGAGATCTGTGGTGCTCGATCGCGTCAATTTCCAACAGAAGCTACGACAGATTACTCTGTTTTTGTAAATCATGACCCGTGGAACAGATAAGATCCAAACTACGGAATGAAGTGCCCTCGATAAATATGTGTATGTTGTCCGCTAGCCAAACCTAATTTGCCCTACTAGCAAGCTGCAAATCACTGAAAAAATTGAGACCGTGTTTGAGTTGCCTCATTTACTGATGATTTAACGATTCAAAATATCGATGTTTCAGGCGTATTTTCGCACAAACAAGACACTGCTTTCACGATTTATTTAGAAGGTGACTTTGGCCCTTCCGCCTGGAGGCCTTAGAGACCTGTGAACGTACTCAAGAAACTCCTCCAAAATAAGTCATTACCAATAGGAAATTGAACGGATTTTATTTTTGCTGAACACTCACCCATTCCTATTACCCTAACTTTTACCATCTAAGAATTACAAGTGTGACCAGCGCCTGCGTTCCTATTGGTTTGACTGTTGCGTTCGCCTTGTTTCGACGTCCGCATTGCACGTGACGCCTTTCGTGCGAATCCGCATTCAGAATGCCAAAGAATAAGGGTAAGCCCACCTCAACTTACAGGCATTGGTGCAGGAAAGGGAGGAAAAAACCGCCGGCGGGGCAAGAATGAAAACGAGGGGCAGAAGCGTGACTTGATTTACAAAGAAGATGGACAAGGTACGCTTTACCTTCCTGAGGCAAATAATCACTTGCCCCGGTTTACTTGATGCCTATATTGAGAGTTTATTTGATGCCTTTTTAACACGCCTTTTTCCAAATGCTTTGAATTGCCTTTTTGTCGATAGATCCGATGTTCCACTACGAAGTCGTAAGGAGGATTTTGCATATACCTTTAATTACGAACTACTGCCTGTAGATGAGTTTTTGAGGTTGTTGTTCCTTCTTACTTTTCCATTCGCAAACCATGGAAGTATAAGGAACTGGGGTTCCCCATGTGTGATCTTCCCTTCTCACCTTACTCCTGATTTTTCCGTAATTCCGTTTTCATTCACACATAGTCGGACTTCTGCGATACTAGAGGCTTATGTTCTATGTTTGTTTCTTCTGTTTGTCCAAACGGAGGTCATTTTTGATTTGTCTTTTGCCAAACGGCCGCCATACCCCGGGCAAGCAGACCGTTCTGCTTGTAAAATGCAGCGCCATAACAGTCGGAATTTCGTTCATATCCCAGCGGTTTAGGCGCTCTGCTGCATTTCGAGGATAAAACCAGGTTAGTGCAGATGACGCATGTGGCCGCTTGATGAAGATTCAGCTGCTCATCTACGCTCCCCTTGGAAATATCGCGTAGTTAGGCATTGTGTTATAAGCCGGCGCATCACCCTCAGGTGGTGTGAGTAGAGAGAGCGTCCTTGATGCTCTAGTTAGGAATGGCTCTCGCGGGGCATACGTTTTAAGGGGTTTATTATAAATTTTTTCAAGGTTTTAGTCTTTTCCTCGGTCGACTATGCTTGCTGAGTTGGGAATCATATTTTTCGAACTGTACCTTTGACTTCTTGCTGCCGGTGAGTGCTGTGCCTCAAGACAACTTTTCGTAGTTTTTGAAGACATCGAGCTCATTGTCTGTTTTTTTTTTATAAAACCAGAGGTCGAGTATGGTGTAGTCGAGGTTATGTTTTCACGGGGTCTACACAAAACTTTGGAAGATTGGTTTTCGGACAGATATATGCATAAGCACGTTCGGAAGTGGTAGCTTGCTATGTGTTTCTGTCGTAAAGATAATTGTGCTTTTTGGTGCAAGCCACCCATCATGACAAGCGTACGTTGTGATGGTGACGTAGGCAACGCATTTGTTCCAGCTAATATGGACTTCAGAGAATCCTTAGCACGTCCTATTTCAATTATAAACACAGCCAAATTTACGGAGGATGACGTGCAATGGTTGGCCTTTTTTGTGCACTTCTTTCCCCGGGGATCCCCGCCTAGTCTTTCCGATAACTGCCTACCGAGAGCTTTCAGGCGTTATGTCTCTGACCGCAGTTTTCTCAGTGACTCAGCCAGCCCCTGCTTCACTCCGACCATAACGTTGCTACTTAGATATCACTCATCGTATGTTAAACCATTGTGGAACCGACTGATTCGTCGACTTCCTCACTCAATTTAAAACTCTTGTTCCACTTGCTGTCTATTTTCTAATTTCCTTGTCTTTTGGCAGTGTAGGCTTTGCTTATCTATTCCAAAATACAGCAAATCACCAGTAGTCGAGAACGATTCAGGACAGAAAATTTAGTGTAACACGTAAGCTGACTACTGTCAGCAGAGGGGGGGGGGGCTTCTGTGGTTATACACATGCGTCCGAGTGTCGTGCTTAGTGCGCAGTATGGTGGTCGTTGACGTATGTTGCCCCTTGGCAAATTGCCAGACCAACCAACTCTGTATAGGGCTAGCCCGTGCAACTGTCATAATTGCAGTTTGCTCGCAAGTCCGTTAAGTTGGCTCGCCACCTCGGGTTTGATTCCTTGTGAGCTCACTGGCGACGTCAGCTAACTGAGATGGATTGCCAACCAACTTGGTCGACTTATGACGTGAGGCCATCAACTCTCTGACGACCGCGATATATTTCTTCCAACTTTATTACCAAGTTTACGTTTTTTGGTTCCTAAAAATTCTTAAATCGCGACTTACTAACCCGTTTAACTTTGCGTCCGCAGTTTTGTCAGACACCACTTAATTTTATCGGACGAATACTCTTGCGGAAAGCCAACCATGAGAGCCACTTTCCCCGCCAATTTATTCTCCCCACGGTTCGTATAAAATTAATTGCGAAGAACTTGCACGTGACTTCCCCAAACACATGGTCATTGAGTGCAGAACTAATCTTCCCGAGGGTTTTAATTTGCGACACTTTGGACTTTTGTCTCCTCCGGGGTGGGGGGTGCGTCGATATTGTGTTTGTGTGGCAACAAAGATTAACGCAAGGTAAGTTCCGAGATAACCGACCTTTTAGTCATTCAGGGAGAGGGGAACAAGAGTTTTGCAGGTGACGGATAGAGGGACGATTTAACAGCGGTTTGGCCGAAGGAGCGCCTCCCAGTTGCGCCGATATGTTAGAAGGCCTTAAACTATTGTTTGAGTGCGCTACCCTTCGTCTTTTACGGGGCGCCTGTACACGAGCTTTTACCGCTTCGGGCAAAGTAGCAGTTCACCTACTCGCATTTACGAGCCATTTAAGACGGCAGTCATCCGTGACTGCTAGTCTCACCCTGTCAATTATTTTTACGTCCTTGAGCATTCGTGCAACCCGCTCTGCAGTTCAGATCATGGTTCTGCAACTTATTCAGATTTTTTTCACAGTGCACACGTTGCCTCCACCCACAATGATACCTAGCTTTTAGTTAACACGTTCCCCGTATTCTAAGGGATATTGTACACCTATGACTAAATAGGTCTTGTTCAATACACAATGTGCAGAACGAACCAAGGTCCGTTCGTTATTACTGCCATCCACATCTCGTCTCCTTGTTCTTTACAGAGTACGCAAAAGTCGAACGACTTCTGGGCAACGGACGCTTAGAGGCCTACTGTTTCGATGGTGTCAAACGGTTGTGCCACATTCGTGGAAAGATGCGGAAGAAGGTAAAATTCACCTTTTAAAGGCGTTCTGGACTTTTCATTGAGTAGAAAACCCAGTGGTCGACACATGTTGCTCTAGAATTGATGCATTTATGTCGCCAAAGAAAAGACTTGTAATTATGTAATTATGTGCATACTCAGTTGTCCGGATCTTATATCTTCCCCACAAACACTTATAGTCAAAAGGCACCACACACTGGATCTCCATTGCTCGGACTGGCTTCCGTTGGAGTCATGCTGAAGGCCAGCGTAATCATTTAATCACGCATACAACGTCAGAATTCCTTCCTTGCGAGGCGTATTGAGACGGAAACAACGATTCTTTCCAATGGTAACTTAGTATGTTCGGCCTCGGCCGAGCGGTACATGTCGATGGAAATCCGTTCAGTTCTGCTAGATGCTTCGAGCACAAAAAAGCAATTAGACTGTTCGTGTTTAAATGTGTCGTGAAACCAGACCCGGTGAAATTCCTTCCCCGGGGTCATATTCTCGGTTGTGCCGAGGTTCACACTTCTTTTGTCGAAAACCCCCTAGACACTCCTCGCCCCTGTGGGCCGTAATGTTTTAGTTCATAATCACAGCGTTGGGCTACTTGTGTTTACAGAATCTTTCCCTCAAAGCGTCACGCCTATCCCACTTTAGTTTTCCCAGACGTGTATTACTGGTTTTCTCTCCCCTATGTCATCTTAGGTTTGGATCAACAGTGGCGACATTATCCTCGTTGGCCTGCGTGATTTCCAGGACAGCAAAGCTGACGTCATCCTGAAGTACTTAAACGACGAGGCACGTGCCCTCAAATCTCTGGGTAGGTGGTAAACAATTTTTACCTCATTTTACTCTTTAGTCATTTGTGTACATATTTTTCATTAGAAGTGGACTTTTCATTCGATAACCTGCCCTCGCTCCATTCACTCTGTTGCACTGGCTTTCGCTGTAGGCGAGATTCCTGACACTGTGAACTTGGAGGAGAACAATGACATCGCTTTTGACGCCAACGCGGCAATGCCTGAATTCGATACGGAGGACAGGGACTCCGACATGCCTGGTTCCTCAGATTCCTCGTCCTCCGAAGAGGAATCTGAAGACGAGGAAGATGAGGAGGACGAAGAGGAACAGTTGGGCTTGAAGAATGCTTCCCGCTACAAGGGTGAATTCAGCGGCGACGTCAATCACTGGAAGGGCAAGAAACAGAAGCCTCGAAAATAAACTCCTGTGAGTGTAATGGACGCGCGTCCTGTTTTGTCGCTTTAGAATTTAGCACAGTCGAATATCCTCAGACGTGGAACGCGTAGACACCAGTCGACCTGCCACTAATCAGACACTAATTCGGAGACCCCCTTAACTTTAACCTAGCTGCCTTAGCTCTCCCACATCACCGCCCAGTGACGGGTTACGGGGGTCGAACAGATATCGAAGACTGGATTGACTGTTTCTGGCTTATTTGTAGTCATCAGCAGGCCAGGGCAGCTCAGGGTGGACCGACGAACGCCATTGTGATCACAGCAAAACGGTCACGAACCCTAGCATGCTGTTAGATCGTTTGGTCCAGCAATCACTGGCCATGAAGTTCGGATTTAGAGGTGGCTAGCTGGTAATGGCGAATATACTGGAAGGAGTCGTCTCAATTTCCCTTGTTTTTGACCTCCTCGGTCACATTTCTTGGCCGTAGGTTCGACTTCCAGGGCGTCATCCTGGAATTCCATCACGGAACCTAGTCTCAAATCAACTTAGTATTCCCATCGTTGCCCCAGAGCTTGGTCCCCTCCCACGGCATTGGACATTGAGTCCACGAATCCCGGACTCAGACCCCGTTTTTACGACTGGGGTTTTGGGTGTACTGTGCTAATGGGGATACAAGCTAGAGATGGCAATTGAAGCCTCACATACCCGTCTGTCTGTAAACCTTGAATTTCACCGGAATTGGCAAGTCGGAGTATTGGATTTAGCGTATATGGGATTAAAAGAACCATGTAGCATTGCCGCAGTTTGATGGCTTAAGTGACACCATCACCTTTTGGGATTTCCCAGTGAAGACCTGCGACATGCATCTTACTCAGACTATTTTCTCTTTTATCTCTCCTTTCAGGCTTCAATACCCCCGTCTGCTCATTCGCTCATCAGCGTGCACTTGCTTTGCAGGCGATAGAGCGTTTGCCATGATATGTCTACCCACTCCGCCAACTCAGAGATGTCCGGTCCACTTTTTGTCCAGCTCTGTCCTTTGTAATCTTCCTGAGCGCGACCCACATGCCCTCTTTCATTTTCTGTGTCTTTCGTGCCGCATATGCTGCATGATTCCCTTCCTCACTTCATCCCCTCTCAGTTCGACAATTGCGCTGGTCTTACCTCAGCGGGATCGGTCGGTTTTCTACCGTCTTACTTTCCACTGCCGCACGTGTGGTGGGTGGGTATTGTCTGTACCTGCGCGAAATCTGATTAATTGCAATGCGTTTCCACCTGGACTTGTATGGACTGGTTGAATGCATAAGCCGGCAGAGTGCGTATTAAGAGTATGTTTGACTCGGGGTTCTTAGCAGCAACGGTCGTGATCAGACGAGCTGTGGTCGTTTTTGATAAAACGAGAGTACCATAACGTCGGAGTTTGCCCGTCGTTTAACGTTCCTGTATAGCTGTCTGATTGGAGCCGAGCGAAACCCGCTTGATCGCATTGAGACGGTAGTTAGTAAACAAGACCTCAGACACGTCGGAAATTGGTGTGTAGTGCGGATGTCACTCCCGTGCGATGCACTCTGGGAATCCGGCGATTCCGGATTTTGCTTGTCTCGAGCTGTTGGAAGTCCTCCCCCTGACCCGACGAGTATTTTGAGCTGCTGTAAGTGTTGTGGATCTTGCCACTCACCGTCACGCCATTCAGGTGTCCCATAGACCTCATGCATCAGCTGTCGTCTCGTAATCCGCAGAGGACGTTGATGAAATTGTAATCGTGGGGTAGCAAAGCACCACTTATTGGCATGGGTATAATTTTCCAGGAGTTAGCCGTTTACCTAGAGTGCGTGTGATGATATTGGGACTGGTAACCTAGGAGCTGACTGTCTCCCGGTTACTCTTCTGTCGTTGGGAAACAACGTCAATCCGGGAAAGGCACGCGGACACGAGCTCCACCACCCGGTATGCCGTGCGCCACAAGCTGCTAACTCAAATACCCCTTTATCTGGACTAACATCCGTTCGATATCACGGCGCCTACATGGAACGAGCAGTCAGTCGGAGCAGACGAAGTGTTTATTCGAGTTATAAGAGTTAGTGGCAGGGTGAAATCTGGAAGAGAGGGGTAGTTCTTTTTCACAGAGGCAAAGAATTATAATACCGGGTAGGAGGAGGAGTGGTTCGTGTGAGCGTGAGGGTATATTAGCGTACCTAGATAAGGAAAGCATAAGTGGTTTGTGATCAATTGCGCATCCTCCTACGGCTGGATGCTGCCGTTGCTAATTCCACTAACAACACTAGTGGCAAAAATACAGATGCTACCATCACTACGGGTAGCAGCACTTTCTCAACGTTGCCGGTAATGCAGTCGCTAATTAGGGCAGAATTGACACTGCCACCAATTGTGCGGTGGCTGCCATCATTGCCACCAATGTTTCTGTTGGATTGGCGCAGAATGGGCTTCAGCTTCATCCGTGTACTTTAGAGGCATACAACCCGTCTCAGAATCAGATTGCTCGACGCAAAGACCGTTGACCTGTACACATTCTTCCGGTTAGATGGAGGTTATTATACTACGGCAGAATTCTCCACCTGAAGCTGATGCATGCTCTTAAGGCGATTTCAGCTGCTGATTGAGTTCAGAATTGCTAGGATTTGATGAGAGGCTTAAAATGTTCATAGTCACGTGGCGATAGGCCTGGTGAAAATGATGGAGGCGGTTCCATAGCCCAGTTAATTCACCTGGACCGACTCCTGTGAAGTGTACGGTTGGACGTCGTTATGACGACTATGACCTTTTAATTAACTAGCCCTAAGTGGTTATCACGCAAATTTTGATAAATTTCATCGAAACCAGTGTGGTTGCGTTTGGGTCTAGGTCGGATTGGACGTTACCGGCGTCAGATTACCGAGCAGTTGCGGGGACATTTTTGCAACAAATTCGGTTTGATGAAATTTGTTTGGCGATTACCGTCATCAACCATTGTGATTTCCGGTCATTCTAGTGAATGGTCGTGATTTCGTCGTTTGTTACGATCCGTGAAATGGATGTGCGCCGAGCACACCTCCTACCAACGAGTTTTTTGCATTTAGTCTGGTAGAAGGACGTTCCCGACCATGGTAATCTTTGGCGTCCAGATTTGCATTGTGGAACTTTCTAAATCGCTGTTAAACTCTGAGCCCGATCACAGTCCCTTTTTTCGGATTCTTCGTTAATATTTCATGTTGTTTGCTCTGTCCTCCGTCCAATCATGCAGCGCATGGCAGTTCAACCGTCGTGACCGGCGATGTCCACGTGTGCTTCACAGCAGGGTTAACGTGGGCACGGTGACTTGACTGTGAGATAATTGACTTGCACTGCATCTATCGCACATTTCTCCTTCCCCCACCTGCGTCCGGTATCAAGACATAGACAAGAATACCGGAGATGGGAGAGGGCGGTGTCTGGCGCGGCCGGAGTCTCCCCTAGGCATGCCCACACACTCGGGTCAGATCCCACTAGGCCAGAGTGCCACATTAAGAAGGAGCCATTGCAGCCTGACTCATAGACTACCAGTCGGCCACTCCGCACAATCACACTGGGCTGACCGCAAGGTCCAAATTACTCCCTCAGTTGGCAACCTTCCAAGCCACGGTTTTTAGCGCACCGTGATAGCTTCAAGCGCGTCAGATTGTTGTGAGAAAAATGTATTGATTCGTTGGCCTCACTCTCTATTCCCGTTCCCAGACTCCAAGCACTGTTCGAGCCGGCCATATGTCTGGTGCGGGGAATGGGCGCAGTGGCTGACAAATCTTATGACCCTGTCTGCGCGCGCCACATGTACGACCTGGCCCCTCAAACACAACCACCAGGATTTCATACAACAGGGGGGTTGAGCGGCATACATCTTACATGCGTGAGAGTACCGTAGGTCACGTTAAGGCGGCGCCGCTTCGCCTAGCTCTCGACCCACCAGTCCGCCACTCCACGCATGCACACACACACAACTAGGCAGACTGAGTGAACTGAATTCGCAAACGACCGACCAGGCCGATGTGTGGGGTAAATGTGCGGCCCCAGTGAGGACAGGTTGGGACCTAGTCTGCATTCGCTGGAGACTGGGTAGTGATGGTGAATGTGCTGGTGTGTGGTGGTGGCCCGCACCTCTCCCGATCCCAGTGATGAGGATCAGGACTGCACCTGCCCTCACTGCGACCGTACCTTCACATCACGCATCGGCCTGGTCGGTCACTTGCGAATCCATCGCACAGAGACTGGCGAACTAGTGCCTGGAGCACCAACCTACACCCACCGCACTCGCCTCCACTGCCCACAATGCCCTCGCACCTTCACGCATCGCATGGGTCTATTCGGCCACATGCGCATCCACGAGAGCGGAATTGACCGCAGCCTTGACACACCCACCCCGCCGAGCCCCACTCCCAATGCACCACCTCGTGCACCCACTAACCACTCCCCAGCCGACATCGACGCCACCGACCTTACCACCCCTCACTCCTCCCCTTCGTCCTCCTCTTCCTCCTTCACTGCCACAACGACGGCCGCTTCGGCGTCTGTCTCCCACGACCTCACCACAGCCGAACCTGACACAATTACAGGCACAAGCCCTGCAACCTCCATCATCAGACGTGAGGGCCAGGACTACATCTGCCCTCACTGCGATCGCACCTTCACTTCACGCATCGGCCTGGTCGGTCACTTGCGAATCCATCGCACAGAGACCGGTGAACCAGTGCCTGGAGCACCAACCTACACTCACCGCACTCGCCTCCACTGCCCACACTGCCCTCGCACCTTCACGCATCGCATGGGTCTATTCGGCCACATGCGCATCCACGAGAGCGGAATTGACCTCAATTCCGATACAGCCACGACATCCAACACGCCCAGACCCATCCTCGCTCCACCGTCACACGCGCCGACCACCGCCACCAACACCACTGTTTCCTCTACAGCTGACACCGACACCGCCGACCTCTCATGCCCACATTGTCCACGCACATTCACCTCACGCATCGGCCTGGTCGGTCACTTGCGAATGCATCGCACAGAGACTGGCGAACCAGTGCCTGGAGCACCAACCTACACCCATCGCACTCGCCTCCACTGCCCACACTGCCCTCGCACCTTCACGCATCGCATGGGTCTATTCAGCCACATGCGCATCCACGACGACCTGCGGTAGACAACCGCCGGTCACACCACACATTCCCTCACTCCCTACCTCATAACATCATCACCCCAACAGATATCAACCGCCACACACCTCATGCACTCAACTGCCGCCTCCCACGCAAGTGGGAAGTGTGCATCTCGACTCGGTCCCCATGCGGCTTCGGCTGCACGGGTGACTTGTGTCCGAGACTATCCCGACACGCCAAGCGTCGTGGATAGGAAGGTTGCTGATTGACGCCCGCTCTCGGTTCACGTAGTTCGTCACGTTGTGTGTGTGTTGTGTGTAGTGGCGGACTGGTGGGCTGGGGACGGGCTGAATGAGCACCTTCCACGGCACTCTCACGCAAGTGAGAGACACGCCGTTCAACCCCCGTTGTGTGAAATCCTGGTGTTTGTGTGTGTATGGGGGGCCAGGTCGTACTGTGGCGCGCGCAGTCATGGTCCGTCGATCATGACAGCCACCGCGACCACTCCCCACTCCAGTCTGCTGACCGGCTCGGATAGCGGCTGGGGTGTGGGAGTGGGAAGGGAGAGTGAGGTCGACGACTCAGCGCACTTTCTCCTCACTATAAACAATCTGACGCGTTTGAAGCTATCACGGTGCACTAAAAGCCGTGGCTTGGAAGGTTGCCAACTGACGGGGTAACTTGGACCTCCTCTTTCACGGGAGGCGGTCTGAGATTCAGGCTGCAATGGCTCCTTTTTAATGTGGCCTTTATGGCACTCTCACCACAGTGTGGGATCCGAGCCAGGCGTTGGCGGCACTCCCAGGTGCGGCTTCGGCCGTGCCAGCTTCCAAATCTCTGTTGTGTTGGTTGAAATCCTGGTTATTGTTGTGTGGACCAGGGGGTGTGGTAGAACGCCAAGGTGAGGATCCGTCCGAGCCATCCACCTGCGGCCTCCCTCGTCTCCGGTCTTCTTGACTCTGTCTTGACACCGGGCCCAGGCGGGGGAGTAGGAGAGAGTGTAGGTAGATGCTACGCAAGTCTACTGGCACTATAAACCCCTGCGTAAGTCACCGTCCCTGCTCCCACCGCTGTTGCAGCTGTGGGGCACACGGTGGACATCGTCGAAATCGACGGTCGAACTGTCGGGTGGTAGTGGGGGGGGGGGGCATCAGCAGCGTCTCGGCCGACGTTGGGGATGGCGGAGATGATTGTGTTCGTTGATGCCGCGGTACTTGCGGCTGACATAATGGTGGTTCTGGTGGCCGACGGCGGTGCGACACGGGGGTCCAGAGCAAAGGTAGTGGGGGTGGACGCTGTTGTGGTGGACCTGGAGGCGGTCGTTGAGGCAGTAGTTGCTGTCGTCAGACGGTTGACGCATTGGGTCCGAAGGTGACCTACGAGGCCGATCCGCGTGCGGAATGTCCGTTGGCAGCGAGGACGTATTGGGTTAGGTTGAGTGGCGATGTTTCGAACCAAAGGCATCTGAGACTTGCAAACTTCTCTTTTGACTTTGACGGCGGCGACCCGGTGTGTGCTTCGTGGATGGCTGCGCTAGCCTTCTCTTCTCCAGACCGGTCTGCTCTGGACGAGGACCTCTCAGGTCTCCAGGTTGATATGCAGTCTCTTCCGTCAGTTCTTTAAAGTGTTTTTGTAGTGCCGTTTTTGCCCTCCCGATTGGCGGACACCCCTGGCGACATCTCCGCAGAAGAATTGTCTTGGTAGGCGAGCGTCGTTCATTCTCACTAAGTGGCCGTTCCATCTCAGTTTTAGTTGCCGCATCATGACGTGGATGCTGAGAATTCCGGTCCGTTCTAGGACAGCCATGGGCGGGATCCTGTCCTGCCATCTCAGTCTCAGTATTCCGCAGAGGCAGCTAAGATGGAAGTGGCCGAGATTCCTGGCATGGCTAGAGTAGACGACGCAGTACGTACTTCCTTTTACCTTTCCAGTGGCATGCTCGAGCGACGGGAGAGGTTCAGGTCGACTGCAGGTGCTCATGGACTCAATGGCGAATGTCGCACACATTTCCAATCTACGTATGCCATACATCGGCTTGCCTCTCAACTCGTGTGAACCTAACTTTACTCGAATCTCGCAGTTCGGGTAGTTCCCACACTGCTACATCACGAAGGAACCATCGTGGCCTTTTCCTTAGTTAAAAGGAGCGAGTTACGCCGCCAACTGTTCACACGACGAACCACAGATCTCGGCGCGTCATGAAAACTCAAAAACAGGCGGAATTTAAGGATCTGAGAAATACGAATGGCTCACCGGATAAGGGTAATTGTGTGTCTGACTTTTCGGAGGGTTTGGCCAGCTCTCCATTGCCAAAGCGCTTAATGCGAAACAGCGATTAAAATTTTAAATAAACGGCCGAATTAGTTGGCCTTGGGCTGGTGGATTTTCTTCCTCCTTCACTGCCTTGGATTTCTGGTCTTCGTTTGTGAATGTTGGCGACCTCTTGCGTTGCGTGTCGTCACCTCAATGGGGGTCAGTCACACCTGTGCTCCCCTTTTGGGTGAATTGGTCGACGAGCCGTGTTTGCTCGGCATTTTCAGCTTCGTTTGACCGTCTTACCCTGGCCATGACGTGTGTAGTGACGTATGACTTTGTAGGCCGTAGGAAGATCCAGCTTCCTGTTGATAGAGTTTGAATCTGAGTACCAAGCTTCAAGTGTAAGACGTTCTGTCCTTGAGGTGCCAAAGCCTAAGAAGGTTGCTCCTTCAGAGTCAAAACTGTGGCCAGTTTCTTCGATGTGAGTCGGAAGCTGCGAGTTTGGGTCTGGTCTCCCAGTTGTCAGTTTGCGCCCATGCAGGCGGGTCGGCAAGTTCCGTCCGGTTTCCTCAACGTAGCTGCAGTCTCCATCGCTACAACCTATTTGACAAACAGTAGGTTGCATCAAACGGCGACGAATTGTTGTCTGCTGTTGATGGGCGATGCCGACTATGGCGGTTTGATAATGGAGAGCCGGCCAGTCCCTCCGAAACGTCAGCCATACAATTCCCTTGATCCGGTGAGCCATTCACATTTCCCAGATTATCGACTCGGATCTCTTACGTTTGTTAACCCGAGGCTGAATTTGCTAGTGAAAATAGGTCGCGCGGGACTGGTCCCACTCTCCCTTTCCCCTTCTTACTTGACAGAGCAATACTGAGTTAGATCGACTACTGACAATGTCGGATTCAATGACTGACTTGGCATGTGATTCATATTACTTATATTCTGCGCCCCTTCGTCCCCTTAAAGTCTTACGCAACAGACTTTCCCATCCTGGTAAATCCAGGCTACTACTACTATTGTTGTTATTACTAACACTGCCGTTGCGACCATTAGTTACACTGCCACTTGTTGTTATTATTACTAATTGCTTCACATCCCCGCCATTATTGCCACCAACCAAATTTTAGGCAATTATACCGCACGAGACCTCGACCCCGGATACGTGTGCTCGTCACCTTGAGTGAGTAGTGCCTGAGCGTATTCAGCTCCGTGGACAGCCAATCACAGGCGCACACGCCCTGGGGAACAATATACTCAAAGCACCATTCTGGCACTGACTTGGTCTCTCGTGAGGCACTCATTGTCTACCACGACATCCGTGCAAAGAGCCGAGTGTTCAGGCCTAAAGCCGGCTGCGCCTCGAGAGCTCAGGCGGTCATCAGGCTTCTGTACTCAATGGATGCCTCCAGCTGGCGTCACTACTGCTACTATTACTAAGCGTATTACTAATACTGACAGGACTACCAACAATACTACGACTACTATGACTGGCGACACCATTGCAACTGCTGGCCACATGAATTCCAGTTTAGCTTTTGATGCTAATGTTGATGCCGTTTGAATCTCTGCCAGTATAGTTGCTAATGTCTGCTTCTGCTGCCATTGCTAGTGTTGCTAATACTACTATTTACGCCACGACTGCTAACACTGCTACTGCTGCTGCTGCTGCTACTACTACTACTACTACTACTACTACTACTACTACTACTACTACTGCTACTACTACTATTACTACTACTTATACCAGTAATAATAATCCACATTTCTACTACCGCTACTGTTACCACTACTACTACTACTACTACTACTACTACTACTACTACTACTACTACTACTACTACTACTACTACTACTACTACTACTACTACTACTGCTACTACTACTACTACTACTACTACTACTACTACTACTGCCACTACTACCGCTACTATCACTGCCACTACTACAGCAACTACTACTACTACAACCACCACTTCCACTGCTACTACTACTACTACTACTTATACTAATAATAATCCGCATTTCTACTACCGCTGTTACTACTAATACCACTACTACAGCTACTACTAACAAAAATAACACATATTTCTACCACCGCTATAATTACCACTTCTGCTGCCACTAAAATTGTCGCTACTGTTGTTGTTGTTGCTGCTGCTGCTGCTGCTGCTGCTGCTGCTGCTTGTCGTCGTGCACGACGATGTTCATCGTGTCTCTGGCAGCATGGTAGGCGGGTGAGTTAGTTTGTGGTGAAAGCAGGGTCCTCTGACACGGGACACATAGGAAATGCACTGAGCAAAAGCGAGGGTCAGAGTAGGGCAGGGAACGCGTCAGTCCACGCATCTCATGACAAATGCCACGCATGGGGTGTATGTAAGGGCGCAAAGACGCATGCTCACACCGAGCTAGTCATTTGCCTTCACTCATTGCGTTAAGTGGGTGGCTGACCCGGACAGCAGGCTGATGAACGAGGAAAGGTGATTTTGACTCTGGGGATTCCGTTCTCATGCACTCAGTGCATGCTAAAAACAATATTGTGCGCTTTCAAACCAGCATGGTGCGTTTGAAGCTGGAAGACCGAAAAATTATGATATAACTCTCTAGACGAAGAGTCAGACCACGATGGCCCCTTAATATGGCTTCTCTGGCACACTCAATCAGATGAGATCCCAGCCATCTCCTTGCTCATTCAAAAGCCTGGCCAACTGTGCGCGGATCATATCGTGTGCAACACGCGCAGATAGTCTGTTTACACTGTCAGCCACTGAACTCGACCCCACCTTCTGTCCTCCTGGCTCCACCTTGCTATTGGGCTCAGGTGAGTGAGGGAGGGGCGCGCGACAGATGCTGAACAAGTCTGCTATCCTTACAAACCGATTCCCACGTAAGTCACCGGCGCTGCACACACCTGGCTGTGGAGCACACAGTGGACACCTGACAGGTAATAGCAGACTCATTTAGCATTTGCCGCACTCTATAATCCATCACCCGCATAGTTCTAGCGGCGAGACCGAATCAGAACGACCGCAGGCGGGCTCGGACGCAGTGGCCAACAGCCTGTCTACCCGCAAAATGTGCAGGGTCGAAGCAGTGGGAGTGCATTCGGAGCGCAACAGTCACCAGGTTAAATCCTGATTTGTCGGAAAAGACAGAAGTCACCTTACTGAGGGGTTTATTGTATAGAGAACCCGGGGTTGTCCTCTCGGGCAGCAGTGGCCGCTGATGAAGCCAGGGCTGATGCTGACTGTGTCCAGTCATGCTTGACAGTCCTTGTAAGAATGGTTGCAGCCGCTTTTGTAGGTTCGTGGGCCAAGCTAAAGTGATGTCCAAACAGTGTTTGTTGTATTTGCTGAGGGGTGGTGTCCCAGTGGCTCAGATTGCGGTTGCAAGGGGGGAGGTGCATCCAAGTGACAGCATGGGCAGCTGCGACTGGGTGGATGCGGGTCTGTCTGAGCTGAATTCGGTCGAGAGGTTTCGGGTCCGCGCGGCAAGGGTGAGTGACCTTGAGGCAGCGAGACCTTGGACAGTGACGTCAGATAGGCCATGATGACTGCCTTCAACGTACAATAATAATGCAACCACATTCCCTGTCACGTCCACAATGACGCACTAAACAAGGTTTCAGCGTTTAAAAGCATAAATACTCTGCAAGTCGTTAATGCTCGCCGGTCTACGCACGACGCGAACCCAAAATCAGTTAATGGTTTTTGGAGTTGATGGGGGGTGACTCCGGTCTTTTTGTGTTCTCAAGAAAAAGTCAATATATACGAAAGGGAAATGAGACCGTTGGATTCAGGAAATCGACTTAACGGGTAATGTTAAAGGAGCAAAGGTCAGATTTCCTCAGCTCCACTCACAACTAGACATACCCACGTTTATGGACATAATTATCACCAACGCGGATGATTGCTTCACAGTTCACATTATCCTCAACACCTGAGGCTGCCCAGGTTTTAGTCCTAAGCTATTGTAGTAATATCCTTAAAATGCATGTTACTGACAGCGTGATAGCAACCTGATTATTTTAGCTTGGATATCGTATGAACCGTTCTCATTATGTACTTAAAAGACATGGCTTGTTACCCGTAAATAAACTGAACTACACTGAATTATGTCTCTAGCCACTTGCTGGAGAATCCAAATTCGAGGCCCATTGCGAAGGGGTATGAAGGTTCTATAAAACTCAACGCATTACTAGACGATGAGGGGTGCTTCAAGGGAGGCTCAGCGGTAATGAAGGAGCCAAAAGGCATTAAGTGCGGCGGTCGAATATGTCGATCCAGAATTAACCGCCTACAGCACAGTCAGTTCATATATGCTGTGGCAAAACATGGTTACTGACGGCTCATTGGTAGATTGTCTTTTCAGTGGGGCTTGAGATGGAGAGAAGTACGCTGTGTTTACATAGATACTCCCAAAAGTTTTACCTAAAACGTACTCCATTTACCGTGAATAAACGAGAGTACACGAAATAGATTGCACAGGAGGGTTAAAAATACGACATATTAATCGTAAATAGCAGCTTCCGATATCATTGGCAATCGTCGGCGCAAAATCTACGCCAGACAGTTTTTCCGTCCGAACGACGTTAGTGTACTATATACACAACCCCATAATTGTGGCTCAGACAAATTGAACAAAAATCGGTAAATAGAGGCTAAAATAGGCTAAATGATGTATAATTAAGACAAATTCCACACGAATTGGGAGCAAAAACGGCGACTCAAATTCCGCGACAACTTAGACTAGTGCTGACTATGCAAAGATATCAACAATGGGCAATTAAGCATCAGAACAGCTTACATTCACACTCTTGAACGACGAAACCTTGCTTGTGTTTGTGCTTACCTGTGCGCTGTAGACTCGAAGCTGCGTTATTAGCTACTCTTCCACGAGATGATTCAAATGAGTTGTTATGTATGCACAACAGAAGGTAAGTTGTAGACAGGGCGTGCACTGGGTACTGGAGACAACACAAGTTGGTTAACTTGTAGGAACGGCTGGTTATATAGCAGGGGGAATATCATAGGCTGAAGGGTGGCCAATCGGCACCAAGCTGGTCCGAACGGGGGTACACGACCTTGATCGCGCGCATGTGCCGTGACATTTAGATATTTCGAGTAACATAATCTGCACTCCTCCACCCTAAAGTGGACAGCATGGAGAAGAGGGGAAGGAAACAGCAAACATAATAATGAAATTCGTCCTGAAAGAGTTGAGCAGGTTCGCAGATTCGGGTCGACCTTCTCTGGAGGCCTTTTCGACCTCTGCGCCGCTTTGTGGACTCAATGGTTTCTCTGTCGCTAAGTTTGTGCTGGCCGAAGTAGTAAGAGGGGGAGGGACATAGACCTCGGCCGATGGCGTTGTGCTCTGTGCGGGGAGTGAATGTTCGGTCCTCGGGATGTCAGGATCCATATGAAGGGTTGCTGGTAGTTCGAAATTCCCGAATTTTCTACTTACTGTGTCCATTCGGCTGCGCACTTAGCACAGATCTGAATTCACAATTCTCCCATTTTATAACACTACTTCTACTATCTGCCTCTCGCTTCTTTGAACTACTCCTGGAGACCAAATCATTTCGTGTTCTAATCGCGCGTAAGCACTTTCGTCATGCACGACGACTCGTGGTCGGGTGTTCACATCATATCGTGCTTTCATTTTCGTCCGTTTTTCGATTACTTTATCATGCATTAAAGGACTAAGCGGATCAAGTCAGGTGTGCAACTACCGCTTGGACATCAATCCTGAAGGCGAAACACAGGCTGAGTCGTTTGGTGTTATGTGACATATGAACAAAAGGTGTGACAACTTTGTGGCTAAGTCAGCTCCCGTCTGTTTGGCTAATCCGTGCCCTATTGTCTGAACTGTGAGCTCTGCGAGGTCATTTGAAACCGCATGGCGCGGGGCATTGATTAAATGCCGAACTTCATTTTCCTCCATGCATTCTTTAAATTCTGCACTAGAAAAGGCCTGTAGAAAGTGAAAAACAGGAGTTTCCTGTCGGAACCGCATCAGTCCATTTAGTGTGGGCGTCAACCACCATCAGAAACATATGGCCTTCGAACAGTTCAAAATAATCGACGTGTACTCTCTTCCACGGCTATTCGGGCCAGGCCCAAATATTCTGAGGCAACTTCGGTAAGGTCTTCTGTGCTATTTGACATATGTGGCATGTCTTCACCAAACCTTCTACATATGTGTGCATTTTGTGCTAGAGCTTTCATTCTAACTGTACCAGGATGAGCATTATGGAGGTGTCTGAGGATGGTCCGGCGGCCTTGTGATGGCACAACTACACGATTACCCCAGAGCATGCGTCTGTCTTGTAAACTGAACTCGTTCTGACGGCTGAAGGTCGGTTGAAAATCAGGGGACGTAGATGACAACCAGCCAGAATGCAAGGATCTTTTTACCCGACTTAAAAGAGGGTCTCTTGAGGTCCGCTGTCTAATTTCTTGACAGGTTACAGGTGCTTGACCAGTTTCTGCAAATGATTATAGGTCTCAAAAACAGGTGCGCCGTTAACGCCATCACCTACAATGGGAAGCCTACTCAAGGCGCCAGCTACTACGTTTGCTCTACCCGCGACATATTTCATTGCGTATGTGCAGGCGGAGAGAGTAGGTGCCCATCGTTGCGTCCTCGGCGCAGACATCTGTTGTATTCCTCGTTCTTCATCCAGCAAACCTAAGAGGAGTTTGTGATTGGTGTGAATCTCCAAGGGTCGGTCAAAAAGATACAGTTGGAAATGTTGTAGGCCAAACAGTTTTGCAAAGGCTTCTATATCTATCTGTGAATAGTTAGTTACCCCCGGGACAGGATGACTGATGCAAAAGCAACCGGTCTCCCTACACTAGAAGGCAGTTTGCGCAAGAAAACTCACCTGCGTCGTATGGAGACGCATCAGACTTCAGTACAATAGGCTTTGGGTGGTCATAATGAACCAGGACAGATGAGGTAAGACCATATTTACCTGTTCACAAGCACTTTGTTCGGCCTCTGACCAGTTCCAGCAACGATTCTTTTCAAGTCGTTGATGAAGAGGCTTTACAAATGTGGCCGATTGATTCCCAAAGCGACTAAAAAGGGTTACCAACCCAAGGAATGAGCTCAATTGACTAGTATTTATGGGTCGCGGCGCCGTCTTTAAGGCTTTGAGCTTATGTTCGAGTGAATGGAGTCCAGTTTTATCCACCTTGAAGTCCAGGTATTGTACCGAGTCGGCAAGGATAGTACACTTTCTTTCCTCAGTTTAAAGCCTGACTCTTCTAAACGTCCTAACACAAGGTCTAGGGTCTCTAGATGACTATGTTCAGATGGGCCGTCAAGATGGGCGCAAACGTGAGGTATGCTCTTCACGAGGCTATCAGTCAGGCAGTGAAGTAAACTGGGAGCAGAACTTACTCCATATGGTAGTCATTTGTATCGAAACAAACCCGATGAGCATTGATTGTGGGGGAATCTCAGGCTTCAGTATCCAGGACGACTTGGTTGTAAGCATGCTTCAGGTCCAACGTTGTAAACTGATGACCACCTGAGAGGGATGCGTATAGATCCTTGATGCGAGGGAGAGGATAAAGATTTGTTTTAGTTGCGGAGTTGGTCGCCAGCGTGTTTTAGCCACAGATACGCACAGAACTATCGGATTTAAGAACAGGAATTATTGGGACTGGTCATTCCGAATATTGCACGAACTCGATAACGTCCATTTTCTGTAGGCGATCTAACTCTTCTTTGATCTTGGGTGTGACTGCATAGGGACGTAGGCTAACCTTGAAGAATCGGGGCCGAAAATCTGATTGAAACTGGAACTTAACCGGCGGACCGCGGTAGTGGGTAGTGGAATCGTCACGAAATAGTTCGTTATGATTTACCAAGATGAGATAAAAGGCAGGGTCTACACCAATCCGATGTACATAGGATAGCTCAGAAGGCACACACTTAGTCCAGCCCCGTCCGTGGGGATTTGGCTGCTGGCTTCCTCTCACCACAGGAACCGGCAAGCAATGAAGTTCTCCCTAATGCTCAACCTTGGTTGTAAAGACTCCTCGAGCCTCTACGTTCTGTCTGGTGTAGCTACAGATAGTTGAGCAAGCCGGAAAAAGGGTGTAATTTCTGAAGAAAAGGCTCATCGATGAGAGTAACAGCTGAGCCAATATCGATTTCAAACTTCGCAGGATGGCGATCAACCGGAGGCGTAATAGTTTAGGACGATTGGCGCGGCGCGTTGGCCAAAAAACGCTTGGAGCATCGCCTCTCCATTCCCAGTTGGGTTAGGATAAGTTGCATCCATGTTAGTGTTCGCCCGTCTTTTAGAGAAACACATTTGTGCGGCGTGGCCAATTTTATTGCAAAACCGGCCAACCGTCTTCTGGCGTCTACAGTCTGAGCAACGGGTACGATGCTGACCACAACGGCAACAGGAAGGTAGTTGTTTTGAGGGAGCTGGTGGTTGCTGTGTGGGTGAAGACCCTGCAGTTTTGCGAAAGGAGACAGCCGCTGCAGACTCCAAGGATGATATCACCCCATCGTTTGTCTAATTTAGATGCTGAAGATTTCGCCGTATGCGCTCCTGATGATTGGCGATATTACAGGCTTTCTCCCATAACAAATTCTTCTTCTCTGATAGGAGATTTTTCCGAGCTTTTTCACTGCGCAAACCAAAGACCAAACGCTGAACGAGCATTGTGTGCACGAAGTTGTCTGCCTTGATCTCTTTATACGTACAGTCCTGAATGGCCACATTCAGATCCGTAATTAAGTCATGGACGCACTGGTTGGATTCCTGAAGCATCTGACAAGACCGATAACGACTCAATAAGACATTGTCTTTCCTCCCAACTCTGATTTGAGCTTTTTGAAGACTGTCTGGAGATCACTGGTCTATTGTAATCCAAGGAAGTCGAAATTCCATTGTCCCAACTTGCCGAGATTCGTCCGGAGGAGTTCCAACTTAGACGTAACGTTTAGTGCAATCGTGGGGGACAAAATCGGAAGAAGTTCAATGTAATCCTTAAATGTCTTTCTCCATTGAAACCACAAGTCATTCGAGGGTTTCGGAAAGTTGTTCGACCACAAAGGTAACGGTGTAGGCAGCAATGAAGCCATGTTCCTTAAGCTGCATCGCCAATGTTATGCATGAAAAACAGAAATTTAGCTGTAGACAGAACGTTTACTGGGCGCGGGAGACAAATCAAGTGGGGAATCATATAGGAACGGCTGAGTATATGGTAGGGAGGGGGAATGTCAAGCTGAAGGGTGGCCAGTCATCACCAAGGTTGTGTGAACGGGGGTAAACGACCTCGGTCGCGCACATGTAGCGTGATGACTAGACAGTCTCTAACAAATATCATTTTTTGGTACAGAATTCTAAAGGAGCAGACCTTCAGAACCGGCTCTTAGGACTAAACACATGAAATTAGTCAGATCGCAGATCTCCATTAGACATGATCTCCAGTGCCCGAGATGGCGTTCAACAGATTGTCAGCTCGTGTTCACACGGCAAAGTGGAACTACGGCCAACTAATTTCGCGGCAAGAATCACCCTAGAATCCATGCAAGCCCAGACTTTGCATACAGTGCATGCAGAGCATCAATCCGGTATAATTGTGGTCATATTGAATAGATGGAAATGAATAGTGCGAGAGAGAAGAGTAGAAATTCCTCGCTTCACCCAAACAAAAGTCACGCAGGCACATTTTCATGATGTGCATGACCATTTGGTCACGTGCAAACACATCAACTGTCGGCAAAAATTCGTACATGGATAACGTATCAAATGTGGGATGATATATTCTGGCGTCGTAAATAGGCATGTGCACATTTGACTGATGCAGAAACCGTACTTTTTTGGAGTCTGGGCATGTGCAGTGAGACACCAGCATGCTTATGAAAATGGGCTTTTAGGCCATAACTTTCATAGAGCTTCGTTAGCGTATGGTGGGAAAGTTGCACATGAGCACATTCGTTTTCGCGCCAACGGACGTTCGCGTGGAAGCGACGACGAAACCTCAATAGCGTAACATTATCACGGTTTTTTGCTCTTACAGTCAAGTAAGTGTGTGTGTGTGTTCTCGGTGGTCATTCCCGAATCCATCGTAAGTTCATTGGCATACCAGCGCCTGGAACATCAACATACACCCGTCCTCATCGCCTTGGCTGCAGTTACGGCCCACGAACATTTCCACATCGCATTGGCCCACTAGGCCTACGTGAAAATCGGCAGTAAATCGCCACAGGCTAAACCACATCAACACACACTTCTCCATCGACACATGCACGACACATAAACACGTCCTGAGCATCACACCACAGACACAACTAGGCATCTCTCATATAAGTGGGATGGAAGCGCTTCGCTCCAATGTGGCCCTTCTGCTTATACGAGATTCGAGGAGTCCACCCCATCTGTGCGAATGCCCGGTTGCTCAATGTGGACGAATAGGTCGCATGCGTGACATGCGCAGACGAGCTGTTCTTAGCCTTGTCAGCCGCCTTGCGCAAACTCAGTATGAGTTGGTTGGCGACTGAGAAAAACAACTGCAGAGCTGACAGGTGCAGAGAAAGCATTTTCACTACGATGAATAGTCTAAGGCATTTATACTATCATAGGACGCGAAATGTCAGGATTTTTGGGGTTGGAAATTGACGATTCAACAGGAGTCTCACAGTCCGCCCAGTATATGCTTCTGTGGAATAACCGATTGGTTGAATGACAGTCAGATTACCTTGTCGTCTCAGTGTGGCCGTTATGGCCCCTCACTCGGCTGGGGTCAAAGTCACAACTTTTCTTTCTTATTATGTGAAATCCTGGTCCATTGTGCGTAAACTAGAGGTGTGATGTCGCACCTACTTTCGGGTTTTCACTGCGCCAGCCGCCTGCGTCCTCTCTCGCCTCCGATATTTATGATTCTGTCTTGAAATTTGGCTAGGTGGCGGATGATGAGTGGGTGCGGGATCAGACTGGTTTACAGCACGCGTTTATCGGACAGAAGACAATACGTGCAAGTCAAAAACTACCACCGCGAATGCGTGTGGCACTCCCTAGGCACATCCAATAGCTCCGTGTCAACCACTGGGCCCAATTACATCAACCGTCGACTGAAGGTCTTGGAAAGTCCACGTAGCATGGAAAAGAGGAAAGAGAATCCGTTTTTACTGAAAATCAGCCAATTCCACACCACGAGAAGTGTGACACACTTCAGCATACAAGAAAGCGCTAAGTTGTGGGGCTCAAAAGGCCGCGAATCAACAAAAAAAAACTCAGATTTCATCAAAACTTGTAGTCAGGCTACAATTTCTCCTTCCAAATAGGGTCTTTAGAACACTTTTAGGCAGGTGCGCATAGTGCCAAGCCCGACCAAATGTTAAGAGATGCAACAAGAAAGACCAGGGCGCCGATGCCAGTGGATAAGAACGCGCGAAGGTAGCGCGTTCCTGCAGACCAAAGCCCCTCCTAATTGAGGATAATATACTGCAGTTTCGAAATGAACGTAGTCCGTTAAAAATTAAAATACATAAATCCATCGGAAATGTATATGCGGGCGGACTCATCGCAATAAAATCTTCTTTGGCAGCTAAAGTACCGGGAGCAACTTACTCATTCAAATCATCTGGTCAGAGTTTAATTAGTAGGAGAAAATGGACGCAAACAGAGCGGAGAGTTAATTCGGCCTAGAACTTTGGATTGTCGTTTAGATAAGTGCCACCATTGACACGGCCTTGAGGTGTGTTGACAGCATTTACTAATGCAAGAAGTGTGGCAGAGTGGTTTTCCGTCACTCCTGAGTGCTCAGGAGGCGTACAGTCCTGGTTTCTGTATACTGGTATGCGGGATATGGGTGGGCTTGACTGTCCAGATAGTGTTGCGGAATGTTGGACCAATTGGTGAGACTGTGAGTTCCACAAATCTTAGAGCAATCAGAATGGAATAAATGTCTCTAACGCATCTGGCATTGAACAGAGAAGTTTGGTGGCACCTAAGTGGTTGGTCAAAACTGCGCTGAGTTGGAAGTCAAAATAAAAGAAACTGAAAAAGGAGTGATCATAAATGATTCAATCAAGAGCATTTCTAAAGATTTTCAGTTCAGTTCGGTTTTATTAAGAAAAAGATAGGCGAGCGCCTTTGAACACCCTATTGGTGACAAGTCGTTGGAAACAACGCTGATACGTAGGAAAATGAAAAAGAGATTTTGTACGTAATTGCAGACAGAGGACATAAAATAATTTGATACAAAACTAACCATATGTAAACCCAGTTTAATCAAAGTCGTAAAAGAAAGTTCTGCCATTAAACTAGAATATCTGATAGGGTCAAGGAGGGTAATAATAGTGTGTCGTTGAAATTACAAGGTTTCCGCAGCAGGCGAGTTGGAACTAACTAAAAATATAAGAAAGCGACTTAACGCTTTCGCTTTTTTTAAAGTGTTTATCCTTTTAAAATTCTTTGGTTTGTAAAATATTTCCGTTTACGACGGTCACATCGCTGTTTACTTTGTTCAAGGTGATTTAATGGTGCCCTTTTAGCAACTGTTGCAACGATTTGTGTATCCTTCATTTCGAACAGTTTCCAGGGAGCGCCCATTCCCCACTGCTTTTTCATACGTTTAAGCAAGTTACGCTGATTTAATGGCCCAGTTCAGCAGGTTTGGATTAAAAAAGGCAATTTTTGTAAGTGACTGAAACACTTAGACATGTAAATGAGGCAAATCCCCCTACACTTTACTAACTGTGTCCTAAAGCCATGCATACGTTTCCAAATAAGCGTTTTTCGAAAACGAACATTTCGCCTATATGCAAAAGCGGTTCCAAACCTTTGACAATACCATGCTTTGAAGTGGGTGATGCATGCAGCGCCAATATTAAATCCATCCTTCTTAGTGGACTTGCGCTTCTTAGTCCCGAACAAATGTCGATCCATTGAGATTGTCATAACTAGGTAATTCTTTAAACTTTGTTTATTTAAATTTCTAAGATTCATTTGTTCGTTGTTTTTCGAAGAACGAGAGGCCTACCAGAGACGGGCCGTCCAAAAACGTGGCTTCTGTTCTAGCACGATGAACATGGGACTTGCAGATGTCATTAATCTACATGACTTGCTCATTTTATAAAAAGGTGTGGCATTGTATGGAAGCATATTCATTACTGTCGGTTTAGTTTGGGGTTGTTATTCTGACTGTTTGTTTTTCGACATCGCAATTTATCACAATTGTAGCCCAATATTGACCGATTTTCCCAATTCGTTTACATATAAGGACTACCGGCACCAGACGTAGTCGATTGGTAGTCCCGAACGACTTTGATGTATTTTTATAAAATCGTGTACCCGGGCCCGGGGAATAGTCTGCAGAAGCGAAGTAGTCACTTGCTTGAATGACTTTCCATCTTTGAATTAATTTTCCATGTCGACACCATGAATGAATCGGTCTTAGCTGTTTTTTGATTTTCAAAGAACGGCAAAGATTGCCCTATGAGGAAAACCTGATCGAGCTCTCAATAGTCCAGTAACATAAACGTCTCTTAATTTCTCAAATAAGGACATTACTGGCTCAATATCTACCCCAGGGTTCCCCCCATTTGTGCTAGGCTTCTTGGAACTGAATAACTTCCAGCACCTCGGCTTAGGGCTGTAAAAAACAAATTAATACTCATTCGCACGTCCGCCCATTGTGCGCCATGGGAAACGAGCAGTAACCCTGGTTCACACAAATCTGTCTATTGGTTTAGCTGAAAATTCACCGATAAAAACATGTACTAATTTCGGTCAGCCTTTGTTCGCAGTTTTCACTAAAATGATTGTGCTTTTGTTGTCCTTTTTCAAACATGAGTCTGTCTTGGTGGACATACTTTAGACGGCCTGTTTATTTCTGAATGGGTCATGTTACAGGGCAGGCAATTACACCAAGGTTCATATGACGAGTTAGTCTGTTTAGGTCTGGATTAAAGTAGGCTGAGTAAAAATGGAATGTAACAGATGCCTTAAATGACCACTAAGGAATCTGGAGTCCACATCACACAGGAAACCTTGTGTTCTCAAGGAAACTAACTTGACTACTGTGTCTGAACAGTTCATTCGCCTAGGTAAATTGATATCGGTATGCGAGAAAATCCTGTATGTCGTTTTAGACGACAATCCCTACACGTGCAAGTTGCACGCGTTCGATTATATGCATGCTAGATGGCAGTTAAATTTTCGATGCCTTATCTACCGCGTAATGACGTCTTGTTACATTTTTGACCCGTTTCAGAAGGATGGAAAATGGACTGCCCGACATTCGAAACTTCAGGCCGAACCACATTCAGACGTTTGAAGCTCTCCCGTCGGAAATACACGCGCTCAGAATTTCCGACAACTGCAAAACGCTCGAACTCCCTGTTTCTGCTAGGAATGGCTGTTCCTTCGATCACCTACCACTGCATCCCTCTCAGGGACGCCCAGTGGATCTCAACGATGCACCATCGACCGAATTTAAGTTTATTGATGAATGCACGTCCTCCTCCTCATCTTCATCTTCAGCATGTTCCACTACCAAACGCGACCCTCAGAACTCAGGACTGGGATCCGGATCTACCTGCCACCTATCTGAGCCGGCAAGGTCACCTACATCATCCTTCCCCAGTTCGATTGCGGCCCAGGTTTCTACAGCCCTAAGTGGACATTCGCCGCCGTCGAAACACCTTCCATCAGCTGTCGTGATAGGCTACCAACGTGCAATCGCGGAGTCCATTGCTGCTGCCGGCTTAATGACCCAAAAACGGCCAGGGCCAGCATCAAGCAATGCAGAGGAATCACGGCCCGTTGAAGAGCGGACGATGCTTGATCTTTCTGAAACACGCCCAAACCTTACAAGCGGAAGTGTAAATAAAAAGGCAGGTCTCTTTTGGAGTCATTTATGAAGCGACTTTGCACCAATATTTCTCTTTAAATGTGTACTGACACATTTCCCTCATTTTGATGGATGTTTGGTCGGTCGTTTGTGAAATCGCCCATATGCCCAAAGCTCATATTCCCAAGCAGCCTTACATACTCCTAGAAACCTCCCTAGCATCATTTACGATAGCAGGCGAATTTTCACGGCGAGGAAGTTGTAGTTTAGCAATTTGTAAGAAAATTAAATTTGCACCGCCTTTTAACCGGTGTTTTACCACAAGAACTTTACGTCTGATGTCACCAAACCGCTCCTATAATAAAATGGGCACGGGTGTACGTTCGGCACGTGATGGTCCTCATTTTCAGTTCAGTTTGCTACTATCGGCTATGCTAACTCTTAGGTACTTAAATTTGACCAAAATCCCGGGCTTAGGGGGTTACTGTTTTTCTGTTTTAAAGCAATAAATTTGTTAATATTCGGAGTGTTGAGCTAAATTGGTTCTGCTAATGTAAGGCAAGGTCATTCACAGCCGATGTTTTCCGTTTTTCTCTGTCGATGGACAGATTACAACTTCATAGCACGCCGCCGCTTACTCAAGGTATATAAGCATCTGCCATTCCATGATCAGCAAACCATGACCCTCGCAACTTGGTGTGCGCTAGCAGTTCTCTGGCACCTGATTCCTGGCCGGTAGATGCGCTTTTGCCCCCGCTGGGTATATAATCTATGGGCATGGCTGCCCAGTCATGTTCGTCTTTCTGACCCGTTGTGGTGCCTTTGTTGGTTAAAATCCTGGTCGCGTGTTTGTTGTGGACCAGGGAATGTGGTGGTACGCCCAGACGGGGGTCCAGCCGCGCCAACCATCTGCGCCCTCTTCCGTCTCCGGTCTTATGGACTATGTCTCAACACTATGTCTCAACTAGCTCACGCGCAGGTCACCGTGCCTGCTCAACCTTGCGGTGGAGCACACGGTGGACATCGTCGGGCACGGCAGTCGAACTGTCAGCGTGAAGCCGAAATTTTCATAGAAAAGACTAACCATTGTCACTCCTGGGAGGTAGTCTGGCTGAAGGTTAAAGGCAACACACAATATTGTCATTGCCACTGCAGAAACTTGCTCTGGGTCAAATCATCACTTATGTTGCTAGTCTGTTGGTTTTATAGCCATACCTCCCGTCTGTGCGTGAATTAGATTACAGTGAGGAGGACTTACGCAGTCTCAACCTCACCTCCTGGGTCGACAACTGAAGATGAGTTTGTACGCAGTTGATTTGGGGCTAAGTTTCAGGGTTTGCGCAGGACGTTTTTGCGAAGACACGACGGTTCGGATGGTCTGGTTTAGCTTACCAGCGGGAGTGGTTACTGAAATGTAGTTTCTGAACTCACCACAGCTTTCGGAAGGCATATGTGAGAGCTGGACGCCAGCATGAGGTCAGAAGACGAAAACGCCCTCTTGCAGCTAGGAATTCTCTGGGACCGCTAATCCAAAATAGGGGTTGTTTCTCCCATCCAGCCCCTTAACTCCTTATGATGAGCTGAAGCCACCGGCCATGACAGTTCACCCAGTCTACTAGATACCCACAACGTGTCCTGGCGATTTTTACGCTTGAATAGTCTGTGTTCACCTTCCAGGCCATACTGCAACCTCAGGATCGGAGACATGCGCGCGCAATGCCAGACCACACTGCGCATCTGGCGTCCGTTTCCGATCACTCTCCTATCTTATGTATTTTGCCTGCTACCAAAGCTCCCAAAAAACGCAAAGTTTATTTTACTATTGTCAGATCCTTTTTAACCACTTACAATTATTGTAAGATCACAAGTCAGGATCGACTTCTGCTAAAAAACTAACTGAATAGCGTAAAGTGTCAAATAATTAGGCCTGCTTTTTGGTTTCGAATTTCCCAGTCTACTTTGCCACAAAAATGGTCTAGGAATATGTTACAAGCCCTGCCGAAAGAAAGAAAAATGTAAACCACCGAGGACGATGTACAAAAGGACAGATACCCTTGTTACTCAGTCGGTAGAGTTGGCTAGGAACTGGATCCAGATATCTACAAAGGGCCAATTTATGGGCTCGTGAGTGGGATAGAGTGCAAACCTGGAATTTAGAGCACTTATTCACGTCTAGCCCTTAAGAGGTCAAGGACGATTGGTCAGCATAATGATATAATAGTGGAAATAATTAAAAGATGAAAATTCTGTAGTTAGCATTTTGGATGACAAAACGCAGTTACACTAATTATGCTTTTGACAGCACTTGGTAAAGCCAGCCTCGACGATGTCACTAGTAGTGCCCTTTCACTTGTGCCCACCTACTAAAATCGTCCATCTTCATCGACAGAACATAAACCATAAGCCAAAAAGTCGCGTCTACGTCTTAACGGACTGATTTTAGCCAGATCTTGAGCTCGCCTCTTCGTTGCCTCCAGTTAGGTTTTTTCGAACACCCCATCCACGTTTTTCGCATGGTCGAAAATATCTCCACGATGCAGCTGGACTAAATGCGACCTGTCTCATTTGAGTCGAAGTTCGTGTGCTTCGCTCAAAGGATGGTTCTCAGACAACGGCTGTCGAAAACCGTCAGTTTTCATGCATCTTTCATTTGCTCTGACCGTCACTGACAAAAATAATGGACGGACTAAACGGAAGCTTGGTAGTTGCGAATTTTTGTAGTCTCCAAGATATCGTGACGGGTCTATAGGCACATTCGCGGACTGGGAAAAAAGCCCCGCAAGCGAAATCGTTTTGCGTGACTGTCGTCCTGGTCGGTTGACAACCAGTTGACCCAGGATATTTGAAATTGTCTACTTCAAGCTAAGAGCAACTGAGGACGAAGGATGCCTTTCCCTGATCTGATATTCAATTCGAGAATATTTTAGCTTTCTTAGCGTTAGTGAATAAATCCACTGATTAAGTGACATCGTTAACTCGCGACACTGACTTCTATAGCCTGACACCTGCAGAATGATATCGTCAGCGCAGTCGAGGAAGGTCAGTGGTCGTTTTAGTGCATTTTCGGCACCGTCAAAGCCGCGAACAGTGTTTTGCAGAGTCAATTTAACGACGCATTGAAATGGGATGGGCAACCAGGATACAATCTTGTCCAACGCCATACCCGATCACTAGTTATTTGGTCGGCACACTCACACGCGGCTCGGAACCAAATTTTGTCGAATCCCATTCCTGCCTGAAAATGTCAACGATAAAAACCTTCATTTCATTTCGCACACCCTTCAATCACTTCTCAGAAAGCCAGGCACGAAGACGATCGGATCCCAGTCATTACAAACGATTTCTTTTCATTGTGGTTATCAAGTTGTCTATTGAACACAGGGCCCCAGACTTCGGCAGAGCTACCGTCCAATCCGGAAACTATCGATGTACAGCGTTGTTATTACCTCGGCGACGTCCGGCGTCTGTTCCATGGGCTCGCCTCTTCGCTTCCCGATCTTCAATTAAGTGGCCTAGGGAATAATCATTAGTCTAGCTAGAGCTGCGTTGACAGACTAATGTAAGCTTCTTATCTGTTTCAGTCTTTACGGTACCACTGATTAAAACGGACACTTAACTCCTTCGGTGCATTTCGCCTTCCTCTGAACTTACGGGCCAACTCTCCATCAGTCACTCCAATGAGCGTTTTCCGACAGTTTGTATCTTTGAACTTCCGTTTACTCATTTGCAATGCAACCGACCTCCATATCTGACATGAATAAGAGCGGCTGAGGTCGCCAAATACATCACCCCCTCCTTCGAACTTCTCAAGTGTCTTTATTTGAACTTTTTCAGCAGCACTTGTACAGTACCTCATATCGTACCAAATGCCCTACGAAAGCTATTCTCTGTTGCTGCTTCAGGTTGAATGTTCGCCAAGCGCACATCGATCGGATCTCCTCCCGCCTCCCCCTCCTCCCCCACCACCGGAAGAGTCGGACGGCCCGACCCCACCATCATCACCCCGGCTTGAGGACCACTTTGAGACAGGCCATGGAGCCACCACCACCACCGCCGCCAACTCCCTGCCTGTTTACGACCAACACATGCTTTGGGAGATGTTAGTCTCTCGTCGAGGCAGCACCGTCTCTGCCGATGACGCCGAATCGATTGCGGAGTCCGTCTACCACCAGCCACCGAAGGCTGCTGACCGGGCCGCCGCTTGCCGTCTGGCCAAGCGCCTTTTCACACTAGACGGCTTCAAGATAACCGACGTCGCCAAGCACCTCTGCAAGCGGTAAGTTAGTTGTCTGCCGTTTATACCAGGGGGGGTCTGCCCTTTGAGGTTGCCCACAATGCCTCACATGAGCTGACACCTGGCCTGACTGCGTGCACAGTACAGGGAGAGGGGGAGGGGAGGGCAGGGGGGGGGAACTCACCGCTGCCGTAACCGGTATGGACGAGAGATCCATGCACTGCCGTAGAAACATGATGGGAACTAAACTCGCGTATTCTAACCACTCAGCCTGACTTCTCATTGTCATATACTCCCACTCGAAACAGAAGCCAATCTCAACCAAGCGACACATTTCCACTCTCCGCTATGCGTGAGGGGTCTCCCAACTAAGTATACCTGTCTAACCGTCATCTCATCTCTGAATCTTGGACGAGGGCAAAATTCTTTACTCTTTTTACCTAACGTAGCTCGATATAAGTCTAGTAGAACGGAGCCCGGGCTTCTTTGATACGCCTTCAAATGGAAAACTTGTACCAATTTACAAAGTCGGCTAGCGCGAAACTTAATGCCCGATCAATTCCTACACGGTACCATGCTAGTTTTTGAATAAACATCTTTTCCTGTCATCTATGATAATGGCACTCACGATCAACACTGCCTAAGTAGTGCGATCATATTCCTTGCTTTTCGATGCCTGTATAAATTCAGTCCTCTCCCATAGAAGAATTAGACAAAAACATGCTTTCGTCGAATGTTTCCTAGCATTTTTCGTTTAGCCTGAGGTCGTTACTCCTACTCATTTTGCCCACACGTTGTGCGATGCGATCTGCGTCTATCTTGCTATTCTATTAACCCCAGATGGCCTCCTTATAAAAACGTTCAAGGTTACGGATATCTGCCTCGGAGAAAATACACAACATGCAGTTAGTAAGCTCTAAGAGCAAGTGAAAACCCAGGCTGGGTTTTAAAATACAAGGGTATTATTAAAATTTTACAAAGCTCAAGTGCCCCTGTTTGTCAAGCACGAAAAGTAAAAATAATTTATTTTCCCCCCAAAAGCAGTGTAGTATTTCAGAGTGCAGCATTTCAGCAAAATGTGATGGACTTTACGCAGTCATCAAGGCTTCGTTACGCCATTACCAGACCATCAGTGGATCCCCAGCGTCCTCCTGTAACTTCCGACATAACTCCAGTTAGTAAGTGGTGGTTTATGATTTCACCCGAACTAGACCAACGATCGTTTTCAGCAAGTCATAACTAGACCTGCACGGTTAAATGTGTGAGTAGTTGTTCGGGTCGGGTAGTGCAACAGGCTAGACTCCGTCAGGTATCTCTACGATCCCTGACAGGATACATCTGCCGAACGACCAGAAGTTCTTGTAACTTAATTTAAACAAAGAAAGGTCATAAAAAGACAGCTTTGAATTCCATCCTGAAGCACCCGATTGAAACTGGGCATTTCTAGACCGCAACAAGGCCTTTTGAACAGTCTATCCTGTACGAAAGTGCTGCGAAATCACTACGACAGCATGTCCTGACTACGGCATAAGCAGCAACAATACGTACGGAGTGCAGTTCGCTGAGCACAGAAGATCCTGGTACGTGCCGAACCTCTGTCCTGACCCAATGTCCTCATCGTCCACGGATAGCGATACTTAGCCCGGAGTTCCTTCATTCCCCCCTTCCATCGATAATCCGCAAATAGCATTCGCGTATCCCCTATCCACTCCTAAGACACATTAACCTCCCCCACCCCCTTAGTGGTGAACTCTCATCTTCGACAATATCTGCTAGTTCCCCAACTTCGCACTTATAGTCCCAGGGTGATATTTTGAAGACTCGGTGAAACAAATTCTCTGAACTGCCGGTGTCTTTTGTTAAAGCGTGTAGCGCATACAAATCAGCTAGGAGTTGGAATGACTTACCGAACTAGTCTGCTTTAGCCAGATCGAGCTTTGTTTATTCTTTTGATGTCTTGGTCTTTTTGGTGACTGCCTGCGTTTTCAGTCGTCACCTCGACGGAAGGCAGTTGAGCCTCTGTGGCTGTTGTTCGTTTTGCTGGGTCCTCTGCTTCCTCGCCTGGTTAGCTCCTTGTCTAGCCGTCCTTGGTCGGTCTTATTAAGATAACTGGCCATCTCACATAAGTCTCCATGCACATAATAGCGGAGTAGTTCGTAAGGCTGACGCAGGTTGATGTATCTGTTGCTGAACGGGAAATCTAGAAATCTTTGTCTTCAGGTTGCTTCCGACTAACATTACCACCCCTTAAAAGTCCAAAGTATGATTATTTTCGCCAATGAGCATTACGAGTTGGAGTCTTAAGCTACCAGTTTGCGCTCTTTCGAGCGAGTCTACAGTTTTCGTCCAGTTTCGCTGACGCATTTGTAATCACCATCATTGCAGTCGAGTTTACAGACAGCGGCCGAGGTTTCAGCAGGCAGCGGGTCGCACCAAACAGCTGTGAAACACGGTCTGTGGCATTACAACAGTCGACCCCGTTTTGGAGATTCGTCAAATATGGGGTGTGACCCCCTAGACGTCTGGTAGTTACACGCTACTTCACCTTTTGCTTAGTCCGTATGTGTTGCAGGTTCCAACAATGAGCAGACAACTAAATACACCGAAACGTCAGTAGTTTTCAAATTGCTCTTCCCTAGCAGCAGTCTAGGGAAAATATGCGTACCAAGCAGGCTCAGATGTAATCATCTGCCTGAAATAATTGGTATACATTCGTGACTGTATGGGCGGAATGATGACTTGCTGAATTCGCTTGTTCACCTATCTGTCTTCTCCGAAATAGTCATCTGGGCAGGACTTGTCACGCATGTTTATTCATTAATTTTTGACGAAATCGTAACCGCCCATGCTGTTCATCATGGTGCGTCTCGCAGGAAGACTGCCCCACAGTTGCGGGAACTCGACACCTCCTTCTAGTGGTCTTAAATCATTTTGATTTGGTTACAAGGATTCTCTAATTAGTAGTCAATGACAATGACGCGATTAAGGTTGTACCGTCAAAAAGATACCGTCTTTTGGGTTGCAGGACGTAGCCTATACCCTACGAAAGCGGGTCCTGCAGCGTCCACTGAATTACTCTCAATACAGAAGCGTCCTGATTGGTTTGAACCGCGCCCAATGAGGGCGCTTGGTTTTACAACTTCACCTTTTCAAATTAGACGGATGTTCTAGTGGGGCTTCATTCCTTGGAAACATTATCCTTTACTGCATTCATTTGTTTGTTATGGAATTTGGCTAAATTCGAGCCAGTTTCAAAGTTATGGCTGACGCTTTCAATGATAGTAGACTTTTTGCGTATTCACAACATGCAGTTGTTCTGGATCAAGGGGGGGGGGGTTAGGTTGACTCACGGCACGCATTAGTCAGGCTGCACAGATTCGGCGCGAGCCCCGTAAATACTGCAGTGCATGGGGAGGGGTGTTGGGACACGTCTGGACGTAGGCCTTCATGTCGCGTCAGCTACTACGTCCAATCCTGCCTGCCGATTGACAGGCTTGAATGAGAGGGAGAAGAAGGTGGGCCCGACACTGGGGAATCCACCTTTACCATACACCAGCCTTACGCGCTTGGACCTGTTACGTGCCGCTTCAAGTCGTGGCTAGGATGGGTGCCAACTGACTCAATAGCATCATGACTCTCAGTCATGATGCAACGACCCCTTTTTAATGTGGTTTTTATGGGGCTCTCACACATGTGAGATCTGGGCCACCCTTAAAACAGCCCAGCACATCTGGAGTGAGGATCAGCTTGTACGTGGCACGCGTAGACGGGCTGCTGGCTTTGTCATCCACTGCGCCCGCCTCCGGTCGTCTTGTCCGTCTTGGTAGGTGAGAAAAGGTAAAGGCAGTGTGGTAGATGCTACGCAAGTCTGCCTTCCTACAAACGAATTCACCGGTGCTGGGCACATTCCGCGGGGCACACAGGCGGCACCATCGTTCGCGATGGTCGAACTGTCACGTACTCAAAATGTGTCCACTGTATGTTTTGCTTTGCCATTTCACTGGCATCATTCTGCTTTTCAACCTTCAAATTATATGCAGAGTCATGCCCTTTGATGAATCCACAGACTGACCGGATCGGCCTACGGTACGCTTAAATTTCGCCTATGTTATGCCTTGTGTTGTTTGCGCTCTGACTATTGAACTAACAGCTGTGCACATAGTCACACAGACCCCAAAGGGGCCTCACTGTAGGAGGCCTTGGAATTGCGGTGCAAGTTTAACAGACTTTCATTTTTACAGAGTTGTTTTGCGCCTAACGTGTGGTGGATTTGTTCCTCTCTCCTCCTGGCTCACTTCTTGCTCACACCATCACCCAAATTTGGACGCACCTAACTTCCAATCTTCGCTCATAACCACATTTTTGTCCTGATAGTATCTTATACACATTATAACTCAACACCATAGTAAGAGGAAGGAAAACTGACAACATCTGTAATAGAAAATGTGGGTACAGACTACCTGCATACATATGCCTATCTCTGGCTTATTCACTGTCACCATCCAGCGATATCCCAACCCCGTGTTGGGGATATTTTGGGCTTGAAAGGGGCTTTCTAGTAAACACCATCATCTGGCCCACGTCCTGTCCGCTGCGATTAGGCACCCCGCGGTATCACATTCGGGTGACGTTCGGTTATCTGTCCTGATTACAGGACGGCGTACGGGTGACCCCATCGTTGCTTTAGCGTCTTGAGCCCGCAGTCGCATGGCGACGAATGATGCTTATTTGATTGACCCCGCAGTCGACAGGGCCGGGGTCAGAAACTCAACTTCTGGAGTTCTTAACTTGACTGCCCCATGCCCAACTCTTAGGCCTGTAGTTGAGATTTTGTTGCGTGATGGCTGTAAATAAGCCAGAAATGATCATTCCAGTCTGCATCGCCAAAAATTCCTGATTATTGGCCGCTCCCTCACCAGCGAGCACCGGCGAGGTCTCTAAGTCAGAGATTCAAAGTTAAGGGGAGCGGTCTGCGAGGGCTTCCAATCAAAGCGGAACAACCAATCAGGATAGACCGGTGATGGTCACTCGTGCGTGCCCTACATAATCCTCTTTGACCTTCTGTGATGGAACATTCCGAAACTCAAAATACGGGCATCCAAATAAAGTAACAGGTATGCTTCCTGAGCCCAATTGGTAAACCTGGAGACAGTAGAATACGCATATGTTCGATTTAACGGCGGAGAAGAGCACTATGATAAGCCCCTATTGAGACAAAAAATATTTCGCCTTCTCGACATGCAGAGTTCTAAGTGCACGTGCCAATTCTTCCGGAGAAAGCGCGACCAAATTATCATGTCCTTCCCCAGTCTTTGATTAGAGATTTCCTCGGACGATGGGCAAGGTTGTCGGTGGAAAGCCAGCATGTTGCGGTGTGTGAACCGACTTGAAATGAAGTCCTATATTCCCCAATGTTGTAATTGGACCTGGGGAGTATTTCCATCATCTCAGCCTATTTATAGATGCGCTCGAGCGAAAGCGTCACTCGTGCGCTGGGAAGCCCCGTCACCGAGGATTTGATTTACTCCTCGCCCCAACGATGGTTGTTGATGCGATGACCAAAAAGGCCTCCCATGAGAAGCTGCGGACAGCAGTCGGACCTGTCTCATTGGTGTGAAGACCCAGCGAGCGTCGCTACAGGATTTGGATATCTGATGGAACTATCTGACCGGCTGATAATGCAAGGCTTGCTTTATTTTCGGTGCTACTTGATCTTCAGTGACATGCATCGTGAAACCACCTACGGCGTTTGGCATGACAACACAATGTAGGGTATAACTGCGCCTAATAAGGACTGCCGTCCAAACAGAAGTCTTTAAGTGTTGTTCGACGGTGTAAACCAACCGGTTACATGATCCCCAAATTTAAGAAGCAGAAAAAGCGCTCATGGATCGTTACCTTGGATCCCAAAAAGGGCAACACACCACTGCAGTGTGCGCTGCATTCTCTGCAGTAGCCCTTCTCTACCGCCTCCAATCTTACGGCGAACCATAATCAGCGCTGCCTCCTGCTGGACCGGAAGTATGTTAGTCAGCACTTTTACCGTCGCTGAACTGCAGCTGCCGTCAGCTGCCCACTCCAGCCTGTTTCCTAGGTTTTAAGTTGTGGTTGAGGTATTCTCACCATGCGACATCTAAGCCCTCCCCCCACAGTAGCCTGGTACTTTCACTGGGGACCAGGTCGCGTGTTGCACGCGTAGACGGACCATTTGGTGTTGTCGGTCACTGCTCCCTCGTTCACCCCTGGTCGTTTTGACTGTGTCTTGTCATCGGGACAAGTTTGGTAGAGGAGGAGAAAGTGCGGTTGATGCTGCGCAAGTCCGCCTCGAAACCAAATCACGCGCAAACCACCGGTGCGACGTCCATTCTATGGGGCACGCGATGGGAGCCTCATCGCCTGCGGTGGTCAAACTGCCTTCGTCAAGTTTCCAGTTGACTCCACTCACTTGGATTCCTTCTGATCCATCATACTACACGGTGGCGCCCAATGGAAGCTGCCAATACTGATGCAAACCTGCCTTTGGGCGATCAAAAGGCAATCTCTCTATGGATGATGGCGGGAGTGACTTGCAGGATATCACCCCTGCCTGCGTCTTCTCACCAACTTTGTTGCCCTACATGGTAGACGATGTTCTTTCGCTTGCGTCGACAGGTCACCTCCATGCAAAAAGGCATCATTCTCCCTGCACTGCGAACGTTCACTGCGCTGATGATGTGTACGTGAAAACGGAGTCCCAAAAGCAAACTCATTCAAAACAAAAGTGATAGCCTCGTATTTTATCACAAGAGACAACTGCTCCGTCAGGGTAGATGCTGGAGTTTGTGGATTCTTCGGAAAGTTTCTGTCACGTAAGGTCGAACTTCCTACCAGACGTATAGAACAAAAATGAAAATTGACCATCGGATCATCCAGACACCCTCCAAATCTCGTAAATCGACCTGGGATCAGAGTGAGGCTTCAATTCCAAGTATAGGACGTTGCTGGCATGCTCTTCGCACTGATGGTGAGGGTCAAGATCTGTCTCAGTATGCTTCACCAAGTTGTAGAGATGATTCTCGGACCCAATGCGCTCACCTTTCGCCACTGGTCTCGTCAGACCTGCCGCTGCCGTCCGCTGCGAATGGAGATATATAATGCGGATATCATGGAGGCTGCCCACATCGGACATGCCTACAGCAGTATCAGGTCGGGTGCCGCTTCTCAACTTACCTCCATAATCAGACCGGCTGCCCTGCAGAATACACAAGACACTGCCAACTCTGTATCAGAACGCGATTGGTTCGAGTTATATGCGGCCTGTTTTCTGTCAGATCAGGGGCAACATTTGACTTAGTGTCTTTCTGTGGGACTATAGCATCACCAAACTCCCCCATTCCCTATTTACTACAGCATGCAAAGCATCCGGCTAAGTCGGCATTTGGTCCTACAGAAGACGCAGGTCAGTCGACGCGTAGACCAGCCATTTTCCAGTCGGTATCCACAATTGCTGCAGCTAGAGCCGCTTCCACTATCAGAAGCGACTGCATAACCACATGCCGCTTTCCTTCCACTCCTACCAGGCGCATATCTTTCTCGACTTCACCTAAAAAGCTTTGTTGTCAGCTCCCTCCACCCCTTTCTGTGTGTGACCGCTAGCAGCCGTGTGTGTGTGTGTACCAACACTTGCGTTTTCTACCGCGCTCAGGCTTTTTTTCCCACTCTAACTTATATCGCTGTGTGTTTTGTGCATGGGTGCACACCCAAACCGACTGCCCTGCCGCCACTCTAGACCAAAATGAGGCCACCGTCTTGTGGTATTTGCTAGTTGGGCTGCTCTAGGTCTGTGTGCGAGTCCCGAAATCTTGATGTGCGACAGTTCGGCCGACGATGTCCAACATGCGCTCCATAGCCAGGTGAAGCGGACACGGTGACTTGTGCACGAGTTTGTTTGTAGTGAGTGTAGACTTGCACAGCATCTGCCGCACTCCCTCCTCCTCCTTCCCCACCTGGGCCCGGTATCAAGACATAGTCAAGAAGACTGAAGGCCGGGGAGGGCACAGATGGGTGGCACGGTCGAGTCCGCACCTTGGCGTTCCACTTCACACCCCCCGGCCCATAGCAAACACGTAACCAGGATTTTAACAAACAACAGCCGCACCACAACGGGTCAAAAAGGCGAGCATGGCTGGGCGGCCATGTCCACCACCTGCATACCCAGCGGAAGCGCAAGCGCATCTACCGGCAGGGAATTAGGTGTCAGGGAACTGCCAGCGCGTACCAGGCTGCGAGGGCCATGGTTTGCTGATCCGGGCATAGCGGCAGCGCTCACAGACCGTTATATTGCCGTACAACATACGTGTGACGCTTGTTGGATGGGAGCTCGCGCCGCATCCGTTGTTGCGGTCACTATCATCTTTGATCGGCTGAAAGGCTCGGGAGAGGCATCGGCGCACGGAAGAGGGCAAGGAGAAGGAGGCAGATAGGGATGCGCACTTTTTCAGACAATATCCGCAGTACAATAAAGCCCACCTATTGGGCTCTATCACGAGGTGCAACAGGTCGTGGCTTTAGATGCGCCCAAGTGACGAAATGGCTCGATCTTCCCTTGGAACGGAAGCCAGACTGCAACAGCTCCTTAAAGCGGTTTTTGTGTGACACCTCCCACTATCTCACGTCACGTCAGTCACCACTCGCAGTCTCGTCAGCAATCGGCTTGACATGGACAGGCCATCGGCGTGAGATAGGACAGGCAGAGGGTGAAATTGATCCAGTCCGGGCCAACCGTTCAGTCCCTCAACACAAACAAACGAACGCGCTGTGAAACTATCACATGAGTTGGAAGGTCGACGAGTTCACTGGGTTCTCGCTTGAGCTAGGATCAAACTGAAATGACCCTGTGATGTGATCTCTATGACACCCATTCGGGTGAGATTCAAGGTACCGCCTGGAAAGAAACCCGATGCGCGTGGAATGGGGACCAGCCCGTGTGCGCCCGCGCCCAGCCTCGGTCGTCTGAACCGTGTCCTGCCATCCGAGCACGGTTGGCATGGGAAGTGTAAGATGAGGTAGATTCAGCACAAGTATGCTTTGTTGTAAACAAGTGAACGCGCAAATCACCACCGCGGTTTACCCTGAGACAGTCCTGGTCCTCATCGCACACGATGGCCTAAATAACGTACACCCGGCCAGGTTTGCGTGCCAAGTTTTTTTTCTCGTCAGCGTCTGCGTGCCGTCGAGCAGACGATTAGATCGGACGCACCGTGTGGCGTAAATTTCATCGTCCTTTTTATTGCGTGGCTGTCCCGAGGCTTCGAATTACCTTAACCACGGCCGCGAAAGGACGCGGGCATTGACGCATCCTCTTATAAGTCAAATTTGTGGCCTTATGGAGGCTTCTTTGCTTTCTGCTTCTTACGGACCGCCGCCTCCCTCCACCACTAGCATCAATATCATCAGTTAGGATTATGCTCGTAATAGGCATCGCTATTTTCCTCACTATCCATATCGTCATCAGTATCACCGCCAAAGATAATTTGGGAGGCAATTGCGAGCTCCGCGTAGACCTTGCTGCGTTTCTCGGCAGATTTATGCCTTACGCTTCAAGACGTCAGCGCAGTTCTCAAAAGGCCGCAGTTCCTCTTTTTCCTGAAGTCCATTTGCAAGAGAGTACCGGTTGTTAAGAGCTCTCCTTGTCAGTGCTATTGAATGTATTATTCCAGGTAGAATAGCAAAAGCAGAGTTCACCATTTGAGACCTATTTGCGCCCTGACGTTTCAAGTAAGGGCTTTTAGCTGTCCATTTTCAGAGATTGGAGAGTCCTGTACACAGCCCTCATGTAGGTTATATGGACATCGCACCTGACGTATGAATCTCCAGCGCCAACTGTGAGTACGAAACAGACCACCTCCGTTTCGCCGTCATCAGTGTTTCCTCTGTCTCTGTTGATTGTGGCGGTATTTAGTATCCTCGACGGTCTGGCGTTTTCACTGCCTCTTTTAAAATCGATTCGTGAGGCCGGGTGGGGCGTTGGGAATTTTTTTGTGACGATAGACTGAGCGATTGGTTGGAGCTCAGGCGTCTTGAGCCCGCCTTGACGTGTGACCGTTATCTCGTCGTCAGGACTGAAAGAACATTCTGCGTGCGCGGTACAATTCGCCACCTCCGACTTTGAATCTGACCTCCCCACGGGTTTTGGTTGCACCAACTGTTGACGGAGCGTTAGGTCAGGCCTGTTAACGACTCGGAGTGTAGTCCGTGGGATACTTCGCCTTGATATGGACTAGTTGGGCTCTTGCTTCCGGCTCCATCAGGGCACTCGGATTCTTAAGGAATACTTCTGGATGGTGGTCTGAAGAGCTCTCTCAGACCAATGATCTTGCCCCTTTTTGAGACTGCCATACTGCGGTAGGTTCACCCTCATCGGCATTATGCTCGTGTATGACCTCAGTTGTGTTGTAGGTGATTATTACTGTTGAAGTAACCCCACAGTGAGCTGCGCTGCAGATACGCTGGACCAAAACGGGGGGGGGGGGGGGGGGTCAGATTGACTGAAGCCGTGCCTTTGCCGGACTGGACTGAGCCTGCGCGAGCCCATAACTGCTGCTGCTGCTGCTGCTGCTGCTGTTCATGCCTGTGCCACGCCTTAAACGTGTCCTTTGCGCCGTGTCACCTGCTAAACCCAATTCCGGCCCCAGCTGCTTGACAGGCTCCGGGAGAGAGAGAGAGGCTGAGATTGGGAAATCCATCTTCACAGTACATCAACGCGCTCCTCAGTATATTAGCTCTGACACGTTTGGACTCATCACAACGCGCCAAGAGTTGTGGCTTGAAGGGTCGCCAACTGGCGGTCCTTTAGAGGACTGAGAGTCAGGCTACAATGACTTCTGTTAAATGCGAATTTTATGACATTTTCACAGGTGGGGGAACCGAGGCGCCCTCACAGATAGCCGGATGCATGTACAGTGAGTGACCGATCTCATGAAACGTTGGCTGAAATTATGAAATGCGTTTTCGATTAGGAAGGATTACTTGGTCGCGGTTGTAATACTGATTGTCTTGCGGCATAAGCTTATAACATTTCGGACTCGGCAGGATGTCAGCTTTTGAATACACTGCTTTTCAATCTCCTGTAGAAACTGGGCTCGGTAAAAATGACTACTTACGTAACATGCATTTTTCCCATTGATTTTCGATGGTCTTGCAAATTCAAATATATCTTATAGAAACCATAAGCAAAATATACTTTCTTTTAGTAAATTAACAGGAACTCACGTTTTCTTCATATTTTATACTCCAGAAGTGAGTATAATTAGGTTTTAAAAAGTTTCTAATTATGAGATTTTTTAAGATCTCACAATGTCCGTTCACATAGCATCCTACCTCGCCGTTTACCACAGGTCCTCATGAAATGTACAACGTAGTGTGCATCCATTGCAAAGTTTTATAGACTCTGTATGATATCTTTTTAATGGCATAGAAAAATATGTGATTTTCTTTATGCGGAACGCATGCACCTCGTAGACTGAAATCACAACGCTCTAATGCAATGAATGATCAGACTCCAAATTATTCGTCAATTAGAAAACTTTTTAAAACCTAACTATACTCCTTCCTTTGAGTATAAAATATAAAGAAGACGTGATTCTCTATTAATTGACTGAAAGAACGCATATTTTTGTTTATGGTTTCTATAAGATATATTTGAATTTGCAAGACCATCGAAAATCAATGGGAAAATGCATGCTACTTAAGTAGTCATTTTTTGCCGAGTACGATTTCTACAGGAGATTGAAAAGCAGCGTATTCAAAAGCTGACATCCTGCCGAGTTCGAAATGCCATAAGAATATGCCGCAAGACAATCAGTATTACAACCGCGATCAAGTAATCCTTCCTAATCGAAAACGCATTTCAGAATTTCAGCCAACATTTCATGAGATCGGTCACTCACTGTTGCTGAGAAAAATTGGTGGGGCACACATAGAGGGAGGCCTACTCTTGCTAACCACGTCCACCTGCGACCACCTTGCCTTTGTCTTACCATCAAGGCAGGGTGGGTGTGGTAGGGTTATGGGTGGTGCATCGCAAGTCTGCCTCACTACACGCGCAAGTCACCAGCCCTGAGTTCAATTCATAGGGCAGACGGTGAACGCCGTTGTGGTTGAGACCGAGTATTTGTCGCTTGTTAGTGGATGTCCTGTTCACTGTTGTCATCAATTGACTGGCGAGTTGACGGAGTGAAAATGGATTCTCCGTTCCCTCCACCCCCCGTCGTTAAGTTCAAATTCGAAAGGGTCAAGTTCATTTGTTTCTTATAATATTTAACTTCGACCTGAAAGGCGATGCCAGCGTCGGTTTTTCAAGATTTTGGAGGGCCGCTTCGGAAATAGGTCCAAAGATTGCAGGACCCACCGAGATGTCGTTGCTTTACTGGCATTTGGTCACATAAAAGTTTACGAATGTTACGAGTGCTCTGCGCTATCCCGAGCTGTATACTTCCAAAGCAGGTCGCTGAGCTCTTCGCCTGCGATAAATTGTTTGTTGGATTAAGCGCTGCTCATAATGCTGCACAGTCAGAAACCTCGGTCTCTGGAGCAATCCGTTTAGGAGTCCGTCTCGGGGCGAGAAGGCTGACCGGAGGCGGACACCTGCATTTTCGGAAGACCGTAGCTGTTTCTCTTCGCATCGCCACATGCCGGTCCTTGCTGGTGATGACTTTGTCTTTCATCGATCGGCACAGGTTCCTCGTCGTCTCTGTGCCTAACGACCTCGAAGTGACGCCATTGGTGATCCCGTAGGCCTATTAGTCGTCCAGGTGTATCGGGGCGCTGTTTCAGCAGTTTGCCTTGTCAAAGACAGTGCTGAATCAGCCCTTGGCCCCTCCCTAGGGCCAAGACGACTTATTGTCGGAGGAGGTCTTTTGACTAATTTTTTCTGTCGGCTTGACGCAACGCTGATTCCCGGGGAGCAATGAAGACTCTCTTGATGGCATCGGGCGCGTTAGACGACACCATCAACAAGCCTCTTCCTGTCCTATCTTCCTTCTTTCGCTCCCAAACTGCTAACGTTGCCTTTGCCGCCCGCACAAACTTTCATCTCCTGTCTTCCTTTTGTCCCACCGACCCTTCAGAAACGACTTTTCCCAACTTGTTGGGGAGGAGTTTGCTAGTTTCTTCGATTTCTCTGAACAACCCATTGATGCAGCCCTGCGCTCCTTCCTCACCAAATTCTCCCTGACGGGTGAGAGCCAGGAACGCGAGCGAGTCCTCTTTCACTTCTCTCGACGCTACGTCAGCTGCAACCCGGGTGTCTTCGTTTCCGAGGGTAAATCCACCATTTTGCTGTTGCCTACTGTCCCCTTTTTCTTTCTTTTCTGCCTGTGTGGCGTAGTGAATGTATTCCCACTTAGACCCTTTTTTAGTCTCTTATCGGGATGCGATTCCGTTCCTCGTATGATATCCTTCTCTAGGCTGCAAATTGCCCTTCTTGTTTGCTTTCATGGAGGGGTGTTGTGCGGCCTCTGTAGTGACAGTCCCGCACAGCCCCCCCTCCCCACATCTACTCTTTTGCTCCTGTTGTTAAAAAATACTCTTATATATGCAGGATATTCTTTCTGGTCGTTATGCATCTTTTTTCTCAACAACCACCTTCCCGCCGCAACCGTGCTGTTCGCGCTCTGTCTTCAGCAGCTGTTTGTCTGATCTCACCGAAATGCTGCCGATGCCGCTGCCTCGAGGCGTTGCGGGCTGCTGCGCCGCGACAGCGTTACATTTTGCTGTCTGTCATCGCCTTGCCCATTTCCGTCGCTGGCTAGGGCATTTCCAACCCCGTCATTTAGGCGCGGTATCCTCAAATTACTGCCTCTGTTTCCTTCCCTCTTCTGCCCCATGTTCGTTGCACCTCTGCGTCTTCATCACACGCGCGCGCACGCACGCACGCACGCACACACTGCCATCGTAAATCGTTTTGCATTTACTGCCGGACTATCTGGTGATTTACTCTCTCCACAACAAATCTGTCGGGAGTCATCAGTGGCTTGGCGTTGTCATCGAGGTCCTGTGGGGTGGCTAACGAAAAACTTGCACAGCCAGGGTACTAACTATCAGGGGGGGTGGAACCATCTCGTAAATTGGGCTTCTGCTCGACCATAGAGTTCCCTAGGTTGTTCTACGGTCTGGTGGATAAATAATTGCCTATTCGTGACTCCCACCACCCTAGCTGGAGCCCTTTTGCCGAGGGGATAAGTGTGCGCCTTGTGTGATAGACTTCTCATTAGGAAAACAAACATGGCGCGAACATCTGTGTTTTATGCAAATTCAGACATCGTTAAGCCGCACTCTGATTGTCTGGATAGGCGTTAAACATTTCAAGCTATAAACTTGAATGCTCTCAATGAAGCCTTTCTCTGCCTTCTGTTAGCCTACATACACTTACATGTGTTTGCGCATGACTTTTACTAGCACAAAAACCAAGTTGTCGGATTTAACGCTAAAACCCGTCGAATGCTGCATCTCTCTAGAACGGGCCCGTTTTGAATGAATCAGCTCGCAAATCCTCACACTATGAGCAGTATGGTAAAATAAAGACTCGTGCTTTTCTGCTGCACATGGGTAATGCTACAAGCATACGGGGTGAGGTAGACGGGAGTTCCCATTGCAGTGATGCGGGCACTCCGGGTTCGTCGATACGATTGGTTGACCGTTCCACGGTAGTGCTCCGGTGCTCCCCACCGAACATCGGCGAGGCCGGACGGAGGACGCACTGCTACTTCGCTGGTCCTGACACTCACCTCTCGCCTGGCGATTGAGACGGTGATCACACCCCTTTAACCTCCCTGACTGGCAGATTAAAACAGATGTCCCACACTCCCCTCACTTGTATCCATGCCCCTCCCTCCTTCGAAACATGATGGTCCTCCGAAGAGAGCAACGGGCATCCTAGAGGGATCCAGAATAATCCGAGTTGTCTTCCACTTACCAAATTCCTAACCCACAGTGGGGTTCTGTAGCTGTCGTCGGTCAGCTGACCCTAACCTGTCGTAGGAGTTAAAAGTGCGGTCGAAAAAACGTAAAAAAACAACACATACACCCCACCCACACAGTCTGTCAGGGTGATTTTGCTCACTCTAGCAGCCCGGAATGCTCGCCTCCTTTTGATGGACCCAATGACCAGCCAACCAGACAAGTAGTGGTCAGCTCTGGTCGGTCGACAGCTAACTCGCCGCAAAGTTGACTTTCGCGGCCCGAAGTACGAACCGCGTCTCCAAGCGAGGCCAGCTGAATGAAGTAGGTCGAGAATAAAGTCAGTTTGGCCAGGCGTCGAAAAGGGGAGGGGTAACGAGACGCCGGAATCGCCTTTGCGACCAAGAACGAAACCATGAGAAAATTGCCTTCTCTCCGACAGGAAAAAAGAACGATCATCGAATCACCACGGGGCCTCCCATTATCCGGACGAAATTTGCCTCAATCACCAGTACCCATGATCCTCGAATGAAAAGTCCAGTCGACGTAATGAATAAGCTGTGGAGATCTGCGTGCCTACCTAACGGCTGTGCTGAAGGCGGCCAAATTAATTGGCCTCGGTGACTCCAATGTCTCTGTAGGCACAAGTCACGCCACCATTGAAGAAACGGTGGTTCGCTACGGCAAAGGAGCCCTGTTGTAAGCATGCACAGAACGCAGCTGATTTCTGACCAGAACTTCATCCGCCCTCCGATCAATCAGGATTCATCTTCGCTCCCGTCTCTGTGGGAACTGTTGGACTACATCCTTGTCACTGGGCGGGACAATCGTTATGTCCTGCTGATATACTGTGCGGAATGCTGGACTGACCACCTCCTTGCCCTGTCGAAGATGAGTCTGCAACTCTGCGCTTGTAGGCGGCCGGAAGGGTAGGAAGGCACTAGATAAGTTTAATGCCGTGCTATTGCTGCATACGCCTGAACGCCGATGTTGAGACCAAGTGAAAGGAATGGCTTGACGCCATCACACCACCGTTTTGGAGGTCCTTGGGTGCAAACACCGACATCATTGGTTGAGGGGCGCTCACCGATCGTTTCTACGGAACTCACTCGTCCCGTTGTGCCTTACGGACTCTCTCTCTCTCTCGAGCCCAACCAGCAGCCGCACAGCGGCGCATGATAGAGGCAGAATGGTTTTACCGACGTCATTGATAGGGGTCCACAATACAGTGAAATGCCGCATCTGCCCACGAAAAAACCATGCAGTACACGAGCGATACGAACAACAGGCCCAACGCCTCGGGAGTCGCATTCTTCTGATGCCGAAGTAGAGTAGGGCGACTGAGGAGAGTGGAAGATGATTGGCTGACACGTAAGGCCGAAGAAGCCCAAGGATACGCAGACAGTGGTGAGGCAAACGACTTCACTGCATCCGTCAAAGCAGTCTATGGTCCTCAAGACAGAGGACCTGTGCCACTGTTCAGCGCAGATAGCACAACTCTACTGGAGCAGCGGACTGGACACGTCCGTTAACAGACATCCTCAAGGAGACAAGTTCCGGTCTTGAATGCTCCCGTCCTCCCCAGAGTAAAGCTCTGATTGCCGACTCAACTTTAACCGAATTCTGCAAATTAGGTGACTTTCAACCCTTGGACAAGTTTGCACAACTCATCCAGAAGTTGTGACCACGGGGACAAATCTCAAAAGGCTACAATGACAAACTTATTTTTGTTTAATAGAAGGGCAAAGCAAATCGTCATAGGTCATGGGATTTGCATTCTCAGACTTGTTGGAAGGTTATTTCCTCGCGTTTCCACTCAGTCGACTTAACTCCCATCTGCAACAGGACTCCCTCCAGAAACACCTTGTGAATTGCGGAAACACCGCTGCACCACCGACGTGATCTTTGTGGCCCATTAACTGGAAGGAAAATACCAAACGAGGATCAGCTCATACGACATCATGAACCCGAATGAGATCTGGAAAATCACACTGAAATTCGGATGTCTTTAATGCTTCACTTTGATGGACGGCGACCACACGACAGAATAGTGACGCACGTTACTGTAATGGGTCATTCTTGGAAGCGTTTGTCGAGACATATGGGGACGAGATTAGTTCATGTACATCCTCCGTCATGATGAGGAACGTCAAATGTCAGTTGTCGAATTGGCGGCCAACTGCTCAAAATCCCATTCATGAAGGCAGAACGAAAATATTTGACGCCAGTGTCGTCGACCCCTTATCCGCAAATGACTGCGCGTTGAAACAGACATTCAACAGGCTGTGGATATTTTTGTTTCCGGCTGCTTGGACATCGAATTGGTCAGTAATACGGGGCAAACTGCCAACTGATTAGTACAACGAAATTAGGGCAAGTGTCAGTGCGACAGACCACATGCCTATGGACAAATTCGCGCACCTAGAAACGACGCATTTCCGGAAACATCAATATCGAGGACAGGATCGCAACACCGCCGCTGACGTCTGTTCTTTCATCCGTATTCATTGTATTCCGGTTCCACTTTGTCCTGGTCAAACCGTTTCATACTCACCATAGCGGGTAGGCTGCCTGGACAGAAATGGCACGCACCATCGCTACCATCGTTTCCGCCGTCGTCAATACCATCAGCAGTGCATACACAGGGTCAACGTGTCTGCGTTACTACCAACGTTTCAATCACTCATCAGCATGGTCGGGCACCTTCGGGCTCACCACAGTGAGACCCGAGAGGAAGTACCTAGAACCCCCTTTGGACGCCAGTCACACATGTATTCCCCTCCCACATCGTCCCAGAATATTCTGCCGTCCATTGGGCCTATTCGGTGTGCATGAAAATAGTCGGTAAAGCAACTCAGCCTTGATCTCCCTTGCAGCTTCCTACACACGCATACGAGTGCACCCAGTCACGTTTAAGCAGTGCAGAGACCCCTCAGGGGTATACCCGCCGGCTACAGGTAAATCGTCACGCACCTCTCATTTTGAAGAACTATGCAATGTACTTTGACGAATAAGACACCCTGTGCTGGCTCGCACCTATCACATGGCCGCATGCGAGGCTCGTGTTCAGCACGCGTAGACGGGGGCCTTAACGCCCCTCCGGTCACTGCGCCCAATCCAATGACCGGTCCTACAAGTAGCATATTTCTATAATCGATCGAATGCACTGGACGCAATAAAAATCTTGTCGCAGAAAGTTGCTAACACTTGAGATAACGCAGTTCTCCGCTGGAAGAGGGACTATGCTGCATTGACTTCCTAGGGTGGCTTCTATAGCGGCTCTCTTGTTCTGTGAAGTTAAGTCCGCGCGTGTACTGCGTTAGAATCCTACCCCGCGTCACGTCAGCCACCTCGCCCAATCTCACCACCAGAGGATCTTAGTCGAATAAACCACTGGTGCTTGTGGGAAGGTAGAGTGAGCAAGATCAACGCAAATCTGATCCAGCGTTCAGTCCCTCACCATAAGCAACAAGAACACGCCTTAAATCTATTACGAGACGCCAATAGTCTTGACTTGGAAGGCTCTCAACGGGCAGGGTAACTGGGTCCTTTTCGGGACTGTCTATGAGCTACCGGTCCATTATCGTTTGATCACAGTCAAGCTGTGAGGCCATCTTCCTAACATAGACTCTTTCACTGTTTACGGGACTCGAGATCGCGCTCGGATGAAGCCTGACGCGCTTGCAGTTGGGAGTCAGGTCGTGTATAGCTCGCGTAGACGCCCAGGGTGGATTTGCCGGCCCCTGCGCCGCCTACGGGGTTGTTTTGACCTTGCTTTGCCATCTTAAGACGAAAGGCAGTCTGGCTTGAAAGGACGAGAGGGATGGAGGGATTGAGGTGGTCGCATCACCAGTACGCATTACAACAGACAAATTCACGTGAAATTGATGTCTGCGCCAATCCAGTGAGAGCAGTGGTGGACATCGTCGCCAGCGGATAATACCAACTGACACACGTGTGTCTGCGCCCATGCCTACTTGTTGATTAAAAACGTTTTCTGGCGTCCAATTAACATTTTCCCTCCCGATCACGTACGCGGTGCCGTCATCATTATCAGTCTTGTAGGCGTTACTGGTTCACTTCCCTCCGATAGGGCAACGGCTGCTGCCACTGCTGCTAGATGATAGGATGCCTGGGTTTTCCTCCACAACACACACACACCCTCACCGATTCAGTCAGTCCTGGCCAGTCCCTCTACTCCATGAAACTTATACTTTTTCATTTTGATGTAATTATGAAAAACTCTGCGGCCTCGGTGGAATTCGAACCCACGACATCAAAGGCAAGGCTTGAGTATCGCCAACGCGCTCACCACTTGAGCTAAGATGCCTTACTGGGAGCTGTGACTTTGATCACATTTGGGCCAATTTGCTCGCGCATCCTGCTTCAACGTATCGAATCCACAAATTCTGGTACAGTAGATTAATTAACCAGGCAGAATTTTCGAAGCAAACAATCTAGAATCCTTCCGATGACTGCCAGACCCACCTAATTAAAAGGTATTTTGAATCAGTTCCGAGACTTAAGGCTCAACATGAGATGAGTCTGTCTCGTGTCGCGATCGGTGGGAGCCTCTTTCTAACATTGTGTATACCCAATCGCAGCCGATAGGACAGCGAGCTTGTGGCTCAGTGGTTAGGGCGTCGGACGTCTAACCAATAGTTTGTGGGATCAAGCCCCAGTGTTGCAAAAACCTGGGATTGAGTATGGCTGGCTGACGACGGCCAGTAAGTTGGAAATGGCCATTCCAGCCTCCCTTGTCTTTGTCGGTAATGCTATTCTGCCTTTATTCCGCGCCGCTGTGCGGCTGGTGGCGTGACTTGCGTGAGGGCTCCAATGCACAACGGGACGGGTGCGCTCCCCTCCACCATTATATATACATGTAAATCGAAGGTGGTGTGCATAAGTGCTACTTAAGCAGTATTCAATTTTGACGCTGTTTTTTGATACCCTTATTTATTCGGATATATTTTATGGAAAGCATAGAAAATGTTATTTTCTCGTGCTCAGTTAGTAGAAGATCACTTAGTCTTTAGATTGCATACTCAAAGGTAGGGAATATTTACGTTTTAAGAAGTTTTTCGCTTCTCGGATACTTCTTTTGAGTCCGATTTGGCGTCACACTTGCACTTAGGGTTTTCAGTCTACGAGTCGTATACTTTCCGCGTGAAGAAAACCAAACATTACCCTATACCACTCAGAAGATGCAGTGGATATGGACTGTGTTGCAGACTTCATGAGAAGCCTTAATAAACGGACGAATACGGTGCCATTTGATTGCACATGGTATTGTCGTAAGAAATCTCATAAGTGGAAACTTTTTAAAGCGGAAAATAACCTTCCTTTGAGTGTAAAATTTGAAAACGAGGTGATTTGCTACCAAATAAAAATGAGAATATTTTGTGCCTGTTTCGTATAAAATATGTTCAGATTTATAAGGGTATCAAAGCTGAATAGGAAAAGAATACTACCTAAGAAGTTATTTCTTCGGGCGAAATTTTTGTAGGTCACCGGAAAGAGGTATATCCAAGATCAATCATCTTGCCGTATCTGAAATATCATGAGGTTATTCAGCACAATATTCAGTATTACAACCCTATTTTAGTAATCCTAGTCGAGAACGCATTTTTGAATTTCGGTCAAACTTCTAAATTGCAGTTTCCCTTATAAAGGATTACTTAGGTGGATTTGTAATGTGGAGTATCACATGGGCCCAAAATATTTCGGGTACCACGATTTCGGCTTTTGGATGCACGCCCTTCCAGTCGTCTGAAAAAATCACTTATCGATGGACGATTACCTAGATTTCCGATGTCCTTATAATTCCAAGCGTATTTTATGAAAGTCGTGAACAAAAATCCGTTCCTGTGCTCATTTTCAGACATTTACGCCCTCAAGTTTTATAGTTGAAGAAACGATATCTTTCGATTCCAAAAAGTTTGTCATTATAGGACTTTTAAAACCGTGGACTTTCTCTGTCCCTCTATGAATGCGCCTTTTAAAGCATATCTCTTGGTCTACAGACAGAAACTGAAAAGTGATTTTTCAAACAACTTAAACGTTGCGCATTCTGCTCAGTCGTCCAGCCCCTTCAAGAAAATGTGCTTTTCTTGTGCAGCGAATGTGCCCACGCAATTTTATCTAACAAAATGTTCATACATTTGAACGAAAATGCACATTGCGATATACTCGGGCGAGTTTCTATGCCAATACCTGTCCTCTACTTTATTTGCTCACCTAAGCGTGCGTTTCTTTGAGAAGATAGTAATTTGATTCCGAGAGTCCTACTAAAAATATTTTGCCGTGCTTGATTGTCTGATGCTTTACCTCGGGGATCAGTTGGCTAACACAGGTTGTTTTGAGAGAACCGGTCATTTTATCGACTTTTGAAAGCCAGACCAGCAAAGCTCTGCGACTTCATGCCCTAAAATGCAGTAGTCGCGTAACCAGGCAATCCTTCGTTTAAATGGACCGAAATTGTTTTGTCGTTTAGACAATTCTTTGAGTGGACATCGAAATGATTGTAACCGAATAGTCACTTTCAATTTTGGACGCATGAAACATTACTTTTCGTGCGGTCTAGTTTCTGCTTATAATTAATTTAACAATGGAGCAAGCAAGGCATTAATGGTTTCGGCAAAATGTCAGTATTTACATGACTACTCAGTCGCGCATTCATAATCATAGAATAGAGCCCAAAAGCGAGAAAAGATGGCAAAAATGAAGAAACTTCGAAGAGACGGCCAAAAGGGTTATTTTTTTGGTTTCATTGTGTAAAATGTAAAGTACATAAAGAACCGTCAATGGAATGCAGTATTAATTCACTCCTTAAAACGGTAACTTATTAGAAAGGGTTTTTTAATTAGTCAAATGCATATTTGTTATTGAATTTTGTTGTGAACGTTCATTTTATTCAGAAGTCAGTTTTCGCGTTTGGGTGAATCTTTACGTGTGACAAAAACGTTCATCTAGATGAAAAAGAAAGCCCAAATACCGGCTTTCAAGAAGTATCGTATTTTGGAGGTTAAAAAAGCACATAACAATGATCTAGCTTTATGGGCAATCAACTGGAAATACTGAAAATGAAGTATTCAGCGACATTTCAAGGCCGATCTGAAACTCAACGTGCTCGGGGTCAGAGGAAAAGTGCAACCTGATATCACGAAAGAAATATTCTCTCTGCATACACAAAGTGATATGCTTGCGATCACATCTGCCAGATACATTTGAATTTACGGTTAGATCGCAGTTGGTGACCAGGAATGGGGAAGCGGACGGCAACCTTAACCCTTATCCTAGTCTTAGTCCTAACCCTGACCTCAAACTTAAACGTTAACCGTTAACCTTAGCGGCAACCCTAACCATAACCCTAGCCGAAATCGTAAACGGAACCGTAGCCCTTAGACATAATCGTAACTGAAAAACCTAACCGTAATGCTGAAACCTAATCGTACGTTCAAACCCTAACCGTAACCAGAAAACTTAAGCTTAAAGGCATAACCATAACCCGAAAATCGGAAACCATTAACTGGTACCCTCATCCTAACCTCAAACGTAAAACGGAAGCCAAATGGGTCAGATGTGATTATGGAACCCCACAAAAAGTCCCAGTAAACAAACCCTCCCACCACCTTTAATACGGGGCCTGGCTACCAACTGCAATCAAGCCGAATTTACTAGTAACGGACTGGCCTGACAACATGGGACTTTATGAAAATTTTTGCCCCTCTGACTTCCCTATCGGTAAAATCCTGTTTGCCTTAGTAAATCACATCTCAATTAATGCCAAAGCGTAGAAAGTACAATGAATTATCGGGAGACCGTTTTGGAATCTGTGCTCAAAGTGTAGGCCGTTGGCAAACCCCTATACATGACGTTCCTAAACTTCACTGATACGCTATTGTGCTGTCAATGTTAACTTAGTTTTTTTGCATGAATAGACATCCAGTGCATCTAAAACTGAGGTCTACTCAATTCCAACTATTTTTGACCTTTACGGAATTTTCCGCTTTTCTCGAAAAAAATTGGTGCAATATTTCGGTAAGGTGTGGTTATGTAGCCCTACCTGATAGATACAATACTGTTGGGGTTGGGGTTAGGGTTAGGCATTGTGCCTAGTGGTTAGGGCAACTATTTCTAAACTACTCAAAGTGCAACCGCGCATTCCCAGTAGCTTTTCTTTTTCATATAACTATTTGACCTTGTCGCTTGTGCGTTCCCCGGCACCACCTGTGAAAACCTCCATTGCCACCGGTCCCGTATTAGAGGCGACTGGGGTTTGTTTACTTCCGGTAGGGCTGCATAACCACATCTCACCAGTATTTCTTCTACGTTTCCAATTCCCCTAAATTTGTTCATTTATATAAATAGCGGGTCTATGCATTGGCGTTGGTTTGCGAGCGATGAGCAATCATTCGTTAACTCCGACATTTATTGTATGTACGACAACTTTTTACTACCTCAGTGGAATGTTTACTGTCCCTTAAATAGAAAGTATATAGCTTGTAGTTTGGAAATCCTAAACGCAAATGAACCGGCAGTTCGGGGTCATAATTATTTGGGAATCGGGAAGATATTTCGGTTCTGGATGATATCCATTTTTCGAGTAAAACATTTGAAGATGGAATGATTTGCTTTAAAACGGGTGCTAAGAGGGGTATGTTTAGTGCATGCTTTCTATGCAATACATTTGAATTTATAAGGGCATCGAAAATACATGAAAAATGCATGCTGCTTAATTAGTTAATTTTTAGCTAGTGGGGTTTTTAAAGGCAACCGGGAAGACGCGCCTTCAAAGGCCGATATCCTGGCTTCATGATGCGCAATATTACGACGCCGTCTGATTAATCCTTTCTGCCAACATCACATTTCCAAATTTCGGTTAACATTTCATAAGATACGCCACCCACAGTGAGTGACCGATCTCATGAAATGTTGGCTGAAATTCTAAAATGCCCTTTCGATTAGGAAGGATTACTTGGTCGCCGTTGTAATACTGATTTTGTTGCGGCATAATCTTTTAAAATTTCGGACTCGACAGGATGTCAGCTTTTGAATGAACTTCTTTTCAATCCTGTAGAAACCGCGCTTGGTGAAAAAAATGACTACTTAATTAGCATGCATTTTTCCCATTGGTTTTCGCTGGTCTTGCTAATTCAGCTATATCTTTTAGAAACCATAAACAAAAATATGCGTTCTTTCAGTCGTTTGATAAAGAATCACACCATCTTAATATTTTATGCTCGAAAAAGGAGTATAATTAAGTTTTAAAAAGTTTTCTAATTGCCGAATAATTTGGAGTCTGATCATTCGTTGCATTAGCACTTAGAAATTTTAGTCTACAAGGTGCATTCGTTCCGCGCAAAGAAAATCACATATTTTTCTATGCCAATAAAACGATATCATACAGAGTCCATACAATTTTGCAATGGATGTGGACTATGTTGTACATTTCACGAGGAGCTGTGGTAAACGGCGAGGTGCGATGCTGTGTGAATGGACATTGTGAGGTCTTCAAAAATCTCATAATTAGAAACTTTTTAAAAACCTAATTATAGTCCTTCCCTGAGTATAAAATATAAAGAATTCCTGATTCTCTATTAATTGACTGAAAGAGCGCATATTTTTGTTTATGGTTTCCATGAGATATGTATGAATTTGCAAGACCATCGAAAATCAATGGGAAAAATGCATGCTACCTAAGTAGTCATTCTTTACCGAGTATAGTTTCTGCAGGAGGTCAAAAAGAAGTGCAGTCAAAAGCCGACATCCTGGCGAGTCCGAAATGTTATAGGGTTATGCTGCATGATATCCAGTATAACAGCCCCACTTTAATAAAAAAAAATATTTATTTATTTACTTCTTCCTAATCGAAAACGCATTTCAGAATTTCAGCCAACATTTCATGAGATCGGTCATTCACTGTACTTTGTGTCAAACGAAGTTTCTCGGTCCTGCATACGGACTATGCAAGCAAACAAGCCCGTGTTTTATTCCTTTGTTAGTTAAGGAAAAAAAACTTGCACTCAAACGGCGGGATCTAATAAGACTCGCGGTCACATTTGGCGGCCACGGCGATTGTGCTCATTTCGCCAGCGTAATTTAGTTCAGGAAATTAATTTAACTGCGGCAGCCATGCTGAAAGGACATTTTACCAACTTTTGTTGGCGGCTAGTCTCGTGTCCGACCCCACTGCCGCCTTCACCTTACCCGTATGTGCGACGGTGGTGTTTGAAGGTCTGCTTCCTCGCATATAACTCCTAGTTATCAACTAGTTATCTATGGGCATTCCTATCCCCGGTTAGGGGATTTCAGTCTACCTAGCTCTGCTATGGGGCACACTTTGCCTCATCAAAGTTGCGCATGATTTCCCATGCACCCCACTGACATCTGTCTTTCCCTGCTGCTGACAGCAAGTTGGACCCGTCGTTTTTGCTTCTTTGCAATAACTAACCATTTAGCTGCCAACGTGTATGTCCGCAGTTCTCCCCTCCCTAAGGGCCTAGGACCGTTTTGAGCACTCAGCGCTCGCGTTACCTGAAGTTTCACTTGGTACGGCGGTTGATGCGTCGAGCGCATCTCTAAACCGAAGTCTGGCAGTGTGGGGATCATGGTGTTGTGTGATCCTATGTTGACAGTAAAGCCTTTTTCTCCGCTGGGACATGGTAGACCGAACTTCAGTGCTCCTTTCGATGGGTGTATTCTGCGTGCTACAGCAGCTGACAGTTATCTCAGTGTAGACCTCATTCGGCAGACGCTTAGCGCTGTCCGTAGTCTCAAGGACTAGGCCAAGCATCTGCCGCCTTGCAAATCCAGTTGCACGATGACCAAGATTAAAGTCAACCCGTCTTGGGAGTCCGGAGCTGGCGGACATGGTCGCCCTAGTTCAGAGGTTGAGCTGTCCGGGTGTGAATTCGGAGTCTCGGTGATTTTGCACCGTCCTGTTCTGCGGGTTCCCATTTTCGTCTGATATGTCCTCAAAGTGTTCTATTTGCAAATATATTTCACTGTGAGATGATACCGACAAAGACAAGGGAGACCGGAATGGCCATTTCTGGCTTATTAGCCGTCATCAGCCAGTCCACTGTCATAATATTTCACTGTGTCCACTCAGCTTACTCTCGCATGGAGAGAAGAATGCTGGGCCGGAAGGAGGTTGAATAGGCGAATTTAATCTTCCTTCAGGCCAAAGTTTTCCTCCGGCGCCTGCTCGGGGTTGATGTGTGCAGTACTACGGCAATAGAGCACTAGTTGGCATTCAAGAGGCCGAATGGTATTACCAACAAAGACATAGGAGACTGAAGTGGCCATTTCTGGCTTATTAGCCGTCGTCAGCCAGTCATACCTAACCCCGGAGTGTGGAACACCTGGGGTTCTACTCTGCCCATATCGGGCTTGGGTATGGCTGGCTGACGACGGCTAATAAGCCAGAAATGGCCATTCCAGTCTCCCTTGTCTTTGTCGGTAATACCATTCTGCCTATATATCATGCGCCGCTGTGTGGCCGCTGGTTGGGCTCGAGAAAAAGCCTGTAAGGCACAGCGGGACGATTAAGTTTCGTAGAAACGATCGGTGAACGCCTCTTTACCATTCAAGGGGCCCTTATCGGCAAAGGTAGAGGAGACTTGTATTGTCGTTGCTGACTTCTTCATGGTCACTGTCCAGGCGTACTACGCACCCAGGTAGAAAAGATTCGGAACTCGAGCCTGAACACTCTTGCTAGTGAGTCGAACTGTTCATTGTTGGAACCTGTACTCTTATCCTGTTCGTTACGATCGTCAGTCACGCGGAGATGGCGTCCACAGTCATAGATTGTAACTACCAGTAATGCCCCTCCACTTTGGTTACTCATCATCATTTGACCTCCCGCATGGCTCCTAGACCTGTGCCTCTTCACCACACCGGTCCTTCGTATTCGGTCCTGCACTTGGAACAGGTCGATAAACGTCACACCCAGTTGACCACCTTGAATAAACAAGTATGTGCAAGTACGGGGTTTCAATGCTGATGGACGTGGCCTCAATGTCAACCAGCACTCATGCAAACGTTTTTCCATTGCAACCATGATTATCACTCAGGCATTAAACCTTTCCCACTCTTCAATATGCTTGAAGAAGTCAAGCATTTGTCGCCAGTCAATATTGCCTTTTACAATCGTTGGCAAATCGCATTCTAGAGTATGGAATGGCTCACTCGTGAAACTACTATTTGTCGACGTTCTAAAACGCCTGACTGAATATATCGCCTCCCCCCTCCCCCCACCCACGCGAAACGCATTAGCCTTAATGGCGTTCGGGGAGGAATTTGATTCCAAATGTTTTAGTAGGCGAATTGGGAAAACGACATTATGCCACTTTTCTCGGAATTTTGGGGTTATTCTGAATAGTTGATTCCTAGTCTTCTCCTGGAGGATGTTAGGAAAGTCGCGAAGGTTTCTTCCTTAATGCACACTTTTGTGGAAGAGGGCAAAATGAGTTATATTTTCTCTGCTTTCAGGTCTTCTCTAAGGTCCAAACTTCTAGTATCCATAAGGAACATGGAAAAACAAGCAGTGCGAATATGAAGCCCTTGACTACCAGTGCTTCTCTGTGTTCTTACGACCAGACCTGATGAGGTCGTCGCCTCTGTGTGTCCTCTAGCCCGGACGCGCAGGGCTTGATAGACAAGCGGGAGGTGGGGATAGACCTCTGCTCAGTAGAAAGTGCAAGCATTTGCAATGTGTTTGAGGGCATATTATTAGCACACTTGTGAATGATTGTCACCCATCGTGGTGACGCAGTGCGGAGGGAGTGTGGATCAGGAAATATCCTTCAAGACCAACTGCGGGTAACCATGTTGAGAGGTGCCACCTTTGTCACACAAATTTGCACCCAGATCTGACTCGCTTGGGTCTGCCATACGTGTAAGGTTCGTCCCAGGACTGAGTGTGAGGCTGCAATTGCACCATCTCACACAAGGGAGATTTGAGGAGTCCACGTGGAAGTTCAGCGGTGGTGTGTGGCACGCGTAGACGGACCAATGCGTCCCCGCCCACCTGCAGTCATCTTGCCACCCGGGGCAGTGTGGATGTGGGAAGAGGCAGTGCGGTAGATGCATCGCAAGTCTGCCTCACTGCAAACTAATCTACACTGTGTCCACTTCGTGGGGTAGGCGGCGGACGTCGACGCCTGCGACAGTTTAACTGTCGTCTTGTTGTTGTTGCTGTTTCTGCCGTGTTTCATTGCTTGCCTGAAGGTGCAGGCGCTTCCGTTGAGCCCTTTATTAAATGTTGGCTTTGTTGTCGAGGGTGATTCGGGTAAACTTTTGGGAGTCACAAATTTAACCAACAGTCAGCATCGAGTCTGCCATATACTCCCGAAAGACGCCGTCACCGGGCCGTTGTAACGCGCGTGTGCCTTCAGTTCGGAGACTAAAGTCCGTTGGACCTGCTCTTAAACCTCGCCATTGAGTGCGAATAACGTTCTCTGCCAGAACTCCATGCATTGCATGACGTTATCCACCATCACCTACATAAATCCCCTCGCGGAACTGAAGGCGTTTCGCCTGCCAGCACGCCCAGATTGAACTTACCCATTCCTTACTTCTTTGCTCAGGTCTCGCTCCGATGGTCCTGGGAAGAGTTGAAAAGATCCCAATAGTAGACACCCTGGTCAGATGTGGTTATGTAGCCGCACCTGAGGTAAACAAACCTCAGTCGCCTGTAATACGGGGCCGGTGGTAATAGGGGTTTTTACAGGTGGGACCGGGGACCTCACAGACGACGAGGTCCAGTAGTTGTATGCAAAAGAAAAGCTATCAGGAATGCGCGGTTATACTTTGAGTGATTGAGAAGTAGTTGCTCCAACGGCCAGGAATGGGGAAGCGGACGGCGACCTTAACCCTAATCCTAACCCTTACCTCAACCTTAAACGTTAACCGCAACGACAACCCTAACCGAAATCGTAAACGTAACCGTAGCCGTTAGACATAGTCGTAACTGAAAATCTAACCGTCACACTGAAATCTAATCGTGCGCTCAAACCCTAATCGTAACCCGAAAACCTAAGCCTAAAGGCATAACCCTAACCCGAAAATCGGAAACCATTAACCGATACCCTAATCTTGACTTCAAACGTAAAACGGAAGCCAAACGGATCAGATGTCATTATGGAGCCCCACAATATAGCCTCAGTGAACAACCCCCTCCCCGCCACCTGTAATACGGGTCCTGCCTACCAACTGCGATCTAGCCGCTCTTACAGCATAGCCACACTTTACCTACTACCTTTCCCTTCTTAATCACCTTCCATAAAAGATATTCCTCGCATGTGTGTCTTTATGCCGATTCGTGAAAGTACGGCAGATCTGTCCTAACGTCATATTGGTTAAACAAGAGAGAGAGAGAGAGAGAGAGAGAGAGAGAGAGAGAGGTATCTGCCTTAACCCCACCCCCCACAGTCGTCCTACGGTCAAAACTCTATTAACCGGAGATTGGAGAGACCACAGGGAGTGATTCGTTCAGCTCACAACCCGGCCAGCCGATGACTCAGACATCTGTGCCAGTTTGCGACTACCAGGGCCGAGCGAGGGTCTACGTTGGCTGCGTCGCCGCCGCAGCAGCCGGCGGTCAGCGTGGTCCGCAATGTGTGCAAGCGCGCCCGCCTGCTTCTACGTACGAGAGGCAAGGACGGAGGGCTCTGACTGTCTGGGCTTGCGTGCGTGTCGGTCAGCACAGTCGGGCGGACTGTGAGGTCAGTGCGTCTGGGAGTGTTCGTGATGTGAAGGTCGACGCCCCCCCCTCCCACCCCATCCCCGCTGACGCGGCTGATCAAGGATGGTTGGCTGCGGTTTCTACCTGAAATGGAAGTATGCCTTCTCGTGGTGCTCTGTGCGACATGCTGAAGGCCCAATCGGCTACCCACTGTATGGAATGCTTTTCGTCCGCAACTTTGTCCCTGGGGCTTTTTTGCTCTAATCGGATGCTCTGAAGCTCGGAAATGCCTGCTGCCGAATAACTTCCCTCCTAAATCAGTTCATTAGATGGGGTGGCTGCGGTCGGAGGAGGAGCAATGGCAATTTGCTCGAAGGACCAAGACCACGGAATTACTGTCCACAAAAGTATCCGTGTGACAAAGGGAAAAGTCGTAGGGGCGAGAGAGGGAGGACGGGGGAGGGGGAGGGCAACGTACCCCAAAATGTATACATGGCGGTTTCTGATTAGGCGCCACCCTTTCGCGTGTCTTCTGTCCTCATGGGAAGACTGTTCCCGGTAAAGACATTCTTCAGGGAATATAATACCCGCAGCCTGTCTTTTAGTTAGACCAAAACGGTGAAACTTACCTCCCTTCCTCTTTTGGCCAAATACACCCGAACGCCTCCAGCAGAGCATAGGCCCTTGTTAGCGCGGCCTTGAGCTGATGTACGATGATTGGTCAAAGGCGGTACGTATGCTGATAAGGCCATTTCATCATGTCTGACGTGTTGGTCGACTTATCGATTATCGTTTCTAGTTTTTTTCATGCCACCGCCTCTGAGAACTCAAAACAAACGCAAATACACGTATTGCATTTGGGAAGTCAATCCAAGTCAGAAAACGCCCCTAGCATTTGCCGATCGCAGCCAACTATGTGTGGACCAGTCGATCAACTTACCGCATATTTGAATCTTGGGTTAAAATCTCGAGTATGTTCCCCGCCTGGCATCGGGGAATGCGATACTGCCATCGAAATAATTCTGGATGAAAAGTAGGATTGCGTAGATGCGCGGTCATTCAGACCTTTTCATGCACCGTGTATTGTTGACTTCCGATTAAAATTCCCTCAAGCCACTTGTGTTGATCAGACTCACCAAGGGATCGCCGCTTTAGTAGCGTGTGCTTCAAATAAAATTTAGGTGCCCTTTCTGGAGGAGGCAATTGACAGGAGCTAATGCTTTGTATCAATTGACGGTGCATGTTTGCACTAATTTTTTTTTACCGCTCACTAAACTTCTTCAGTGTCAACTTGCCTTTACGTGCGTTTTTAAGTTTTTCGAAACTACTTTAGGTCTGTGTCCTCCGAAAATAATTTCATACCTCTTTTCGGTTTGCCAAGCCAAACCTCTCGTAATTACTAAACTCTTGCAGCAAGCATGAAGTGATTGACAGAATTCGTAAACAGGCCTACGCAATCCGCGGACGCACGACTACTGCATATTCAAGTGGGAGCTTAAGGCGTGTAATTTGAAGTTCTTATTCCTCCGAGTGCACGAGACACTCGGCTCCCCGAAGACCAAATTTCCAACAAATGCAATTATGAAAATAGTCCCGTTGAGGGGATGGCGCTCTCCACAAACATCTAGTGCCCCTTTCCTACGAACCAAATCGCCATATTTTGTCCCTTGTTCAGTAGTACTGCAACTCCACTTAAGTAGCACATTCTACTGAGGTCAATGTTTCTCGGACTTCAACGCTTACTGTAAGCAGTTATCATGCCTTACTTCCTACGTACACAGTACGGGGCTAGTTTTAAAATGGCAACATTTTAATACATGACGTACGCCCAAGTCCACGAAAAATATCCTATCAGTCAGAAATGGCGCCAAGTACGTCGACTTAAACACCCAGGTACATATGAACGACCTTCAGCAAAATGAAGGCAGAAAAGGTGTGCTGGAAATAATTTTTGGTTGGTTGGAGACGGCAATCTTCTCTAAAAAAAGGCAAAAATATCGGAAGAGCGAGAAATTCGTGCCAAGTGACTTCACCTTAGTGTCCATGCAAACAACCGAGAAAGTAAAACGGCACAAACACTACGGCAACCAGTCAACCGCCTGATGTTTGTGTTTCTAAACGACGTCACGGAGTTCCAATGCGTTTTTTTGTTTTTGTATTATTCAAGATGCGATTGATTAGGACAAAGAGAGTTTCGCCTGATTTCGTGGATAGGGACGTTAGAGGAGTGGTTTTTTTTTTAAAAAAAATCTACACATCGAGAGGCCGGTCAGTGAATAAAACACTGTGATTTTATTAATGGTCAGGGGGATTTTTCCTCAGTAAAATTACAATGCGCATTTTTGTCGACAGTGGAGTTTGTTGAGTTTCAGTGTCCTTTAAATGTCAGTGGTTACGCTTTTCAGTGTCCTCCGCTGACTGTCCCAAATGATAGGTTTCCCAGGTTTGTGTCTTTTAGAAACTTCAAAACTAGACAGTTCTTGGGGTCCTTTACGTAAGCAGTGGACGTTCGGATGTTTTTTCTTTATACAGACAACGGCTTGGGTCACCCAAACATAAAACCTCGTTGGAGGAAATGAACATCCACAACGGCGACCTGTGGCGAATATGCCCTTGGCCATTGAGCGAATTTTCTCCAATAAATTGTTTTCTGAAAAAAATAGTACACTGGTGTATTTCTTTGACGAATGTCCACGCACTTCACCTTTTTCCAAAGGAAAGTAATGGAAAAATGGTAAAACACAGGAATAGGAATCCTCAGCGGGCAATGTGGGTGACCATACGCGAACTTCTAGGCGGGGTAAACATTCCCCAATGGAGGCAAAAGTCCGAGCACCGAAACAGTCTTTTTATTGTTCTGAGTCCTCGAACTCGTGCAGTAGTCAATCAGAGTAGCAACAAACAGTGCGCTCGGACACCTGAAACGTCCATCTATCCTTGGTGGTGTTCCGCTGTCCTACCCCTAACTCTAACTCCAACCTTACCTTTAAACTAATCCGGATCACCCTGGAAATCTGCACAAAGCCCCCTGAGTTGTGGGGAATGTTCCTATTCCCGTGTCCTGCTCCATCAATTACTAATAATTTTTGACGCAAATCAAAGAAAAACTACCTTTTGCCCTTGCAGCGAAAGCATTTCGCCGTCTTCCGGGCTCCGTTCTACGATTATATACGCTCCATACGAATGTTAAATCATTTCACAGATGGCTGTCGCTGTGTCTGTTCCCTTTCTAAATTTCATATGAACAGACAAAAAGTTCTTAACTGTGTCCTCATAAGTTTACCTAGTCACTTAGTGGTATACCTTTTAGTGGTTATGAGATGTTTGCATATGAATAGTAATTGCCGGTATGTTGGGGTGAACAACCGACTGTAGGTGTTTCGTCCGCCTTTTTAGGGCATAACACTACACAACCGAAATTTTTAAAGAATAAAAAACTTCTGTTCTTGAAAATAGCCCATTTTTTCGCCCCTTGTCTCATCTGATTTACGCGACCTAAAAATCACGTTTCAAGTCGGCGAATGTTTGTCTGGGTAAGTCTGTCTAGTTTAATTTAATCCCGTTGATTGGAGAAACACGTATTAACGCGTAGCTGTGGTCTAGCATAGTGACAACATTGGTTTCCGCCCAAATTTATTAACTTTTTCATTGAGATGATTACTGGGGAACATATTCTGCTTGGTAAAGGGCTCTTCATGTAACGTATTAAGTTGCTAGGTAAAATAAACAAAGTTCCAGGTGACTTGGACCGATCAACTGAATTTCGGCCAAACGCAGCTTGGTTGCCTACTGTGTGTGTACCAGCACGCTCACCTGACAAAGCACGGGCACTTGTGTTATGAAACTTTCTCAAGGCTGTACTCAAACTTTGCACTTGTTGTCGTGGGTTCCGATCTCACAGAGGCCGCTGAATTTTTTCACAACTGGGTCTCAAATAAATTATTCAAATCTGTCAAAACACCTGGCAGTTTTTGAGAGCGACGTTAACTCCTGCCAGACACCACCACCACCACCACCACCACCACCACCACCACCACCACCACCACCACCACAAAACCTCTGTCAACAACTGCAAACAGTCAGGGGGTGACTACTTACTCTAGAAGAGGGTTCTCAACAGCAAATTATTTATTTTCGGTTGACCCTCCCACTCAGATGTTATCCGGGCCGAGCATTTCTTGCTTCCTTTGAAAACCTCATCCATCTTGTTCGAAGCAGGCATGTGTGGCATGCGGGGGGGGGGCGGGTTGTTTGACTTTGTCACCTGATCCCACCCCCGCGGTCTTCTTGGCATCAGACCCAAGTGCGCGAGGGAGGGGAGAGTGCAGTAGGTGCTGCGCAAGTCCATTGACGCCCAATTAACGCGCAAGACGCCGTCCTTGTGCCCGATATGATCTGGGACACACAGTAGACATCATCACTCGCGATGGTCGAAGTTTTATTTCGGAACCCTGGCGACCTCGTCTCAAGAATATTACAAATTTACAGTATGGCCAACCTATTTTAGCAAAATTTATTCGCAACATTTTCATAAATATAGGCATTATGCACTGCCTATATCATGCGCCGCTGTGCGGCTGCTGGTTGGGCTTGAGAGAGAGCCCGTGAGGCACAACGGAACGAGTGAGTTCCGTAAGAACGATCGTGAGCGTCCCCACCATTGCATTTTCATAAAGCTATGGGTGCATATTTTGCAAGTTATACCCTACGGCGCTAAACGCACTCGTTTTTTTAACCCAGTAAGAGTAAAAAACTCGATACATAGCTGGATGAGCAAGAGCAAACTGCTGTCCAGATGGGCGTTCCTAATAGTGGCTTTGATTCATTAGCCTATCAACTCGGCGCGATCGACTGCCAAGCAGGTATATCAGCAAATACTATTCGAGGTGGGGTGGAATGTTGTCACGGTGTCTAATCCACCGTAGATGAATTATGCTTAATTATTTTTTTCTTAAGTACGCTTAAGTAGATCTCTCGAGTTTATAGCCTATTATCCCCGTGTTTTTTGAGCACCCAAAGGGCGTTGTCTCCACGTTGACCGGCAATACTGGCCTTTCGGGTAATTGACTTCTCATATAGGTGAGAATAGCATAAAACACCAACTAACTTCACAGACTGTGTGGATTATAGGTGTTTTTTTTGAAAAAAACATACCCCGTGCCTTAGGGCAGAGACCACTACCTCATGCTACAGCCTGTGGAAATATGCAAGTGACCCCCGGCCCGTAGCAGACTTTGGTCGGATTTGGCTATGTAGCCGCACCTGAATCAGACAAAACCGCATTCACCTCTAATACGGGACCGGTGGTAATGGGGGTTTTTACAGGTGGGGCCGTGGAACGCACAGGCGACGAGGTCAAGTAGTTGTATGTGTAGCGGCCGAGGACGTCAAGGGTAGCACACACTAAAGTAAGCAAACGCTGAGAGGAGATCTGAACAGAACTGTTAGCATCTCTTGATACTCATTCACACGCAAGAGAACAAGGTACGTCGAGTAAGGGATATAGTATAATATAATTAAATGGACACGGAAATGCAGGATGAGTTACAACTGTTGGGTAACCTGTCTGTGTGGAGAGGCGATACCGACATGCTAGCTGGGGAACGCAGCGCTGTGGGCAACTGCAGGGAAGGGCCGAGGGAGGTGAACGATGCGAACGTCACGATATGATGTGGGAGAGGGGGTCGGCGGAAGTGAGAGGAAGGAACACCGGCCATCTTCACTAGCACGCGGCTACGCCATCTCCACCCTAGGTCCGCGCGCCGAAAAGTGTTACAACATTCAAACAATCCTGTTCATGTCCAGGGGCGTTTCATATGCAAAAGAAAAGTTATTGGGAATGCGCGGTTGTACTTTGAATGGCTGAGAAATAGTTGCGCCAAACCCTAACTATAACCCCTAACCATACCCCTTAACCCCAACCACAACAGTTCTGTGTCCATCAGGCGGGGCCACCAAACCACATCTTATCCAAACTTTTTCTGACTGTCTGAGTTTCATACCTTCCTGGTTACCAGATAGTATGGCCATTACGATATCCTCACTGATGTAAGTTCCGGGTCGCCTAGTGTATGAAGTCGGGACCGGTCCGTATGTAGCCACTCGTATATGTGTTGTTTGGTTGTGTCTGCCACTGCGGCCGAGTCCACCTCCGATCCTCCAGACTTCGTCTTGTCATCGGAGCGGCTAGAGTGCAGTGGATGCCGCGCAAGCTTGCCTTGCCATAAATTAATGCACGCACAGGTCACCGGTGCTGCGTTCATTGCGTGCGGCCACGTCACTTGCACCGATCGAGCTGTCAATTAATGCAAACTGCTTCGTGTGCATGACACTATGTCGGGCCCTCAATGCTTGTATTTAATGGATGTGGTAAAATGTGCTTTGGTAGCCCCACCTGATGGACACAGTACTGTTGGGGTTGGGTGTTAGGGCCAGGGTTGGGGGTTAGAGGTCAGGGTTAGGGGCTAGGAGTTAGCGCAACTATTTCTCAACCATTCAAATTACAACCGCGCGTTCCCTACAGCTTATATTTTGCACACAACTACATGATCTCGTCGCCTGTACGTTACCCGGCCCTATCTGTAAAAAACCTCTATCGCCAATGCTCCTGTATTAGAGGTGGCCGGGGTTTGTTTGATTCAGGCGGGACTACCGAACCACATCCGATCAATGATATCGAAGGTGATCCATTCTCCCTCAAAGCCGTCTTCTGAATCGAAACCTGTACTGGGATTCGCAAGCGACCTTACGTGAGCACCGTAAAATGAGGATACATTGCACTGCCTATCGTTTTTAATCGGTTGTTGTTCGCCCTCGAAGTTGGCTTGGGAAATTCCACGTAGTATGCCACTAGGCAAAACCATTTTCTCCACCTCTTGCTTTTTTCACCGCTGCACATTCCCATCCATTCGAAAGCACCTTTATTCGCCCCTCAGTCGATACTCCACTAAGGTTTTGACCGAATACTCTCCTGTGGGGTTTGGCAGATGGACTGGCCTGTTCGGCCGGTCTGCACTCTGCCCCAGCAGCCACCACATCAACCTGCTACTGCTGTGCACACGTCCACCCCCGCCCCCTCCCCCCTCCGCGGGTGCGGACAGCTACGCGGGTGTTGATTGGGACAAAAGTGCGCGATCTGAAAGACGCTGAGATCTTGTTCCACTACTGCCTTGACCTTTCCGATTCACAAGCCAGCATCCCTTAGCGTCGAAAGCAGTTTGTGCACCGAGCGCAGTGGTAATTTAGGGGGGGAGGAGGGTGGGGGAAGGCTTCCCCTGGCCACCACGAGTCCTTTTGTCGGCAAAAGACCTACTGCAGTGGGTGTGTGCGCGTGTATGTGTGTGCAACCACACCAACCTATCCTCGTAAACACACGTGCGACTGTGTGTGTGTGTGTGCTTGTACGATAATTGCTGCCGCTGCCGCTGCTGCTGCGGCTGCCGCTTCTTGGTCATCGTGACTGCGGCTGCAGACGCCTTGGGTGAACACTTTTGAGGCCGCCCGACGGCGTCGCCGAGCCCCTCCTGGTTGGGTCGCTGCTGGCCGTAGCCTGTCCCGAAAGCTGGGTCAGCGCTGGCGCACCTGCCAATGGTCGTTTTCACCTCAGCGGTAGACTGACGAACTGAATACTGACCAACGGATGGCTTATTCTGCGCCGTCGGGTGCAGCTCCTCTCACGTATCAGGCGTGTTTTTTCTAGGAGGGTCGCCGCTGTATTTTCGGCCTTTTCTAGTCGTCCTGGCTAATTTGAGGACCGGTGTGCTGTAGCTCGCTCCCTTGGTAAAGCTGCCAGAGATCCTCTTTATATCCCGCACTTACCCTCACCCCAGACAGCCCAATGAACCACGTCACGAACTTCTCGTCGTGGAGTTATCGTGTTACGAGATAACGCGGACTCAAGTGCCAGGAGATAACGTACTTGCAGCACAGGTACTAGCATAAAGCCCAGACACTGGTGTTTCGCCGATATTCTGCCACTGCAGGGCACACCTGCGAGTGCTTCGGCTTATCACTGCGTTCCTCAGCATTCTGGTGTGCTGAGGAAAAAGAAGTGCTCACCGGATCACGGGACTGAAATGGCCATTCCAGTCTCCCGTGTCTCTGCCGGTAATGTCATTCTGTCCCCTACATCATGCGCCGCCGTGCGGCTGCTGGTTGGGCTCGAGAGAGAGCCCTAAGGCACAACGGAACGAGCGAGTCCCTCTCCTCCTCCTCCTCCTCCTCCTCCTCCTCCTCCGCCTTCTCCGCTTTCTCCAGCCCCCCGCTTCCATTGATTGCTCGTTCATTGTACGCGATTACGGCTGCCGCTGCCCCGAAAACGTAGCGTATACTCACGCAGCATTTACCTTCCTCTTTCCACCCATGCAAAGAGGGAGACAGGGTCACTATTGGTTGGGCTTGGCGCAGACGCAGTGACTGGCCAGGCATTCTTCACCGTTGCTCGTTTCCTACCCTCGTGCCAATCCCTAAACACACACCCCCAAACCACACGTAAGAAAATTGTCTCTGAGTTCCCCTTGATGTAGGGCTAGATTATAGAATCGTTTCTGGAGGATAACGAAGTTATTGCATCAGCGAGCAGCCTTATTACTTACTCAGGAAAACACTAACAGCATTAGAAAGTTGAGGTCCTTTTGAAGTGGTTTAGGCGCCGTTGACTGCTGAACTTCCTCATGGGCAGTGGCACTCCAAATATTGTGAAGTCCTCTCTTTAATGCCTTTGGGGGACCACCTAGCCTCGTGAGAAGGCTATTCCCGATGAAGAACCCCACTCCCCTCCCCCACCATTATCATTCAGTCTGTCGACAATATCAGGGGCTCATTTTTCTGGCCATGTGGGAGAGTATACAGTCGAGAAGGGCCTGCCAGGGCTAGAGCCGTAATCTAGCCCGCCCTCTTGCAATCGCGGCAGGTCAACAAACATCATCGCCATGGGCAGTTATTCATTCGGGTTCAACTTTTAGTGTTCTGACCGTGATTATGGGCCTTAGGAGTCGGCCGGAAGTTTGCATGCTAGGTTGTTTTTTCCAATCCTATGTAAACCACTGTCTTGTGCAGGGGCCAAGATAGGGGTCGCTTGAACTCCCTGACTGACGCGGTGTGTTTGTTGCTACTGGGAAGACGACTCAAAGTAGCTTGGATCGACTACGTGCAGGTCTGTGACCACAACCTCCCGATCCATCTGACTACTTGTGCATGGGAGAGGGAAGAAGGGGGGTAGTGAGGACGATCAAGGTCGGACTTAGCGCATGATTTCTTACTATAAACAACTAATCACACCTTGAATTTAAAGCGGCGCGCTGACAATTGTGGGGTGAAGGGTTTGCTAACTGATGAGATTACTTGGTACTGTCCACGACTAAGGGGCAGACTGCGATGGCACCGTCTTCACGTGGGGTTTTAGAGCACTCATTCATTTAATATCCCAAACGTGGAGTTAGGAAATAGATGGCGGATGAAATGGATAGGCAGACTAATTAACTTTCTCACGACACCCACACACGCCTCCTGTGGTCTTGACCTTGTCATCCAAGCGCGGTGGATGTGAGAAGAGAGAGTGAGGTATGTAGATGCAGCACAAGCTTCCTGTCTTGCCATTCCTGGTACCTGATCATCTTCGCAGGGTTCGAAAGCCGGTGGGTGGTTTGCTGATGGTGAAGACTACCCCCGTGTAAATTGAGCAGCTGCGGCACCGTTGTTTCGTCTCATCCCTATTCATCTAATTCCTTGCATAGTCTGCATAGTAAGCAAAATTGTCTCAAAATTTTCTATATGCATTTCTTACTCTTTATTGCTGTTTTTGTCCGCCTTAACAGATGCCTGCCACACGCTGGTCTGCGCTCTGATGCTCCTCAACACGGATCTTCACAACCAGGTAGGTCATGGTTTGCGTTGTGCCTCCTGAGCTCTCTCCACAAGTTCCTCCTCCCGCCCCCTCCTCCTCCCTCCCTCCTCCTCCTCCTCCTCCTCCTCCTCCTTCCTCCTCCCCGGGAGTAGACTGGCCGATATGGTCTGCGAGGTGGAGTTTTCTCGGCCGAGTACATGAGTAATGGCTCTCCGCTCGCCCTACAATCTGGTTAGGCCGCGGTTCGTTAGACATCAGTAGCGGAATTCCGTCTGGTGGGCGGGAAAGGGGGAAGGGTGCTTCCTGTAGCCCACGGTCCCGGAAGCGGACATCTGCACTAACCGATCTAGTGTTGACGAATCCATCCAGCCCCAGGAGAAGCCTTATTTGATGTCGAGTAAAATTCGCCGTGCCTCATCACCACTTTGAGGGACGAGTTTGTTGATAACACATTTCCTGGGTCGCTACCTAGGCACTACCGGTGTTATTCTGCACGCTCCACGACTACTTTCCAAGCAAGCTCCTCATTTAACATCTGCCTTTTGTCAAATATCCGTTCCACTATCTGCCGCCTGTGTGCAGGACTTCGAATCCCAGGTCATCCAGACCTAGGATTGACTATGGCTGACTAACAACGGCCAACGAATCATAAAAGGCCGTCCTTTGTCGGTGGTCCACGTAGCGCCCACTTCTATTTAAGTCCGCCCACCATGGCTGATAATGTACGGCCTAAGCCACACTACTAACTATCATAGACGCCTGCAATCCAATCCTCATGTGGAGTCTATAATCCACCGATTGTCTTCTATAACTTACGCGGTGACAACAAGCGATTTCTTATAGGTTGGTTAAATTGAATATGATGCGAGATATGACTTCAGTATGATAGTCGACCCACGGTTAAAAAGACGCTGACCCCTAGATGAGAAAAAGTCATTTGTTACTTAACTGTTTCAGGAAATCCATCCCTTCTTGCTGTTCGTCTGACCTATACATGAAACGACTTCAATCAACTGCACCCTCACTCACACGAGATCCGAGCCGGCCACGAGTTCGAGCCCCAGGTGTTCCACACCTCAAGGTTGGGTATGGCTTGCTTGCAACAACTAATAAGCACGAAATGGCCACTCCAGTCCCCCCTGTCTTTGTCGGTAATAACATTCTGCCTATATCATGCGCCGCTGTGCGGCTGCTGGTTGGGCACGAGAGAGAGCTCGTAAGACACAGCGGGACGAGTGAGTTCCTTATAAACGATCGGTCAGCGCCCCTCTACCACCTTCTGACTTATTATCAGGCACACGGACCATTGATACCCTGACAGGTTCAAGCGTCAAAAGTAATAAGCAACTTCACTTTTGTTCCTCGACTCCCGTTTCACGTCCGAGATGGCTGATTCCTCCCCTTCTCGTATAATGTCCCTGTCGACTGTAACGCATGCGAGGACTAGTTCTGGAATATCCTCGAAAGCTAAACGGACTAGTGCTGGCCTCTAACCATGTCATTTTGCCGCCTCGCCAGAAAGTGCTCTTAATGGCTTTTAACAGTTGGCTGTGGTCCAGTATTATAGACAGAGATTGCCGAAGATCGGACGCGAAGATTAATTCGACCATTTGCCGGCGGTCCGAGAACTTTTTTGCACATAAATTTCCAGTACCCTTTCTATCTCTGCTGTGGGTTTAAGCATACTTCTGAAAGCTGCCTCCGTCCTGTCTCTTCAGGCAGTGACTGACCTCTGTGAGTCTGGATGTTGTGGGCCATTTTAATCCCTCCTCCTGACGGATATTTACTGCACAATTTCTTCAGGTCTCGTGGTCGCCGTGTCACCATTGCCGTGT
>CACRXP010000602.1:374208-393356 GCA_902702965.1 Spirometra erinaceieuropaei
GAACACCTCCGTTAGCTGTTTTTTGCATAAATTCCAGGTCCCAGGATTACACCGAATGGCGAGTGAAGTCTTGTTTGATGACGCTACGGCTTGTAATCCCTTCATACTTGACCGATTTTCCATTCCCGTCACCAGTTAGTTTGTAGACTCGGCTGGAGTGAGGCCGATAGTGGATAGTACATCCCCACGGCAAATCGGTACACTCCTTAATACGGTAAATCTGACGCGTCTGAACCTATGAGGAGCCGATTAGATAGTTGCCAACTGTCGAGATAACTTGGCCAGCATGGTGGGTATTTCGGGTTGACTGGAGAACCAAGAGCCAGATTGCAATGACCGCTTTATGTGGCCCTTACGACATTCACATGCATGTGAGATCCGTTTGTCCTTACTGTGGCCTGGTACACTTGGTGGGGGGGAGGGACCAAGTCGTGTGTGACAGGTAGACGGGCTGTTTAAATATGTCAACCGACAGTTCCGACGATGTCCACCGTGTGTGCTACACAGCAAGATGCAGCAGACACGGTGACTTGCGCGTGAATTAGTTTATAGTGATAGTACACTTGCGCAGAATCTACCGCACTCTCTCTTCCCCACTCCCCCCCCCCCTGGACCCGATGTCAAGATAGAGTCAAGAAGGCCGGAGGCGGGGAGGGCGCAGATGTCTATGTCAACCACTGCGTTCGCGATACCTCTGGCCGTATTGACATCGTCTTGCCCTTGGAGCAACACATGGTGAGGACAAATAGAATGCGATGGATTATCTCCAGGTCTGCCTAGATACAAACTAATTCACACGCGGAACCACGGTGGACGTCGTCTCTTGCGACGATCAAACTACCTGGTGGCCGATTATCCATATTAGTGTATGCCCACGCCTGGAGACACCAGAAAGCAGCACTCATGAACTCGATTTCGCAATCTTTTATGCGAAATGCTCTAGACTCTAGTGTTCCTGTGTGGGTAGATTTCTGCATCCGGAGTCGTTAGTTGCCGGCGAGGGTCCCCGGCGCCTCTCATTTCGTCACTACTAAACGACTCGGTTTAGGAGATGACGGGCAGCCACTTCGCGACCCTTCGCGCCCATCAGCACGCGGTGACCATTTCACTCTCGAAGATTCTATCCATCCCATTTCTGCTTCAGCATCCCCTCATGAGCTAGCGCCTTAAACCCCGGCGGTCAGTGAGATTTTAAAAAGGACAAATGGATGCAGCGACTATGCGTGTATCTACATTGAACACGACACGGAGTTCTTTTTGCTCTTGCGCCAGAACCCCTACTACGGCCCCAGAGAGACTGTCACTTTAGCAGTCCTTCCCAGACTGTTTATTTTGACATAGTGTACTTGTCAAATTAGACTGCACTATGCCTGACTGTGTCGAACTTGAGGGAGTAGCGCAGTCTGCGTGTGCGTGTGTGTGAAAAAACGCCCACTCGAAGCGCACGCACACTTCTGTCCAATCAGGCCGCGCACACAGACACACACAGTCTACGCAGTCAGACGTAAACGAAACGTCCGTGTTTATGAATAGTCAGGTCAGCTGCCTGGAGGCAGAACTCTTTAACCCTTCCAGCAAGTCTGCAGTGGCGGGGAAAGTAGAAGGCCTGACCCGTTAGTCGTAAATTTCGCCTTTCTGTGCAGTCGATGAAGAAGATGCGTCCGCCTAGTCAGACCTTCCCCGCCCCCTAACCGCGAGCTCGACATTTTGCGGGCGTCAGGCGCATGGCTGACCTAGAAACCCGCAAGGGCAGCTCTGGCACTGCCGCCATGTGCCCAGTTCTTTCTCTGAGATCCCTTGGCGGGATCTTCAGCATGTTTCTCCTCTTGGATTGAACACCAGGGTGGTTTCGCGGGCTAGGACCTCTTGAGGAATCTGGCAGATCAGTATCAAACAAGGCTTTCAGCCGTCCATTTTTGTGCACTTCCAGTATGTAGACTTTTGACCCATCGGGCGTTGCATGCAGAGACTCGTCAGTTTTCCACACCATTCTTCTCTTTGTACAAGCTGGAGGACTTCTTCGTGTTGCTGCTGCTAAAAGAATGCCTTTGAATCATTAATTTTCCTTTTGAAAACAGCGAGGACCACCGCAGCTTTTTAAAGGGGAGCTGTCATGACTTTCGGTTGAATTAGATGCTGGTAGTCGAATAACGCACGTTACAGGAAGCATTTACGGCGCGCACGATTCGCAAGCGACTGGGTCTCTAAAGCCACCGCATCCACGTCATTGAGACGCCGAATCGTCTGCGTTGCCACGCTGGACAGGCGGACCGTGTCCACCTTATGTAACCGTGATATTGGCAAACCTGTAACTCCTCCAAGCCCAACGCCACCACCCACCGATGCATTTTTTACTGTCAGAGGGGACTTTTGAGAACCGCCATTCTTGGGAGTACATTATCTGTCGGCGATAATGGTCACTGTAATCAGTAACTGTTTTGTGATCGTAGGAACATTTTTATGACCTATTAGGGGTCACAAGTCGGGAGATGGTGGTTCAGTACTAACGAGGGTTTTAATATGGGAGGGGATAGGCTGGAGAGCGAAGTTCACGCTGGCTAAGACAGAGCCTGTACGATGCTCTTCTAGGGGCCATGAACTGAATCCACTCTTTGCTGGACTCTCGCCCGCATGCCTTTCCCAAAACGACTTTGAATGGTAATCCGACACCGGCAGTTCGACCAAAAAAGGTCTGTTGAGCGTCGATATGATGCCATAACGAGTCAAAGCTGAACCCAGTCTTTGTTTTATCGCCTCTTAGTCCCTGTTTGCCCCTAAAGAACATCCAGCCTTCCAGACCATTTATCCTGCCTTCCAGGGCTGCCACAGATATGGGCACCTGTGTCAAACACCTCTCGTGGTCCTAGATTGATGACCCCGAAACGGTCGAGTAGATGTTGGGCCGTCTCGAACCTTCACTGGGTGTTGTCAGTAAGCTTCTGCGCACACTGCCCCCGATCTAAAACAGGCATACAAAGCAGAATTTCATAAATGTTTAGGCAGATTTTGAATAATTCACATTGATCCAAAATCTGCCAAAATACCTATGAATTACGTGAGTGTGGTAGTCATCTGGTGGATTCTAGGTGAATTACTTGGGAAATCCTGCCTGTATCAGATTTGGTGGATTCCGGACGTTACAGAAGGTCGGGCGGGTAACTTGGCCCAAATGTGATTAAACTCGCGTCGTCCGGCGGGGCCGCGTAGCTCAAGTGGTTAGAACGTTGGCTGTACTAAAGCCGTCCCCTTTCTGTGTGGGTTCGAATCCCACCGAGGCGCGGAGTTTTTCACAGATGGGTCAATATTAACAGCAGAATTTATTGGTACCAACAGATTTCGCGACAGCATACCAGCTGCAACCCGCCGCTGCATAACACAGACCACAAATAATAAACATGCAGGAATTTAAATTTATTTAGAAGAGAATCAACGCAAAACAGCAAGTTTAGGAGATTTAGGAGAGGCAAAGACACAGCTAAAATGCAGCGGGGCGTGCAAATCAAACGGCTGAGATTTGCCAGGGCAAGCTGAGGTTGACCACGTGGTCTAGCTGTGTTTGCGTAGGTCGGGTTTCTCCCGCCATATGTAGGTTGCTCCCAGGTATCGCCAGGTCTGAGTTTTTCGTGCCCGAACAAGTTCTCGGAAGATGTTTTGTGCCCAATGGAGTAACCGCTATCTGGGTGGTGTTTCGTTGTAGAAGACCGAGGAATTTGTCTTTCCCGCTTTGAAAGCCACTCATTCAGGTGCTCAACCGACCTGACTGCAGCTTACGTTTGCCTTCGCCCAGTGTGCTTGCATGCACAAGTGCATGCGAATTCATAAACACAATTTGAGGTTGCGTGCAGTAGCAAGGCATTTTCTGTCCGTCGAATTGCAATGGCTTTAATGCGACTGCTGAATGTGAGCTGGAATGGGTTGTATGTCCTTTCAACAGTTCATCCCAACCGTCGCTTAATGGTATTTGGAATTCCGTCGTCGACCTTAAAGAGTGAAGGCTTTTTCTTAAATGACTCTTCCGTCAATTTTGGTCGTATAGTATTGCTGTACTCTTGGATATAACGTGCGGGATAGCCACGTTTGTGCAGGGTTGCTCTGGGGCAGGCAATTTCCGCAGCTGTTGCCTCAATGGACCAGATTTTTCTCGCTCTTGGGAAGAGAATTAACCCCAAGTTTAGTTCCCGTTTTACTGGTACAAGGCTTATGAAATGTAGATATTGACCTTTCGATGTATCCTTGCGAAAAACCGACCACCCCATTGAATCATGTCACGGCCTAGTCATGAGAGCTTCCAGGAGAGGTAGCTTGTTACACTACTCTTTTTTAATTGTAAATTTAATCTTAGGATGGAGACTGTTCATAAAAACAAGTAGCTTCCTCGTTGGTATCAACAGTCGCGAATATGTCATCAACGCATCTTCTGTGTTGTGTTTTCATGTTCAATTTAGATGCCAACCTTCCTTCTAGGTGACCCATAAAAATGCCGGCAGTGATTAGACCTAGCGGACTTCTCTCTCCTACCCACTCGGTTTGTCTGTAGAGTTGTCCATTAAACCGAAATTGGCATTTTTCCGAGCACAATGTCAAAAAAATCACGTAGTATTTCGGGTGACAGACGAGTTTTAGAGGCGCATGAGCGCGCCTACGACAGCCAGCCAGCCCACGTCATCTGATTGTGGGGAATTCAAGTCTTCAAATTGGGCCTCAATTCCAAGTGGGTTCATTCTTTTGCTCGGCACGCAAGAGCCGAGTCCAAATAGTAAAGTCTCGGCCTGCAGAGGAAAAATATCGTCCGTAGGCTTTCATTAATTTAAAGCGAACTGACTCCCTAGTCTTCTCTTATATGGTGCATGCGTGTTTCATGAATTTTGACCAACAAAAGGAACGTATCGAGAACAGCTCTCGTCTGATCGAAGCGAGATTTTTTGCAGCCGACAACTTCCACCGAGCTTGCGCAGGACGGTCAAGCTTTTTGACTGTTGGACGTAATCTTCCTCGACGCGGGAGTCTGCAAAATTCGACAGGACACTCCTTGCTGTTTGGGCAGTTCTTCCGTTACTCTGCACCGTAATTGTAAAAGCCTTTCCAAAGGCCTAATTATATCCGAGGGGGAAGGTGCTGTTGGAGGAATTTGACCAGTTGCAGTTGATAAGTTGTCGCGAAATGTGTTAGTGCTGATAAATTCTGCCTGTTTCGAAACTCATACTGGGGAAAAATTGCTTCAAACGTCTTCTAATCCTTGCTGGGAGGCGTTTCCTTAATGTGAGTTTCCCTGTACTGGCCATGCCGAGAGGTACAGCCAATGGCCAACCTCATGAATTGTTAACCGAAATGCTTTTTCGTTTAGAAAACGTTACTCAGGTGGAGTTTTTAGATTGATCATCGTACGGCACAGTACCAAGATATTCCAGCCACACCAGGATGCCGGCTTTTGATTACACTTCTTTTTAACCGTCTTCCAAAACCCACACTCGGTAAAAAGTAACTGCCCAATTCGTATGGAATGTTCCCATTGATTTTTAATACCCTTGTTAATTCACATACTTCCATATAAGACATGCACAAACTACTCTCTTTTGTGCTCATTTCGTAGCAAATCGCGTCTCCTTCAGATTTTGCACTTGAAGAGAGAGAGAGGGAGAGTATCTTTAGTGCTGAAAAGAAACTTTTCCGATTCCTGAGTGATTTTGAACCCGACCTGCATTTGCTCTTTCACCTAGGGTTATGTACTTTCCGTGTAAGGAAAATCATACGTTCCTCTGCGCCATTAGGAAGACGTCATAGAGCGCTCATGAGATGTTGCAATGAATGTGGAGCATACTGCGTATTTCATAAGCAGCATTAACAAGCGGAAAGGCTTAATGCTGTTTAAATGGACATTGCACAGTCTTCATAAATCTCATAAGTGGAAGCCTTTTTAAAACCGAAATATACGCTTTCCCACGCATAAAATCTAAAGAAGGCGTAATTTGCCACTAAATGAGTGTAAGAAAGAATGGTTATGTACACCTTTTCTGTAAACTATATTTGAACTTACAAAGACACTGAAAATCAAGTAGAAAAATGGATGCTACTTAACTTTGTATTTTTGTCACTGAATATGACTTTTTCATGAGGCCTGAACACAGCTCATTCGAAAGCTCGCATCCTGGCTTGACTGAAATATCCTAGGATTGTGTTGCACGATGATAAGTATTGTAACTAAGTGAGCTAGGATGCACAACCAATTTCCATCAACCTTGCGTGTGATAGGCCAGTTTCTGTACCTAAGGGTTGTCAGTCGGAAGTTGATAGGGGCACTTGTTTGTCGGACTCAGAGAGATGAGTTGAGCAGGATTTCATGCCTGCCTTACAAGCCCTTTTCACTCCAACTCTGGTAAATCCTTTGCAGTGGGAAAATCCGTGCATCTGCCTAAATACCCCTCTTCCCTGGACCTCGTGTTCTCTCTCCCTCACCTGGGTTTGTGCTTATGAAGTGTCAGTCTGTCAGTTTGCCGTCGAACCCACCCACGTATTCACCTTTCTACCTCGGCCCTGCTCTCCTGCCCTCTTATTTCCCCCCCCCCCTCCACTTCTCCCTTTTTACCGTCCCGTCTGCCTACCATACTGATTTAACCAGACACGGAAGGTGGTTCGGGCTGGCTTTTTGAAAACTTGATCCGTCCTCTTACCTTGCTCACCCACCCACCCGCATTTCGCTTCACGCTGTTTCCCACCCGTTCTCTCTCCACCCTTGCTCATCCCCTTCCCAGTTTGATTGACACTGAAGTCCGGATACTAATTAGGTGTGAGTTTGCTCTGTGAGTTGTGTGTCGGAAGTATTTCTCAGGCTCGCATGATCCTCCCCCCCCCCTTTTGCGTACCCAGGTTTACTCCCCAGACTTACCCCTTCCACTCTGCCTCCCGTCCTCTTAATTCCCCCCTCCTCTTCTTCCCTATTCTCTCTTCACCCTCCACTCCCACCCCTCGTCTAAAACCATCACCACTGTCTTCCGGTTGGATCTCGAGATCATCCTTTGCTCATATAGTTATAGTGGTTGGATTTATGGATTGAGGTCTAGTGATTTCTGGTCGAACCGGGTCAGGGTGGGGTGATAGTTGTGTGGCCGGCGATATGCGAGGTAGGCTGAAGTCACGCATGTGGTTTGCTGGACCGAGAGGCTGTTTGTGCTGCCCTCACCCCTTGCAGGACCTAATCAACGGGAGAATAGCAGAGCCTACCAAGCAGCATTTGTAAAAATGGAATTTTCGAAAAAAGTATGCACTTTTATACGGAATACCACTGAACCAATGATCGTTCCCGGTGATTCAACCTCAGGCCACAACATCTGCCTAGATTTTAAGCCCTCCGGGGAAACGGCAGCAGACAGGAGGATGGTGGTTGGTCGACCGTCGTCGACGATGTCCACCCTGTGTCCGACAGCGGGTTGCGTGCAGAGACGGTCACTTTCTCGTCAATTGGTCTATGGTGATAGCAGACTTGCGCTACATCTACCGCACTCTCTCCTCCTTCACCCTCCTGGGTCCGACAGAGTCAAGAGACTAGAGGCGGGATCGGGCCCAGACGGTTGACGCGATATGAGCCTGCGCCTAGACGTGCCACCACATCCCCCCATGTATGACATTTGTTATGGATGCCCACCCTTACACTGGTTTTCCCACCATGTTGATCCAGCACAGCGCCCGCGCTGTAGGGTGCACGGGCCGTTAGGTACGTAGGGGGAGTTATCAGACGGGCTTATCTTGGCCTCATGGTAGCCACAATTTCTGTGCTAAGTTCTCTTACACGCAGGGCTGTCAATTCTCGTCGCCACCGTCATCTCTTGCGCTGCCTTGACGAATTTTCCCGGCCGTTCTGCCCAGAAGGCCTCGTCTACCGCCACCATAAGGTGGACGATCCTCGAGTTTGAAACCCGCCTTCGCAGCCTCCGACTGGGCGTTCGGTCGTAGGTACTAGAGGGGGATGGGCTGTGATTCAGGCCAGTATCTATATTCGTGTGCTCGTCGGTCCTCCTACCTCCTTCTTACCACTTGCCTCTGAAGCTTGTTTAATGTGGATGGGCAAGTAGATTGCTGTTCGATGCTACTGGCTGTGAGTGGACATGCATTGTTAGTTTCACTTGATAACGCCGAGTGTATAGATGGGGTACTGGCCAAGGCCACATGCTCCAACCCCAAATATGGCGATCTATATCCTCTAGCAGTATTGTTTTAATGGGTCTCCCTGTCACTGTTATCCAGCGCACTCCTAAATCCCTAGACAACAGACTTGACCATCTGAAGGCGCTTTTTGGTAGAGAAGACCGCATAAGCGGCATTGCAGTACCGACCTGCATGGCGAGTCGATTCATGCGCAGGAGCCGAGAAAGGCGTGGGGGAACGGATACAGCAGCCGTTTCGGGTCTGATCCTGAGCTGTTCAGTCAGCTATGTTTCTAACTGACGTTTGCAATTGGAAGCACAAGCATGCGCACCCCCCACCGCATAGGTGGTCCGGTTCGGACAGTCAACTGGCCGCGTGCGATAGGATGAAACGAGTTTTTACTACAAACAATCTGACACGCTTGATATTATCGCGGCGCGCTAAAAGCCCTGGCTTGAAATGGTTGCCAAGTGGTGCTTTGACGCAGACTACGCAACGAGCCCAGCGTGTGTTTTATGTAGAAGGGTCGACTGGTGGACTGAGAGTCAGGTTGCAACGGCTCACCTTCGCATTCGGTGCAGTCCAAGCCGGTAGGGTGGCACGCGCTTAGCCGCGGAGAAACGGTATGGAGAAGGACCCCACTTAACTGTCAGTCAACTGTGGATCGTGTCATACGTGATTTATGGTAAAGGGAGTTTTATGGGTGAGGCAGCACGCTAGACAGTAAGCTGACAAAATGAAAGAAAACACAGAAACTGCCTTGATTTATGCCGAAAGTCTTATCCTACGCTATTGTCCGACAACGGGAATGAGAGTAGTAATCAACCAATAACCAAAAAGTAAATTTCACAAAATAACGGATTTCGAGTTAAGCTGTGAGGTCGCAGGAAGTAATTGTTGTTGGCAGTGTAATTACTGCAACAGCCTGCAAATGTATGCTAAGATAAAACCTCATATGACACGATCCACAGTCTACTGACAGTTAAGTGGGGTCCCTCTCTATACCGTTGCCAGTCGCGGATGTTCGCCGCGCCAGCTACATGTGCCCTCTCCCACCTCCAGTCTTCCTGAATCTTTCATGACACCGGCCCCGGGTGGGTTATCAGGAGAGAGTGCGGAAAATGCGGCGTAAGTCTACTATCACTGTAAGCAAATTGACGTTCAAGTCGGCGTACCTGCTGCTGCCACCCTGTTGTGTAGCACACGGTGGACATATTTGGGAACGACGGTCGAACTTTCAGTCCAGTCACCATCTGTCGGTCTCTTTCCGCGCAGATTCGGTATTTCCTGCCAAGGGGTGACGCGCACATCCATGCCTTTTCTCTCTCCAGGGCAAATACTCCCCGAATTTGGTGTTAGAAGTTACAAGATACGGACCTTTACTGGTTCGAAACGCGATCAGACGGTGAGCCACTAATCGCCCCCAATTCAGCGTCTTTGATGGCGCTTCGGTTAGACGTAGCTCACGCTTCCGGTCGCAGTCGTTTGTCATGGGGCATGTCGGACTGGATAGCCCATGAATAATCCTGAAACAGCTGTTGTCTCAGCATTCACGCATCTCAAGCAATTTGCTTTTGCCTGGTGGGTTGTTGCATACCCGTAACCTCTGTCAGCCTATTTAGCGCCAGTTTGCTCCTTGAAGTCATACGACCGAATGCACACCTATGCCTGTTTAGGTGACTGCTTTGAATGCGGAAGTAATCGCGTTTAAGAGGTAGGAAGAAACTGGCCGCGTACAGGTGTAGGAGGCTCTCACGCCACGTCGACCTCTACGTCCCGTTTCACTGCCAATCGTATAAATATATATACATATATCAACATGAGTAAAGATTCGAGGTCCTGATAAATTATCCCGTTCATCATCCCCAAAAGAAGACGAAGAAGAAAAGGGGCGATTGCATGGACCACAGTGTATTGGTGCTGACGTTTCGGAAACTTCCTCGTTTCCATCATCAGAGTGGTGGGGTGTCTGTTCCTGCTTGCTCGAAGTTGTTCTGCCTCGCCGCCTGTCTTGTGTTATAGGCATGCCTGACGCACGAACTCTGACCTGTCTTCTGGCTGGGGATTGGCTTTGGTCCCTCCGCGGGCGGCCAATGGCGCGCTCTTGTGACCTCTGCCCCCTGACCGGCCGTCGTAATCGCTGCAAATCCTGTGTGCCCTTGGGCCCTCCTCTCATAATCGGATGGACTGATCAGTTGCCGTTGCATGTGCGAATCACGCTCGGCTGTCTGGGCGCGCTGGTGGGGCGATGTCTCGCGTTGGTCGTGTGACCTCCGGCTGGCTCCTTCCCCCTGCTGTGAAGGTGACAACTGTTGGAGGAGCCGCGACTCGCTCGCCAGTACTGTCGGCCCCGTCTGGACTGACTGGAGTCTTGTACGCAGCGCCTGGTAGGCCGGATGAAGATCAATAGCCCTGTTGATTGTGCCAACTGAGGACCAGCTTTCCAGCACCAGCCTAGCCATCTTGTCATGGGCTCGACCGAGGACGCTTGCTTCCCCAAAGGCGAAACTATGTTTCTCCTGTTGCATGTGGCTATATACCAGTGACAGTTTATCCTCGCGGTTGACTACAAGCTGGTGCTCATGCAGTCTTGTGCAGAGGCGTTTCCCCGTTTCACCAACATACCGTGCATTGCAATTTTGGCACGGTATGCTGTAGACCACTGCTGATTGTTCCGTTGCCGGTAGCGGGCCTTTGGGTCTCATTATCTGCTCTCTGATGGTGGATTCCGGTTTATGGGCCACCCCAATCCCAAGAGGGTTTAGTATTCTAGCTGTCGCCTCGGAAACATTCTTCACGTAGGGGATCGCCAGCCAAAACTTCGGCTTCTCACCGTCTGATCGCTGACGGGTAGTCTTTCCTCGGCACTCACGTATGAAGGATCGTGGGTAACCATTGGCTGTGAATAAAGCATGTAGGTATTTTGTCTCCTCCTTTTTCCCGTCGTCGTCGCTACAGTGTGTTTGAACTCGTTGGAAGAGTTCTCACACAACTTCGTCTGGGTTGATTGCTGAGGCCGTTTTGCAGAGGCTAGAACGACTATTCTTCCGTTCGTACTCCCCAAAATTCTGGGCCAGATATGTCGACGACACATTTGTCGTAATCAAGAGGAACGACGTTCAGAACTTCAAGGTCTTACTGAACTCAATATTCCCCGACATCCAATTTACAATGGAAGAGGAGGACAACAGCCAATTGCCCTTCCTCGACGGCGGGGCTGTCCTGTACGCGCGTTATTGTGCGGCTTCTGGCGGGGCTCGAGAGAGATAGAGAGCCCCACGACACAACGGAACGCGTGAATGTCGTAACGAGATGGGTGCGCGCCCCTCTACCATTATAGATATATCCGATCGAAACCGATAGGGCAAAGAACCCGCGGATCAGTGGTTAGGGCGCTGGACTTCTGACTAACAGATCAGGAGTTCGAGCCTCGGTGTTTACATACCTCGGGATGGGGTATGACTGGCTGGCAACAGCTGCAATCAAACCAGAAACGGCCATTCCAGTCTCTCTGGCCATTGATGGTAGTGCTACTCAGCTTAGGTTCCTTTATAGCCTCGGGGCTGTTTGTGCATGCCGGTATGGCAAACGGTTGTGATAGGATCCGGATGCCCATATGGCCGAATGTTCTGTGCATGTTGATAGATAAGGCTTATGTTGAGGCCCCTATACTCATTCCGTAGGAAATTACAATATGCCCAGACTTACTTCGATTTTGAGCCAATTTTTAATAATTACCATCTCCAGGGCGCTCACATTAATGAATTATTAATGTTGCTCTGGAAAGATAAAACATGATCCATGTATACTGCGATATCTTATTACTACTGAGTGATTACCTCACAAAGCTATAAGGATATGCATAGACTTGTTCTAGAAGTAACACACCATGCGTTTTGATAAATTTGGATGGAAGTAGACATGTGGGTTCTTTTTCCGGACGTGCATGAAGTAGAGTAAACTTCCCAAAAAGCGTATCACTCCTTTGTCAAAAAAATAGAATGAGTTTACGAAACGCAATTTTCTCGCAAAACAAAGTTGAGACGACTGCGGGTGGGCGTTGGCTCAGAAAATGACAAAGGAAAACAGTCTTATGCGTGCCACACAAACACACACACGGCCTATTGCCCATCTCCACATGTAACAGACGACATTGGGGAAGGGGGGGGGGAGGGAGTCTGAAAGCCCACAGTGTGTGAAAGTGCCATAAAGGCCACATTAAGGAGGAGGAGCCATTGCAACCTGACTGTCAGTTCTGAGAAGGACCAAATTATCCCGTAAAATGGCAACCTTCCAAGCCGGGGCTTTTAACGGACTGTGATGGATTGAGGCACGCCACATGTTGAATGCGCTGTGTCACGAGAGTGCATTCCCCATGCGTCGGTCTGACCACCCCTTCTTCCCTCTCCCTTGCACAAGTCGACCGTCCGAGCCTGTCTGCCAACGGTTGATGATTAATTTCGCGAACACTTTTTCTGCAGACTTCCGTGTATGACCAAACTCATGAAACGTTTCGACGGAAACTGATATGATAACGTTTAGGCACCTAGAACATTGCCGATACAAGCGAAGATGCGAGTTCCAGGAATTAGTTGATAAGAAGTAGAAGTGATCGTTGGAAAAAGGCTTTATTCGCTTGACGTTTCGGACTCTCACTTGAACACATCATCAGAGTCCAATTGAGATTATCGACCTGGATCTCTTACTTTCGCTAACCCGAAAAAAGTGCATGCTGCATAAGTAGTCATTTGTTACAGAGTATAGTTTTTGCATGCAACCGAAAAGTTCGTTCGAAAGCGGGTATCCTGAGGTAACTGAATTAGTATAGAATCATGCTGTACAATGATTAGCTTTACAACTCTACTTAATTAATCTTTTCGAAACGAGAACGCATTTCGAAATTTCGGCTGACATTTCATGAGTTGGCCCACCTTCGGTACTATAGGCTGCCATACTTGCTTGAAAGAGTACAGATGTATGAACTCCTGCACTCGTGCGGTAGGCAATTACATTGTACTGAAACCTCGCGCTTCGAGGCAGGAGATACTTCGATTTTAAATCGGTTTTCAATTCGTTCACCTTTTTGGATGCTTGTAGGATTGAGTTATTTATGGTTCAACCACGTGTAGCTGTAGAACTTGGCATCCGAAGGTCACTATATCGCTGTGTGTTAATTTACTAGGCATCGTGCTGTACGCGAACATGCATTGCAAGCACAGTTTATGTAACAGTTTCAGTCACTGTGTCGTGCGTTTCGACGCACACTCCGGTGAAGTGTTCTGTCAGCTCCACGGCCACTTTGCAAGCAATTCTGTTCATGCTCACTTGCTCAGAAGGAGGTTGTTTGGGTCGGTTTTGTTGTGTAGGGTTGAGAACCCGGCCTTCAACATGGTCAGCCTCTACAGCACCGGTGCTCCGCCCCCCACGCCCGCCATGCTACCTTCCTCCGTGGGCTTCGCCTACAATGGCCCCGCGGGCACCCTAATCTACCCTGCTACCGCTGCCCCCACCACCCCCAACGGACTGCCGCTCCTGCCGGGAGCCTCGCCTCAGCAGCCAGTACCCCCACCGCCCCAATTTTGGACCGACCCGAACGCTCTGGCCGCGTGGGCGGCTCAGTCCTCCGCTCCCGGTGGTGCGAACAGAACTGCCCTGGCCGTCTCCCTGCCCAATCATCTCTTCACTGCAAATGGCGCAACCCTTACTGGCCCCTTCCCGGCTCTGGACGGTGAGGTTGGTCGGCGTCTTTTCCAGTCCACGGGCTACAGCCCTTTTGTTGATGTGAGTTACAGCCTGACGTTTTTGTGTGTCGCCTTTCGCTACTTGCGCTTTTTGCTGTCCTCAATTGCTACTTATCGTCTTGATATTTCCTTGTTACTGTGCTGGCCGTTTCTGACTTATTTGACGTCACGACAGTCAGCTCTGGATGGTTGCATTTTCGAGCAGTATTCGCCGATCTCGACCACGTAAAGTGCGGTGTATTGTAGTGGGCGGTCCGTCTGGCTGTCCTGTCGGAGAGATCGGCCCCGGGGTTAACGTTCTTCGTCATGCTGGAATCAGATAAAACAGGGGTTGGCCCGGGCTGGCTTTTTTGATTGGTTCTTGATTTCGGCATCACACGGCAGACAGTATTTCAGACAAACAGGTATAACCTGGACAACGAAGATAGTCGATAATGTAAACGGTATATTTAATGAGTAGAGACGGAGAGAGGAAAAACAAAGAGCGTCAGTGAGCGCATACAAATCGGAAACCAGAGGGAAGGGAAAAAACACTCGTAGATTAACGTTGATCTAGAGGAGTTTCTCTAACGATATAGTCTCGATCACTTTCTGGCTGAAGCACGGGGAGCGTAGAGCTGGAGGCGGCTACAGGGGTTGGGATACGGATTCCATCAGTAGATCCTGCAGGCACACAAAAAGACACACACTACTCCCTTCCCGAAACAGGCCACTTTCGTAAAACAAACAAACGGTCAGTTCACTCCTGCCGTATCACAGTATAGTGCCGCAGGCGAACGAGGCCGCCAAATTACTTCGTCTGTCGTTTAACGCTGCAAAACATCGAGGCATCCTGAAGTTGCATTTTGACCTGACGAAGCTAGCCCTCTCGTCATTAAATACGGTCAAATTTAGCGTCAAGTTCAAATTATCTTAAACTGGAGCGAGTAAGAGTGGTGCCGCGGGATTATTGGTTGCCTCTGCATGTATAAATATGCTCGTTGCGTCTCCTCGGGCAGACATCTGACCAGCACTCCACAAGATTAAAATGTAACCGCTCTCCCCCCCTCCTCAGAAATCCACGCTCACATGGTTGCTACTTCTGTTGGCTAGACGTCTGCATTTTACCATCGACCTCGAAAATAATATTTTCAACAGTACTATTGTGGGTGGCCGCGTTCACGTGATGCGGTGTGGTATGGAGGTTGATTTCAGCGGGTGGGCTGGTTATATTTCAGCCCAACCCATCTCTCTCTCTCTCTCCCTCTCTCCCTCTCCCTCTCTCTCTCTCTCTCGACGGGCTGACCAAATTCTGCAGACCAATTAATGACGCTGAAACCGGCAGCGCCTTTTGGCTGGATTTCTGATACGGAGGGTGGCTCGTCCTTGATAGGCAGCCTCCTAAAAGTGTCGGCCGTTTCAAATATTTCCTGTTGACATTGCTGCCAGCAGACAGAAGAGAGTGCATTGTTGCCCAATCGATGCCTTGCATAGGGGGTTTTTAAAACTAGGAAAGATGGCCGCTGCTACCTGGCTGGCTCACAAACCCCTCCGTGTTGGATTTTCAATTGCCCCCAGTGGTAGCACCTATTCGTCCAGGGGTTCGGAGAGAGAACATGGCGTTGGGGTATCCACATGGTAAGTGAGAGAAATACACTCCAATGTGGTGACGGTTGGTGAAATGTGATTCCACGAGACCTGTGCAGCGTCTCATTTCGGCAGGCGTTCCAACTGGGGGGATAATTTAGGTGGTGCTGGGGTCAACGGCTCTCAGTGACGCCGCTAAAGCAGATACATTACTGATCTGCCTTCTCGGACAGTTTTTAATGTTCGTAGGTCCCCTTTTATCATCAGAATCCAGCCCAGGTTAGTCGTCCTCGTACGATTCTCTTACTTTCAAAGCCACGCACAAGACCCGATGGAGTCTGTGGTGTACTCGGAGCACCACAATCGTCATGTCAGGTCTCGATTGACAGGAGAAGACCGAAGGCACTCTGAAAGGGGGTTTTGTGTTATGATTGGGTCGCTGTATCGGGCGGCAGTTGCCGCCCGGTGGGGCCGGGGCGTGCGCTGACGGTGCTAAGTCATGCCCGAAGGAGAGAGTACGCGCATCTGCTTCCTAACTGCTATTACTTTCATCCAAGAAATCGGGTTCGAAGGCCTATGATTCGGTTGCAGGCACGCTTCCAAAACCTCAACCAAGGATCCCAATGTTCGACCAGTTGATTTGGCTTAAGCACATGAAGCAGATTCCAGATGCGGCATCAGTGAGCCAAGGTGTCCACCGGCCTAAACAGACGGAGAGAGTCTTCTCGTAATAGAATGTTGTCTATAAAGAAGAGGGCTATCAAAACCACCATACATGGTCTATTTTCCGCTGTTGCATCTAAAAAGTGAGTTTGCTGAAGACGCTACAACCGCCAAGCCAAGTCTCGGTTAGCAGGAGAGGGGTTTTTATTGTGCGCAGGGCCTTGAGTTGCTGTCTCTACCTATGTAACCACATACCAGGCCAGGGCCTGTGCTGGTAGTGTTAAGTCATGCGTTTTAGGAGTGTGAGACAGTGGTGTCAGCTATGTTTTTTATGCGGCTGTGGCAGTAAGTTATCCTGATTGTGCATTACCAGAAGGGGGGGGGGGGGGGGGCGTGTCCAAGTGGGGGCATGGACGGTTGTGACCGTCTGCGTGCGCGCGTGTTCAGTCGGTCAGACCGTAAGGTCAGTGGGGCTGGGGTCAGTCGCCGGAAGGGTAAATGACCCTGCCGCAGCGGAGCATTGAATAAAGACGCCGGGCATCGCATAGGTGAATGTCGGCTACCAGTTCATCATCAGTCCTTCCGTTCCCCCCTTGCCGCCCCGATTACTCTGTGATACCAGATTCTAACCTCGAAACAGCCATCCGCGTCTGCACCACCTCACTTTCTCTGCTCATTTTTCGGCCTCCTGCCGTCAAACTGACTTCTCCTGTGTTCATCTTACTCTTCCTATTATAACCGCTGGTTTTCCTGTTTTCAGCTCCCCAAGGACATAACTGCGAAGGAGTACATGCGCGGCTTTGTGATGCGGAAGTGGGTCATGGAGTCTTATGGAAAAAAGAGTGAGTTCCTGTGTACCTCCTTGTTACGAGAGTGTTTGACCGTCTGTTTCGACGGTGTCCATCGTGTGCTCCGCGCCAGGGACGGTGACTTTTCGTGAATTAGTTTATAGTGATAGTAGACTTTCAGACGTCCTTGATATATCACAGAGCATGCCATATCGCAGGTGCTGTTTCTGGCTGGGTCCTCCGGGGCCGGACACGTCGACATTGGCTTATAAATTCTCGCGAGTTCTTCAAAGGAGTAAAAAAATCTTGTTGAATTTAAAACATCTGAGGCGGCTCGTGAATAACACCGGCGAACCTGAACTTCAAGTCTTTGGACCTCTCCTGTATGGAGACCGGCCTATCGTCCGTATCCTGTCCTACAGTTTGGGCCATCAGCGAACTCCACTGCCGACGTCATTTCGAATAACGCTGGAGGGAGAAGACTGGCCAAGCACGGGGACCATTTGTCTATCTGTCTTGGCTTTCGAACTCGTGCAGGTGTTCATCGTCAGAATTAAAGAAAAGCAGCGGCAGAACAGACTGCAACCATAGGGGAGATTTGGTGGAGGGGCGCCCACCGATCGTTCTTTGCGGAACTCACTCGTTCCGTTGTGCCGTACGGGTCCTCTCTCGAGCCCAACCAGCAGCCGCACAGTAACGCATGATATAGGTAGAATGGTATTACTGACAAAGACAGGGAATACTGGAGTGGCCATTTCTGGCTTATTAGCCGTCGTCAGTCAGTCATACCCAACCCCGAGGTGTGGAACACCTGGGGTTTCGAACTCGCGATCTGTTGGTTAGAAGTCTACGCCTCTAACCACTGTGTCACGAGCCCGTTGTCTTGTCGTTTTTCGATCGGGAATATACAATGGTAGAGGTAATACCATTCTGCCTATATCATGCGTCGCTGTGCGGCTGCTGGTTGGGCTCGAGAGAGAGTCCGTAAGGCACAAAGGAAAGAGTGAGTTCCGTAAAGAACGACCGGTGAGCGCCCCTCTACCATTGTATATTCCCGACCAAAAACCGATAAGATAACGGGCTCGTGGCCCAGTGGTGTGAGTCACGGACTTCTAACTAACAGGTCGCGCGTTCGAGCCTCTTGTGTTCCACATTTGGGGTTTGGGTATGACTGGCTAACTCATGAAATGTCAACTGAAATTACGAAATGCGTTTTCGTTTCGCAAAGATTAATTAAGTAGGGTCGTCAAACTAGTCAGCCTGCAACATAATTCTGTAGTATTTCAGTTACCTCAGGATGCCGGTTTTCGAGCGAATTTCCTCGCGGCTGCAGGCAAAAACGATACTCTGTAAAAGATGATTCCTAATTAACACACATTTTCCTCGCTGATTTTCGATGCCCCTAAAATCGCAATTATATTTCATGAATAAAATGCACAAAAATATTCATTCTTTGGCTCATTCGGTAGAAAATTACGTCTTCTTGAAGAAGGGACATAATTCGGTTTTAAAAAAGTTCCCAATCGTGAGACTTTTTGATATTGCTAAATGACCGTTCATAAAACTTCATGTCTGTACATTTACCTATATGGCTTGTAAATTTAAAAATATGGATCATATCCAGTGCTTAATTTTATGAACACCATATGGTGTCCTTTTAATAGCGTAGGGAAATGTGTGGTTTTCCGTACGCTGAAAATACATGGCTTGTAGTTTGGAAGTCTTGAATGCAAGTGTGACGGCAGGTTGGGTTCAAAATTATTTGGGAATTGGAAAATTTTTTGAGAACGGAATTATACACTTCCTTTGAGTATAAAATTGGAAGATGACTTCATTTTCTACCGGACGATAGGGAGAATGAATATTTTTATGTATGTTTCCCATGAAATATAATTGGACTTTTATAGGCATCGAAAATAAATGGAAAAAATGTATGCGACTTAAGTAGTCATTTTTGCAAATTATAGTTCTTGCATGCAGTTGGAAAGACTTTCCATCCGTGGAAAGACGTTCATTCGAAAGCCAGCATCCTGAGGTAACTGAATTATTAGAGAATTATACTGCGGGCTGATTAGTTTTACAATCCTACTTAATTTTTCTTTTCGAAACGAAAACGCGTTTCGGAATTTCGGTTGACATTTCATGAGTTAGCCTTAGTCATTTTATTAAGGGGATGTGGCTTTCGCCCGTGAGCTTCCTATTTCCACCATGAGGACACACCTCTGTGATCTTTATGCACGCATCCTACATC
>CACRXP010000603.1:0-53751 GCA_902702965.1 Spirometra erinaceieuropaei
AAAGTAGAGAACTTGTTTCTGTTCTTCAAGGCCTGTACAGTACTGTTTGCTAATTGCAAATTATTCCTCCCCTGTAAGACCTACCGAAGTTAAAATTGATTCGAGGCTGGCAAGTTAGTTCAAGTAGTTGGAGTCAGATGGATTGTACTTCCTTCCTTTGTTCAGCACGTTCTCTTCGGTTGTCGCCAGTACTCGTGAGGATAAGTTTATGACTTTACTTGAGGATGAATGTATCACTGTAAACTTTTCTAGAAATGACCAGAAATGGAAGCTGTCCACCCACCTGTTTCAAACTGTACGTGATTCCGGGAAATGTGGAGTTAAGATTCGTGTGAAGCTGGTCTAAGTGATTTCTCTTGACATAGACAAATGGGTCATCAACATAGCGCAGCCATAATTCCAGTTGTGATGCCGTCTATTGTGGCCAAACTGGGAAAACCGCCTCTACACGCATACATGAGCATCAGTTAGCGGTGAGGAGACGAGATCATCTATCCCGGGTGGCTATGCACACACTGGACACAAATTCGCATGGGAGAACACTCGCATTGTTGGCGCCTGCAAAATATGGGAATTCCTGGAGACAATGCACTCAGATGAGGCATGCATCAATCGACATATCGATTTAGATGCCACGTTCATATTTCTCAAAGACAAATGGAAGCGAGCGCAGCCAATGCCGAGGGGATGGCGAAAATCGTTGACGCGCATTGGCGCAGGCTTCGGCCAACCGGAGATTCACTTGTTCGACGCGGTAAAACAGTTAACTGTTTTTGTACATAACCCAAAAGTCTGACGACGAGCTGGGAAACCAGTCTCGAAAATTTGCGCATTAAAGTTTATTTTCTTCCCGAAGAATCATACTTATTTTCATTAAAATTTCGTGGGATGCCAGTTTTCTAGCACATACACATTTACAGACTGTCTAAATCGATGGGCGAACTGTCATGTATTTGATAAATGGGTCCAACATGTAGAGACCTAAGTCTTGAATGGTGTCGAAATTCACAAGTGATTGTTAATAATTGACAACCCGACAATAGTGCATGAACCCAATGTCTATATCAATTAATAATGATTCTTGAGGAAGTAAAGCATGAAAGAAATTATTAAAGCAAAAGGCAGAATGATATTAGCGACAAAGACAAGGGGGACTGGAATGGCCATTTCTGGCTTATTAGCCGTCGTCAGCCAGCCATACCCAAGCCCGAAGTGCGGAACACCCTAGCCTCGAACTCGCGACCTGTTGGTTTAGAAGTCCACACCACTACCCATCGCACTTCGGGCTTGAGTATGGCTGGCTGACGACGGCTAATAGGCCAGAAATGGCCATTCCAGTCTCCCTTGTCTTTGTCGGTAATATCATTTTGCCTATATATTATGCGTCGCTGTGCGGCTGCTGGTTGGGCTCGAGAGAGAGCCCTTAAGGCACAACGGAACGGGTGAATTCCGTATGAACGATCGGTAAGCCCCCCCTACCATTATTAAAGCAAAGTTAGGTTGTTTAGAAATGATAATTCTTTGTAATAGCGGAAGATCCCGAAAGCGTCAAAGTAGTTGTAGTTGTGTGGACTTCAGTTTCAGATGTACAGAAAGCCTGTGTTGTACCCTACTGGTCTACATTTAAAGTTCTCCGCGTCCCCTGCAGCACTGCTTCCGCGTTTTTCTCCCTGTTGGCATTGCTTTTTCCACTTTCGCAACCTTCCTGCAAGCATGGTCAGTGTTCTTTTAATTAACTAGGATTTTATTCTGACCTTGAGATGGGAATTTGATTTTTTTCAATGGTGATGATTAAGTTCTTTCGCTAGCATATCCCCTGTTGAGGTTCGTAGGTTTTTCATTATTACTATTTTCTATAAAGAGAATCACATGTACACCGAAATTTATTTTTTTAATTTATACGTTTCGCTTGGACTAGTAAAGAATTCAGCCGTACTCTGCAATGGTTAAATACATTGAACGGAATTGGTTTAATAAAATACAGACGCGTTCGATGAAGAGTGAATTGAAAAATACGGAACAGGCTTTTAGACTAGATGAACTAGATGCCTTTAAATGACAAGGAGAGCTCAAGAAGGATGTTTAGTCCGGCCATTGCACGACCGTTTCTGTTAGTAGTCGTAATTCCAAATAAACTCTGAAGGCTTTGAGAATGGCAGGAATTGAGAAGAGACGGATTGGCGTGAGACCGAACTTATGCGGATTATTTTAATGCCAAGAGAAGAACCGAGTTTGTTAGGATAGAGGTAGAGACCGCCGAAGAATTGTTCGATGAAGGCCAACTTCACGTATATTCCGTCGCACATTTCACGAGATATTTGAAGCAATGCCCAATAAATGAAATTTGTCCTGGAGAGGATGATAATCGCTAACATGAAAATGTCGGTATGCCCATAGCAAGTGTTAGGAGTCTGGCATTTGCCAGTTGCGAAGTGCCCAAGGTTGATTTGCCCTACTTTGACGGTAACCCAATGCATTACTGGAAATTTGTACGCCAGTTTGAAATGTTAGTGGAGAGCAAATTCGAAGATGCTGGACAGAAACTCCACTACTTGACTCATTATTGCAGAGGTGGCGCGAGAGTTGCAATAGAAGAGTGTGTTATGCTGCCCTCACCGTTGACATATTCAGGGGCACCGAAAATGCTGAACAGCTTATTTGGTCGACCACGTGTCGTATCTTGTTCTCTTCTGGATGGTGTCTTCAGGCAGGCACCCCAAGTTATCCAAACCGCAAGGGCACTTTCAGATTTGTACAAAGAAATGAAAAGTTTTGAAATAGCGCTCATGCAAATGAACTATGTGTCCGACTAGCAGTCGCTGAATGTCCTGGAGCGGATAGTGCGCTGTCTATTGTTCTTTCTGCAAAGTCAGTCGGCCAGAGTGGCCGACAGAATATCTAAAATGGTGGAGATCCAGATTTCGCAGACCTCACGGAGTTCACATATACTCGAGTTATGATAGCGAGAAGTCGTTTCGGACAAATATCTGGAGATGGTGATATCGGGCGCGAACAACAAAAATTTATTGCCACTGCTCAGCGACCAAAATTAAAGAACTCTAACAATTTTGCCATTTCAAATGTCGATCCAGATCAACTCCACGTTGCACATGTTCTCAAGCGCACGAAGTGGCCAACTGCTCATGTTTGCTTACTATCGGTGTCGCAGATAGGTGGGATTGTATGCGAAAGCACACGAAACGTGTTTTGTTTGCCTTGGTAATATGTTTTTTGCCAAGGTGTGCGGCTCCAAGGGACGTTGTGGTAAGTCCGGGCACATAAAGCGTCAGCATACGCTTTTACATGTAGTGCCATCGGAGAACGATCACCGGACATTGCAATATGAAGGGCTTTGTACCCCGACTTGAATTGCGCATGTGTCACTATGACTGGGAGTTATTCCCGTCAATTTGACGAGTCCAACAGGAGACGTCGAAACATACGCATTTAGGACAGTGGCTCGGATATCCATCGGATTAAACGAGCGCTTCTCATCAGTAATCGAGTGATCACAACGCCAACGGCATTCACAGAGTTCTGGTCTGCAGTGGGGGTTCTGTAGTTCTAAAGAGACCTCTGACAAATTTATGCATTGCCCGCGATAATTTGTGCGCTTTATTTTCCCCGTTCCGCCACGATTTCCATCGGTCCAATCTATAAATCGAAAAGGGTTTGGCGAACTGCATTCATGTGATCGGTTAGTGTGACTGTGCGCGCAGGTCACTGGAGTCACCATACGAGGGACCGTTGCGTGTGCTCATGGGCAATACCAAGATCTGCCAGACCCTTCACGGTGACAAGGATGACATGATAGGTATCGACCGGATCAAGGTTGTTCACATAGAGGAGTCGCTGGAACTGCCCTTATGATATAACTGTGCTGACCCCCTGGCCCATCCTCCACCTCCCTACCCCGTGCCACTTCGCCTCCCTACTCCCTTCTCCTTCCCCTTTCTTGCACTCCATCCCTCCCTCCCGTCTACTTCCAGCTACGCCATGTCCCGGAGCGCCAAATTCAGCCTAAACCTGCTTCACCTCCAAATCCTCCACTGCAACAAGCGCTCAACCGTTCGTTTCTGTACTATCTTTTATGTCTCCCGCAGTATGCAACAAGTTCACTTCCCTGGTCGTTTAGTTGCTCATTGCTTTTAAACCTCTGCATATCATTAGGCGTTTCAAGGTGGGGAGGGGTACTCTTTCGAGGTGCCTGGTTAACTGCTCTTTAACATTTCCACCGCTTTTTGGCCGTTCTGCCTGTCTTTGTAGTAATGGACGCACCGCTGCAGGTTAAAACTTTCATCGTTTGAATGCTACATTAGCAGGTCGTGTGCCCCAAACGGGCCACGGGGTTGATGAGCGGGACCAGTAAAGGGGCCGTATCGGATTCTGGCAGGCCTTATCAGATTGCGCGCCACAATAAATGTTAACGTTTCGGGGGTGTGTTGGTGTTATGATCCGTCTGGTACTTGAAATCCCGTGGTGCGTATACACACTCGACCCTTGTCCCCAATACCAAAACAGCAGACAAGGAAAACACGGCCGGCTACGGAAAGCGTATTAGAGAAACACTGCAAGTCGCAACTAGCTGAAAGGTGACGCATATTTATAACACCCTACTGGGTTTCGACGGCATTCGGTCCAATGACCTTCGGGAAGAGGGGAGTAGCCAATGGAGAGGCGCCCGACTAAGATGACAGCGCAATAGAGAGGGTAAACACACGTGATGTCCAGTTATTGGTTGGTTCTTTGTTTTTGGGAGTTAAGGCACTCGCAATACCTCCCCTCCAAGTAAGTCAGTATCGCTTTTGGCGTGGATTGATCTGCACCCGCAGTGTTGATCGGCGCACGCGGTTGGTCTGGCGTCTTAGTCGTGGTTTGTTGTCTGGAGACACTGGGGCAGTGTCTGATACCGAAGGCGGGACATCCGAAGGAGGCGCAGCAGTGAGTTCGGGAACCGACCGAACTGCAGGAATGGCGAAGGTATCCAGTAGGATGTCAAGAGAGAGTGACGGCACCGACTCCAGCCCGGTTGTGTTACTGCAATGTCGCCGTTGGATCTCGTTGTGGTGACGAACCCGGATGTCATCACCAACGTCGACATCAAATAACATGCTGCCTCTGTGCGCCTCTATGGTTGCCTCAATCAAGTCTGGGAATCCACTTTGATAATCACGAACTAATACAGGTGTTCCGATGGAGAGCATGCTGCGAGAGACTGGAGAAGTCTGCGCGGACTACACACCGGTAGGAAGGAGTCCATGAAACGTTGTACGCGATTTTCGGCCCATCAAAATTTCGACAGGAGAAACGCCACCATGGGACGCCGGGTTCGGTGTTGTCCTGTAGGAAAACAGGAACGCCTGGACTATCTCGTCCGTGGTCCCCTCCCCATGAGCTTTCAAGAGGGCTCTCTTAAACGTGTCGACAAAACGCTCCGCCTGACCGTTAGACTGAGGATGGTAAGGCGGGGAGCGAAGATGCTGGATGTTGTACTGGCGACAGAAATCCTTAAATGTCGGCGATGTAAACTGAGAGCCATTATCTGAAACCAGGACTTTCGGTAAGCCATGTTGGCTAAAGATGCGTCGTGGGAAGGCGATAGTGGAAAATGTGGTCGCTGGATTCAGCGGAGCAATCTCGGGCCACTTCGAGTAGGCGTCAGCCAAGATTAGATAGGAGACTCCGTTAAGTGGGCCAGCGAAGTCGATATGCACGCGTGACCAAGGCCTCTCCGGTAGTTGCCAGGCTATTGGAGGTTGACGAGGCGGCATCTTGACAGCTTGCTGACATCGAGAACAGCGTCGAACCAGGTCGTCGATGTCGCCGTCGATACCAGGCCAGTAAGCAAAACTGCGAGCAATAGACTTCATTCGGCTGGCACCAGGATGAGCGGGAAGGAACTGGCGTAGTACAGTGGGTCGGAGGGAAGATGGGATCAACACACGGTCCGCAAACATGAGGCAGGAGTCAATTACAGATAGAGATGCTCGGCGGAGGAAGAGCTGACGAAGATCACCAGCGAGAGCAGTGGTTGGCCAGCAGGCCTGCATGTAGGGGATGGCCTGACGGAGGACAGGATCCTGTTAAGTAGCACGTCGGATGTTCGCGGCAGTGACAGGGATACCTCGTATGGCGTCTAATAGCTGACAGCGCACATCGTCCTCAATCGAAATAGTGATAATCACAGTATCTTCCTCAGGTTCCTGCTGATTGCTGATGAGGCGAGAAAGGACGTCAACCCGACCAAAGTTTGTAGTACGACAGTAGCGAATGCCCAAATCGTTGCCAAGAAGGATGGCTGCCCATCGCTGAAGTCGGCTGGCTGAGTAGACGGAAATGCCCTTCTTCGAACGGAAGATTGACAGCAATGGTTTGTGATCCGTCAACAACGTGAAGTGGCGATCTTACAACAGTTTGTGGAATTTCTTGACGGCAAACACGAGGGCTAGAGCCTCTTTCTTTATTTGCCTTTAGTTCTTCTCTGCAGGGGTTAGCATGCGAGATGCATGCATGATCGGCTTTTCAGACCCATCAGGAAAAGTATGTGAGATGACGGCACTAACTCCGTAGTTGGAAGCATCTGCAGCAACAACGATCGGCAGCGTCGGGTCGTAGTGCGTGAGCAGCAGATCTGAACTCAGCATCGAATTTAGCTGGGCGAAGGCCTTTTCACATTCGGGGGACCAGCACCAGGCAGCATCCCTCTGCAACAGACGGCTGAGCGTTGCCCGTACGTCATGCAGCGATGGTAGGAGGGCGCTATAGTACCTGATCAGGCCAAGGAACGAACGAAGTTGTGATACATTCATGGGTGCAGGCATCCGTTGGATGGCCCGAATGTTTTCAGGATCTGGATGGCGACCGGTAATGTCTAAATCGAATCCGAGGTACTTGATGGAGTCGACGAAGCATTGGTACTTGTCGGCCCGCAGGTGGAAGCCATATTCCTGCACACGTTCGATCACTGCGCACCATCGGTCTTGCAGCTCGGCAGGGGAACTACCCACGAGGATGATGTTGTCTAGGTACCCAGCTGTACCAGGGATGCCGCAGAGCATTGCGCTCATCGTGTGTTGAAATAGGACCGGGGCGGTCTTGACACCAAAGGGCAGCCTGGTATATTGGAACAGACTTCACTGGGTGTTGATGGTCAACAATTCGCGCGAATCTGGGGCAACCTCGATCTGCAGATACGCATCAGCGAGATCCAAATTGGCAAAGCAAGTTCCACCATTCAGCAGGGTGAAAAGATCAGCCGGAACCCGCATTGGATAGCAGTTCGGCGTAGCGCGGCATTGAGACCGGTAGCAAAGTCAGCACAAATGCGGATCGAGCTATTGGGCTTCTTAACCACAACTATTGAAGCGGCCCAGGCGGAGTAGGATACAGGAACTCCCAGTTCCTCCAGACGCTTCAGTTCAGCCTCGACAAGTGATAGGGCTGCATATGAGACTGGTCGCTTTGGACGGAAGACCGGTTGACTTCCGGGAGAAAGATCTAGCACGGCTTGAGTGTACGTGCAACGACCCAGACCGTCTTGGAACACTGGAGCTAACCGTTGGAGAATGTCCTTGGCTTGGTCTGCAAGCAGAGCAGGAATCTGCACCTGACCGCTAACAGGACGGAGAGGCATATCGGCCACACCGAGTAGTTCAATCCAGTCGAGACCAAGTAGGTTGAGATCAGACTTGGTGATGTAGCAGATCGCAGTGATGCTGGTACCGCGGAACGAGATACAGCATTGCAGTTGCCCAATTAGCTGTACGAGACCACCGCACGCGCTTGTGGCGGACTGGGAAGTCCGCTGGATCTCGGGGCTGTCAAGGGACAGCCAGAGTCTCTCAGAGATGATGGTGATGTCTGTGGCAGTGTCCAACTGTAGGCGAACTTCATGGCCATTGAGCAAAACGTCAACAAACTTTCTAAGACCAGCCGCATTGAGCTGGAAAGTGGCCATAAGACCGAGAGACTTACCGACGGACTGGGATTTGGGCTTGCGTTTTGACCAAAAACGGTGCTGGAAATAGATATGGCGGGGGCTGACTTGATTCCAGAAGCTAGTATTGATTTGCAGAACCCATCACGGTGTCCTATCTGATTACAACTTTGGCAGCGATGCTGGCGAAAAGTGCAATCCCGGTGGAAATGGCACGCGCGATAGTGCCGACAAGGAGCTGGCGGAGATCTCGCCTTGGACAATTGCTTGGGCCGCGTAACAGGATGCGATTTGGTCGATGTGACCGAATGGACTGAGAAAGATGAGGCCGGGTTCTAAATCATTGCAGAGTCGTGCTTGAGGTTGGTCAGCGTTTGGCACTCTGCTGCCAGCTCTTGGAGTGTGATAGAGTTGTTCTGTTGCACTTTGGTCAGGAGACGTGCCCGGTTATCAAAACCCTTGGTGGACTGGAGGCCGCAGATAAATATAAGACATTTAAACTGGTCTTTAGTAAGAGAATCGAGTTAAAATGCCCACACTTACGATTGACAACGCCCGCACACGGGATGAAATCATCGGAATTTCGTTTGCACGGTTGCAAGCACTGAAATGGAGTGTTGAAAAGGGATGATTGCTCACCAAAAATCTGCGACAACGTCTGAACCGTGTCCTTGAAAGTGACTTCTCGGGGATCCTTGGGGAGGATGAAGTTAGCATAACGCTCGTGTTCAGCCAGACCCAGTTTGCGAAGTAGCAGTCGAACCTTCCATGCATCGTTCTGGGCAGCCAGATCGACAGAGAACAAGTCCTCGTATCCTGTGTACCAGGAATCAATGGTGATATGGGCCTGTGGGTCAGACAAGAATTCAGTGATGCTGCCGGCAGTGTGATCAACAGACTGCGAACCACCAGTGTATTCGAGAAACACTGCAAGTCGCAACTAGCTGAAAGGTTACGCATATTTATAACACCCTACTGTGGTTCGCCGGCATTCGACCCAATGACCTTCGGGAAGAGGGAGTAGCCAATGGAGAGGCGCCCGTTTAAGATGACGGCGCTGTAGAGAGAGTAAACGTACGTGATGTCCAGTGATTGGTTGGTTCTTGTTTTTGGGAGTGAAGGCACTCCGAACAGTTGGCAGACCCCAGTGCCGGCAGAGGTCGTGCACACTGGGACCCCTGTCGCCCCCCCCCCCCCATTGTTGTAGGTCAAACACCTGGTCATTTGCTGTGCGGACCAGGATGTGTGGATTGGACCGCCAAGGTGCGGGCTCCATCGTGCCATCCACCTGCGCCCTCCCACTCCCCTGGTCTTCTTGTCCCCGTCTTGACACCGGGTTTAGGTGGAGAGGAGGGGAAAGGGAGTTTGATGCTGTGCAAGTCTGCATTCACTTCCCTCACTGCTACTGCGTGCTCGGCAATTCGCGTGCGGAGTAATCTCCCAGTTTCTCCGACGTAGTTGCTTTGTCCGCAACTGTAAAAGATCCGGTAAACGACTCCAGACGTCTCCTGCCGTGGCAGTGGGTCTTTCGGCCCGCAATCCATCAACAAGCGCAATGACCTCCCGGTACCATATTCCGTGCTGCGATTTTCCCTAGGCAGGGAAATCAGTCTTGTGGGGAGGGCGCGGGCGAGCAATTATCACAATGACAGTGAGCCAATTTGCCGATCAATCGTCACACCAGCATCCAGCACGGCAATTAACGACTCGGACGCGGACTGACAAGCCACCACCGCATCAATTACGACCCCAGCGGTGATTGCGAGAGCTGTTAATTACAGTGCGCATATGGTCCCACGGCAGCCACGTGCTTTAAATACTGCACTCCTTGTGCCACCATCACCTTCATATACAACTGTCTCTGAAGATGGATTCGAGTAAGAATCCGAAACGTCAGGCCAATCGATTTCTTGTTCCAGTGATCGCATCTTCGTCTTCTGAACTTCGCCTGGTGATATTGGCCACACATCTCTAGATTTCACCGGTCGTTTTAATGCAGAGCTCATAATTCACGACAGTGAGAGTGCAAATCTCGATTCCAACGATATCCACCGTGTGTCCCACAGATAGGTGGGAATATTGAGAGTAACTTGATGGTTCAGAACACAGGTTCGTGAGTGGATCACATGAGGTCACAATGCAACGCAACCGACGTGTTTGAATCTTACTTCTGAGGGGGGTTGAGATATCTCGTCTGTTTGCGGCCTTTCCAGACGTGACTGTTAGCGCCTTAGCATAGATTCAAACAGACCAGCTCCACAATAGTGAGGAATGCGCAGATGTGCCGTGGGAATCGATTCCCCAGCATCAAAATCACTCTCTCTCCCCTTCATATTCATTCCGCACATCGACTGTCGGCGCCGTCTAACTGCTCAATCCCCTCTGCCAGAAAAGACAAGCCATTGGTGCTTGGGAGAGGAAAGAGGAAGCGAAGTTGACACACGTAACTGCATAATCATCGTGCATCAGACCATCTTGCCCACCATAATTTCAACGCTCTAGAAATTAACCGGACAGGCTAAGATATGATCTTCCGTTTACCGAAGTTCGGAATTTATGTATTCATTCTTAATGCGTAATTTATGACACATGTTTTCATGCCAGACGCATGTCGCGCTTTTCGGATGTCTAATGCATGAGGTAAGGGCCTGATCGTGTGTCGCACGCGAAGATGGACTGTTTACCTCAGTCAGCCAACGCTTTGTTGCAAACCTTCGTTGACATGGCTACGTTCTTGTATGGGATCAGTGTGGGTGACAAAGGGGGGAAGGCGGAAAATACTGCGCAATTCCTAGACATTCGACATTACTGGGCTTATCGCGTGGGTCAGTTATGAATGTCATCGAAAGTGACGGTATAAATGTCGGAATGTGCGTGTATTGAACCCCTTCATTTTCAATTACGAATACCAGTTATTTAAGGAGTTCAGTTCAGTTCAGTTTATTTAGAGAAATGTAGGTCATCACCTTTGAACTCCTTACTTGTTTACAAGCAACTGCAAAATCTAAAAAACTCGAAAAGGTATCATAAAGGGAACAAATGATCCGAAAAGCGTCAGATCGGTACAGACAAACAAACTGTCTCGAATGTTAGGGGTACAGGCAGTTGTACAGCGGTCGTTTCGAGTGCAGGGAAATAAATAATATACCCGGTGACAAAAGTTGCATACGCGCATGTCAGCAATCGTAGACGATGTAGGCAAGTAGTATTATAACAAAGGAATTTGTCAAGAAGGAGACATTACGACATCCACAGGCAGGGCATTCCAGGCTTCTATCACTTTGTTGGAGAAGAAGAACTTTCGTGTGTCCAGTCTGGCCCCTGTCACACGTAGTTTAAATGGATGACCTCGTAGATTTGCGGTGGTTGCTAACTCGAAGAAGTCCCCCGGTACGAGGCTGCAGTCCTGACCGCGTATTATACGGAAGGCTTGTATCAGGTCATCCCGTAACTGCCTGTAACTCAAGGGAAATAGATCAAGGTTAGCTAACCGCGTTACTTATGGTAGTGAACCCTGTCTTGCAAAAAGTTTCGTTGCACGCCTTTGAACCCTTTCGAGGATGCTGAGGTCCTTCGCGGTCCAGGGTCTCCAAGCTTGGATAGCAAATGCTAGTTGCGGCCGCAAAAAGTTCGAAAGACTTTAGCGAAGCAGTCTTCATCAAAGGCGGAGAAAGCCCGCTTGACAAGGTAGAGGACTGACATTGCAAACTTGGCTATCTTCGTGCAGTGCAACGAGGGTTTGAGCGAGGTCGTAATCCGTACTCCCAAGTCCTTCTGCGAGTCCACTTCTTGCAGTGGTATACCATTCAGGCAGTAGGCCATATGGTTCGGTTAGCGAGCTATGCCGACTCGTAGAATATTGCATTTTTTCTCATTGAACGGCAGAAGCCAGTCCTTTGACCACTGTTGGAGTCGCTTTAGGTTCGCCTACAAATGCTCTTTTTCGTCGGCAGTTCGAATAACGCTCCAGAGCTTAATGTTATCCGCAAACATTGCGACACCACAATCCAGTTCACTTACTCAATCGTTGGCGTAAATAATGAACAAAGTGGGACCAAGATGTGAGGTTTTCGGAACACCGCTTTCAACTGCAACCTCCGTCGTCTGCTGGCCACCGACATGGACAGTTTGAGAACGGCCTTATAGGAAGCTTTGAATCCATTTTAAGAGGTTACCCCTTACGCCTGTTGGGCTCAGTTTGTGCAGGAGTCGCTGATGTGGGACACTATCAAATGCCTTTTTAAAGTCGATATATACTACATGCAGCGCATTGCCTTCATCAACTGGCCGAGTCCAACGTTCCAAACAGTTGAGCAATTTAGTCACGCAAGACCTGCCGCTACGAAACCCATGCTGCGCATCAGATAATAAATTATGCTGCACTAGGAAGCGCATCAGCTCTCGCTTGATTATTTTCTCCATGAGTTTGCAGCAGATAGATGTGAGGCTAATTGGCCTGTAATTGTTTGCAGAGGCCTTGCTGCCTCCTTTATGCAGTGGTGTGATCCGCGCAGATATCCAGTCGGCGGGCAAGCAGCCGTCTTCGAACGAGGCTTGGAAAAGCATGGACAATGGTTTGGCTAGTTCGGCAGAGAGCTCCTTCAGTAACTTAGGCAGTATGTCGTCTGGACCTGGTGATTTCGACTCATTTAGCGTCATTAGCTCTATGCGAACCGTCGCTTCATTAAAAGATACAGACTCAATTTTTGTTCGGCAGCGCAAAAGTCCCTGCTGTCACCTACTACAGAGGTCACATCCGGTAAAAATTGACTGCTCAAATAACATGAATTTTTCACATTCATTTTCGATGGCCTTATAAATTCAAATATATTTTGTAGAAGACGTGCAAAAAATATGCATTGTTATACTCCTTTGGTGGAAAATCATGCTGTCTTCAAGGTCGCAGGTGAAAGTCATGCACACTGGTACCCCTGTCTCCCCTCATTGTTGCTGTTGGTCAAAAACCTGATCATTTGCAGTGTGGACCAGGACGTGTGCAGTGGATCGCCAAGATGCGGGCTCTATCGTGCCGTCCACCTGCGCCCTCCCATTCATCCAGCCTTCTTCTCCCCGTCTTGACGCCGGATCCAGGTGGGGAGGAGGAAGCAGTGAGGATGACGCTGTGCAAGTCTACATTCACTATAATATAAATCACGCATAAATCATCGTTCCTGCTCTCACCTAGTTGTAGAGCACACGATGGTCATCTTCGGAATTCACGATTGAACTCTCGCAATTTACAAGTCGCTGTAGAACATGCCCAGTCTTATCGGTGCTATTTCAACCAGTGGCGACTGTCTTATCCCCCATGAAGTCCGTGTACTTCGTTTGGTGACAGTCTCCACCCATCTCTAGATTTCACTGGTCATTTTAATGCAGAGATTTTAATTCACAACAGTGAGAGTTCAAATGTCGATTTTAACGGATTTTTCTGATTTGCAATGGCACCAAACTATTGTACATACGTCTTTGGGGTAGTAAACAAAAAACAAGTCAACAAATATGCATAATTACAGATGGGCACTCACTGATCAGGTTACGGAACGTGCTTATTCCACTGTGCCTCGGGGATCATACTAGAACCCTCTCAGGCAGTCGCACAGTGACGTGTATAAGAAGGATATGACATGGTACCGACAAAAACTGGGAGGGACCGGAGTGGCCAATTCTGACTCATTAGCTGTCATCAGTCAGTCATACCCAACCCTAAGTGTGGATCACTTGGGACTCGAACCCTGAATATTTAGCCATGGAGTTTGACACTGCGCCATTGAGCAACGGGTCCGTGTTCCGTCGGTTGTGATAGGGGATAGCAATCATGACAGATGTATTTCAGTAACAATTCACTCCTGCATGACGGAACAGGTGGTTGTTTTGCTGAAGAGAGGCTCGCTTCATTCCCCAGTTTATATCATAGTTTGAGATATTTGGGAAATAATTACGGCTTCGATTGAAAGGGCCATGCACTATATTTGTAGTATCGAACATTACACCGCATCAAACGCTGAATTGGAAGGCAAGGGTCCGTCTGTTTAAAAAGAACTCGTTATTGGAAAAGAATCGGGCATTCCAAACGCATTTTTCAAATAGCATATTGGCGGCAGGCTTGCTGATGCAGATTAAAGAGGATTTCGTGGGATAATTATCAATTTCAGAACGATATGGACGCAATGTTGATCTTCATGTGATGCATATTTACACAGAATACAGTTAGGAATTTCGGTCGACATTTCTTGAATTAGCCCATGCACTCTATGTATATATAATGGTAGGGGGTGCTCACCGATTATTGCTAAGAAACTCATTCGCCCCGTTGTGCGTCAGGGCTTGCTCTGGAGTCCAGTCGGCAGCCACACGGCGGCGACCGTTCTTAATAACATTATGTCTACATCATGCGTCGCTATGTGGCTGCTGGTTAGGCTCGAGAGAAAGAGAGAGGTCCGAGGTACAACGGGACGAGTGAGGTTCGTAGAAACGAACGCTGAGCGTCCCTCTACCATTTTATATTCCCGGTCGCAACAGACAGGACAACAGGCACGTGGTCCGGTCGTTAGGCGCGTTGGACTTCTAACTAACAGATCGCGCGTTCGATCGTCGGGTGTTCCACAATTCGGGGTTAGGTATGACTGGCTTACGACGACTAACATGCCAAAAATGGCCATTAAAGTATCTTTTGTGTTGTGGGAAATACCATTCTGCCTACGTGCGAAAAACTGACTTTCTACCTTGTTTTTATTTCGTCTGACGACGGATTGGTTGCACCAGCTCGAAAATTTACGAGTACAACTCGACTTGTCCAAAGAACCTCTTCCTTTTCTCATTATATCGGCTCGGAATTCATACCACCTCGGATCTACAACATATGTTTGGGCGTCAAACGCCTATTCTTGCCAGACGTTGGAAAAAATTCGTCACGAGACAGGCCACGACTTTCGAAAAATTGAACTTCCTCCATAGATGTCGCTGACAAGGTTGGTGCTATTGTCCTCATGGACAGAATTGATGATGTCAACAAGGCCAATAGAATCTTCAGTGACATAGGCGGCCCACATTCTTCTTGCCGAAGACCCGACGAAAAGCAAGCCGCTGCTATCAAGAAAGAAGTTAATGATCTCGCTCGTCTGACAGTTATAATTTCGGATGATTCCAAGTTGATGGCCCTTAGGGATCCCCATATCGCACGCGCGTATGGTCTCCCAAAAGTGAATAAAGTGGATGTCCCACTGAGAATTATTGTACTACTCATCGGATCACCTGCAAGCAATATAGCGAATTGCTTGTACAGGCATCTGAAGCAGCTTACCCATGGATCTGACTACAGCATCAATAATTCTCACGAGTTCCTTCAAAGGGTCCAAGGCCTCGAAGTAAGTGCTGATGAATGCCTCCTGTCCTTTAACGTCGTTGCCTTTTTTTCCTCCATACCGCACGATTTGGCAATTGAATGCGTAGCCCAACGCTTGCTGGAGACACCTGTTGAGATTCGAACTCAGCATATTATAGAACTGCTCAAATTCTGCCTTAGAAACTACTGTCAATTCTACAATAAGTTCTACGAACAGGTAAAGGGAACACCAATGCGCTCACCAATATCAGGACTGCTTACAGAACTTGTCGTGCAGCGATTAGAAAAAGGGGCTTTTCAGCCTCTCAGCCCTAAAGCGTGGCTTCGCTATGTAGACGATACCATTATCGAAATAAAGAACTGCGAAGCTGAACGGCTACATCAGAGGCTGAATGATGTCTTGCCGGCCATACAGTTTACTCGTGAAGAGGCAATAGGTGACAGCCTGCCATTTCTTGACGTGAGAATACAAAGACTGAGCCATGGTAGTTTCGCGACGAGCGTCCATAGGAAGGGATCTAATTCTGAAACTATCCTCAATTATGGAAGCCACCACCTCGCTGATCACAAATGCAGCTGCGTTCGAACTTTGTTCTAATGGGCCTATCGTTATCGCAACAGCGGCGATCTCCTTAAGAAAGAGCTTGCCTACTTACATTTACACATGCCTGCAAATCTATCTTGCTCTGTTATTCCTGCTGTCCTAGCGTTTTCATTGGCCAACGCCTTTTCCACTTTTCCTCGAGGTTGTTGTGCACAGGATCCAATTCTACGCGTGGATGAATTCATAAGTAACCAGAATGGATGGCCTCTAAATATTCGCGGCCTTTCGTAGATGAGAAGACACCTACAATGTGAGTCTTTTCCCTGGCGAATATTTGTTCTATTTCTAGCGTATGCATGACAACTTGGGACAAGTGGTGTCGCATTTGGACGGCCGGTCGCTCTTCATATATTTGTATAGAGGCCGATTTCCCAGTTTGACCACAGTAAACCGCGTTACAGGTTTGAATGGTATCTTATACACGAATTCCTTCTTAGTTAAATAGCTAATCCTATCCTTAGACTGTACATACTGGTTTCGAAGCGTAGTCGTCGTCTTGTGCGCCACATGTATATGGCGCTTCCTTAGGTGTCTTTCGACTAGTTCGAACATATACTTAAGGTGCGGAAGTGTTCGCCAGTTTTTTGATTTGGACGCCTGATCGGAACAATCTAATTCCGTGTCTTTTTCTTTTATCTCCTGTCGCCGCATGCATCGGTGTAGAAAATATCCAGGATACCTATTTAGTAACCTGATCGGTGAGCGCCCATCCGTCATGATTGATATACCCGATCACAATAGACGGAACACGAACCCGTAGCTCAATGGCGCTGTCTTCGCAAAGTACTAAAGTTGAAGTAGCAGGACAGTGTCCTGGACAAGGAGGCCTTGATATGAATCAGACTTCTTAACATCCGCGCATCGCTGATGCCACTATGACCGCGATGGATCAACTACCACGTAAGGCTCGCCATTTGGCGCCTACACTAGCGAATCTTTCACGGGAATTTCACCACGGGTGTTTGTCGACAAGAAGTACAAGAAGACGGCCCCAGGCTCACCTTGAAATCCACCCTCATAAAACTGCAAAACAACGCGGACACCTAGCATGTCCTAGGTAGGGATCTCGCAGCCTAAACAAGAGCAGTGACGGTTAGATAAACAGTTTATAAAGACAACCGGATCATCAATGTCAAATCCTTGTATGCAGTACCCAAGTTTCAAGCGCCCCCACCGCAAGCACCCAACCATCTCCTGTACCACCCCTGCACCAAACCCCATGATGGAAACCACTACCACTGACAGTTTGTCTGTCGTTGCCGATGATGTCCACCGTGTGCTCCGCAACTAAGTGACAGCAGGGATGGTGACGTGTGCGTGATTTAGTTTATAGTGAATGTGAACTTACACAGCATCAACCTCACTCTCTCGTCCTTTCTTACCTGAAACCGGCTTTAAGGGAGAGTTAAGAAGACCGTAGGCGAAAGGGGAGGGCGCAGCTAGATGGCACGATGGAGCACGCATCTTGTCGATCCATTCTACACCTCCTGGTCCACACAGTAAATGACTAGCTTTTTGACCGACAACAGCAATAGGTGGCGGCAGGGGACCCAGTATGAGCTACTTCTGCCGGAACCCGGGTCTGCCACACCACCCCGAAACGTTGACATTTGTTGTGGTGCGCAATCCGATAACGTCTGCCAGGATCCAATATGGTCCCCGTGTAGGTCCAGCGCATCTACCAAGTGGCCCGATTGGGGGACATGCCCTGCTTATTTAGCATTCAAACAATGACAGTTTTAACCTGCAGCGGTGTGCCCATTGGTAATAACAGAGTCAGTACGGGCAAAAAGGGGTGGGAATGTTAAAGATCAGTTAGCCAGGCACCTCGAAACAGTACCTCTCCACACCTTGAAACGCCTAATGATATGCAGAAGTTTAAAAAAATAAGCAAATAAACGATTAGGGAAGTAAGCTTGTTGCTTACTGCGGGAGCCATAAAAGGAAGTATAGAAAGGAGCGGTAGAGTGCGTATTGCAGTGGAGGATTTGGAGGTGAAGCAGGTTTAGGCTGAATTTGGTGCCCGAAGGACATGGCGCTGTTGGAAGCAGATGGGAGGGAGGGATGGAGGGCAAGAAAGAGGAGGGGAACGTAGTAGTGAAGTAAAGAGCTTAGTGTAGGGGGGATGAGGAGGATGGGCCAGAGGATCAGCACAATTTTATCTTTAAGGCAGTTCCGGCGGCACTTGCTTTGGACATATCATTATCTCCAGGAAAATTTCATTCAGTCCGCATTACTTCAAATATCTCGTGAAATGTGCGACGTAATATACGTGCAGTTGGTCTTTATCAAACAATTATTCTTCGGCCTCTTCCTCTATCCTAACAAACTCGGTTCTTCTCTTGGCATTAAAAATACTCCGCATAAGTTCGACCTCACGCCAATCCGTATCTCCTCAATCTCTGCGATTCTCAAAGCCTTCACAGTTTATTTGGAACCACGACTACTAATATAAACGGTCTTGCAATAGCCGGGGTAAGCATTCTTATTAAGCTCTCCTTGTCCATTAAAGGCATCTGGTTCATCTAGTCTAAATGCTGCTTTGCGGATTTCCGGCAAATTTCCATTTGCTGCGCTGTCTAAAGTGCAGTTAGTGAAAGAAAAGTTTATTAAACTCGACAATGCAGCTAAACACGTAATGAGAAAATATGTTTTCATTCCATATGTTTTCATTTCATTTAGTCCTCACCGGAACGCAGTAACGGTTTGTGCTGTGTCCACGCCGATTTTAACGACCTTGTAGAGTGCTTGAATTATGATTTTCTATTGCGGAAGCCGTTAGAAGGTTTATGATTTAGTGAACGCTTTACATTCAGAATATTTTTGACTATCCGGTTTAGGCTTCTATCAGAGATTGGGCAATCTGTGCTTATTTAGTCTCGCTAATCAATGTAGATTGCTCGCAGTATATCGTTGGTTTGAATTAGGGAAATGCGGAACATTAGTTATGAAATTAACTACGAGTAATTGCGTTAATTTGACCTTCAAAATACGCTAAAGACCCCAGTCGAATACAATGGAGAGTTGAAATTTTGATTAAAAATTCTAATTTGCCAAGCGAATTCGTCTTTATACTTTTTACATGTTGAGCAGTATTGCGAATAATAGTAAGGAAGTTAAATGAGCCTAAAGGGCTGAAGCCAAACCGTTTAAATCATCAAATATTCAGAGGCAGCCGTTAATCGGAGTGAGCGTCAATAAGCTAAAATCGGATTCTAGCAAACGCAGCCAAATCCTTACGTCATATATAATACTGCCATGCCAGTCAAAATGCCTTCCCTGGCTTCTGTCGATTTAAGTATAGATTTATCTTGCAAGCAATGATTCGAGGGGATACCCAGAAAGCAACGGAAATTATTTTCTGCAGGTAAGTGTGTTTGTAGGGTTGTCCAGCCCCGATAGATACATTTACTAATGATCGTTTAATTAATCTCCTCCGTAACGCCCTCGGTGATTTTGCAATGCCAAATATCAGCGAACAGTTCACCAGCATCAAATTGTGTTTCCTCTACGTCCTTCTTTGTTTTCCGCCCTTAGATTAGTCGTTGACGTTGGTTTTGATTTCCATGGCACCATAGTGAATCGGCATTAATATCTGCCAGAAGTAAGGTGAATGCGAGAGGCAGTCAGGAGAAATAATCGGAATTCTGGCGATCAGAGTACTGGCTGATCCATCATAACAACGCGCCTACCAACATAACGTTCATAAATCAATCCATTTTTAACGAAACCGGCGCGTGCCACCTAATGGAGGGTATTTTCAAGTAAAATACTATCCGCAGGGTGCTATCTTAAATAAAACATTAAACAAATATTTCTCGTTATTTTTGGCACGTTTTCGTGGGTCTGCTGAGGGATTAGGGCTTTTGGGCCGCGCAAAATTTAGAACGGACAGCCAGAAGATCAGTGCACCTGTCAGTTTCACTGTTCCCTCAGTCTCAGTCCTCACGCATTTTGCATTTTCAAGCAGTTGCCGTCGATAAGACCATCACTGCCCAAATTATTCTGAACGGTAAATATTTTTAGTCCAATTAAAATTGCTTCTTGGTGGTCAGATTTTTGAACATTCATAGCACTGTCCACTGGTGAGTGAAAAACGACCGACTTCATCAACAAATGAATTCACGCACATCATGCACGCTTGATTGCATTAGATAAAAGTGGGCAGTGCGCGTCTAGTCCTCCATTCAAGAGGGTTGCAGTCCATCACCTCGTCAGTCACATTTCCCGGTTGAGACCGTCTAATGCTCTGGGTTTTTACTATCAGTGTATTGTTGGGGTCCACATCCGAAGCCTGTTTCTTCTTTCAAGGTATTTATAATTTTCGGTATAGTCTGCTCATACCAGCATTCGCTACATTGCTTTACTGTTTTTATAAACGTCTTTCTGCATATCAGACAAACATTTCAAACAGAGCGTTAACATATGACAACTATTTAGAAGCAAAACACAATTTACATCGGAATTCGTGTTAAACATAATCGGCACCACCAATGTATGATGTGGAGGAAGTAATGTTCAAGAGTATTGGCTGCATTTGACGGGAGTGATTCATGATAATCTGGCTAATTTGCTCGGAAACAAATATGCAAAACTGAAGTAAACTCTTTAACACCTACTTTCTCAGTCTTCGTTTGAATACCATGGGCATAATTACTCGTGTTCTTTTGGTTTACGCGAATTTCATTGTACGCAATTCACAGGCGTGTACGTTAATAATAGGAGTCGCAATGAGCAAAACCGGGGTCACAGACTAAAGATGCCCGGGACAAAATAAAAGTACGTAGTCTGTGAAGTCCTAAGATTTAAATTGTATTCACATAGGGCAACTGTATTTTGAAATATTTTACCTGTTTTATTTACGTAGATGATTTTTTAATGTAAAGTGGATTTATAAACTGACAAGTACATACACAAACAGGTTTCAACAATTCCACAGAAGTAACAAACAGATAGTGAACTTCTGTCGCGTGCGCTTTGGAGTCTTTGCCGTTATGCATATGTCATTAATTTGCTAATTCTTTTTTAAATTACAAAACTCTGCAGCAAAGGTCGTGCCACCGGAAAAATGTCCGACGGTAAACTCTCTGGCTTCATTGCCACGGTTTGTAGAGAAACAGTTGCTTAAGAGGTCCAATATGATGCGTCATTTCTGGCTTCATGATGGAACGATAACAAAGCTTAATCTGTCTGTGAGTGGCAACATTACAACAGGAATTTGTTCATTCCCTGAAATATTCAGTGAGGAAGACGTTTTACATTTGCACTGTCAAATTGAGTTCGGGAGAATTAGTCTGAGGATCAGTCATTTGGTAGGACCGAAACGTTCTTTGCTATTTCTCAATGCGCAGTTGTGTTTGTTGGCAAAATTACCGTCTAAACTCTTTTCAATATAGAAACTTCGGCAGCCTATCGGGCAAGGCATGTCAACAAAAATTCTGGAGACATTAGAGATTACTCTGGAAAACCTGACGGCCGTGGCAACAATTAAATACGTCTCTCAAACGGGTTCTCTTTCCAATCAGCTTCATTTTACTGACCTACGCTTTCCAGGCCCAAATATTAGTCTCATAAACCGTAATGGTAATAACAAGGAGGCAGGTACTGGTTGGCAAAGGCAGACCATCAGAAACGCTGGAAATCTAGTCCGAAATTCATTCCTACGATACTTACCGATTATCTGCTTCCAGTAGATGTTGGTCTTCGGTTGTTCGTTATAAAAAATATATAACCCCAACCGATGCGTATTTGGAATTAAATTTGAAACAGTTTTACTTGTTTTATTTTCGTCGACTATGCCTGCTTCCTGAAATGTGCTGGTCAATATGTGTTTTCAAATGCTCTCCATGGCCTTTGCAATTCTATTGATCGACGCCCTCTTTGCATACAAATTGAATGCTATATAGAACTTAAAGTCGTCCGGATATATTTCTGAGTTTATTGCGTTTCCATGTTCAAACCTAATAACAGTTAGCCATAATGCGCATACGTGTCCAATACGCAATCTAGCGTATCTCGCTAAGGGCAAGTCTGACATATCCATTTCGAGTTAGATTCCCTTGGGACGTTGCATTCATTTGTATGTGCGAACGTCAATCACAATCTGCAGAAACATAATGTTGTAATGTCTTGCAGACTTTTTCCAGAGGCATTGTAATGGGAGTTTAAAGGAGTACTGATTAATAATGACGATAACTCAAGCATGTTGTTAGCATTTTAATAGGAGCCCACTTGGAGACCGAAACCTGAACCTTCAGCACCCCTTTGGAATATACATGCGATTAGTATATGAATGAATGATACAGTCGCATACAGCAAGACCCAATGTATTTAATCTCCGAGTATACACTCCAGAGTTCCATCTTTCAAATGCTTTTGATGCTAAAATTACGTTGGATCCACGCGTGGCAAAATGTTCGTCTGCAACAAACTGACCGGGCTTTCAACTTCCAGTGTCTTTACAATGGGAATTAAATCGCACAAAATAGATGGCATGGAATGTTTTTCCACAGCCCATTTAGAAGAGGTTAAGACCTTTTTTCACGTTTTGCACGGTAGATGAGTGTGTTCATTCATACTCCATACTACATATTGTCCGCTGCTTTGAATACACAGTCAATTCGATGACCAAATGCAGTATCAGATCAAGTCTATGCACAAATAAAATGACAGTGTTTATGAGATGGCGAAACTGTGTTCTCGGACACGGCTGATCACATCTTCCTAATTTGACGGCTTCTCGGAACAAACATTGATGCCCCTATCGGGAAGGTGGATTTTGCTTCGAAAGGTTCATTGACCACTTCGTATTTTTGGCACAAACCCGACTGTGAAAGTGCATTTGTCTTTTCCGGTCTGTGCGCTGAAATATGTCCCCTTTAGTGCTCTACTGCCATGGACAGGTTGAAAAATATAGGAGTAAGTCGAATTCTTGAGGGAATTTCTTTCTGAAATATAAGGTCAGAGTTTTGAGGCAAAGCGTTGTTGGAAAGTGCCTGCCACTGTGTGTGTGTGAAATAAAGTGCTATACTTTTGAGGAAAGTGCCATTCTACGAGAAATATGAGATTTCAGACAGACAAACTGGCGCGTGTAGCTGCATGAATGTATTTACATCTGGACTATTCCTATTAGTAAAAATTCGATTTGATCTATCAAAATTAATTCGCCTAGTCATTGTTTTCAAAAAGTTCGGCAACTTAGATGCAACTGCGGATTTCGTTGAGGTATTTTTTAAAGAATTTCATCCATTCGCAAATACATTGCGCGAAATAATTTTCTTCAATCTACATGCTGGCCGTTATAAAGCGTGTTGGCCATAATTGTGCTAGAAAGTTCCATTTTAAGCCAATACCGTCGACGTTGTAGTTCGAGCAAAATAACTTGCTCCACAGTTAGACATGACAGTGTAAGTACCAATTAAAAAGGTTTGCAAAGACAGCCTCATTTTGTTTTCGAATTTGGGCAGAGAAGATATTGAGATAATTGAACCCGACTTGTTTGCGGAGTACGCGCATGCAGGCGAGTTCATTGGCCGAGCACATCGAACGTTATTGATGATCGACGTATCTAACGACACCTCTAGGGTCGGGAAACAAAGAAGGATGTAGAGGAACCATAATTTAATGTTGCTGCATTGTTCGCTGATATTTGGCATTGCAAAATCGCCGAGGGCGTTATGGAGAGGATTAAGCAAACTATCACAAGTAAAAGTATCTTACGCGGTTGGGCAGCACAACCAACAAACTTTACTCCAGAAAATAATTTCCGTTGTTTTTTGGGTACCCCTCTCGAATCATTTCATGCAGGACACAAGCAATTCTTGAATCGACAGAAGCCAGGGAAGGCATTTTGACTGGCATGGCAGTATTATACATGACGGCACGATTTGTCTGCGCTTGCTAGAATATGATTTTAACTTATTGGCGTTCATGTCGATTAACGGCTGTCTCTGGATATTCAGTGCCGCAGACGGTTTGACTGCTGCCCTTCAGACTCATGTAACTTCCTTGCTATTTCTCGCAACATGCAAAAGGTAAAAATACGAATCCACCTGGCAAATTAGCATTTCTGATGAAAAGTACAACTCTCCATTGTGTTCGACTGACGGCCTTAGTCCATTTGGAGGTCAACGTAAGACAATGGACCGGATTTAATTTTAAAACCCATATTTTGTATTTTTCTAATTATAGCTGACTACATATTGGTAGCAACCGCATTGAGTAACGCGATTAAATCGGCACAGACTGCCCAATCTCTGATAGAAGCCTAAACCGGATGGTTGTATATATTCTGAAATTTGGGCGGTCACTGATTCATGCAACTTTGCGCGGTAGAACAGGTATTGCGGCATCCGCAAAGGAAATTCATAAATCAAGCACTGTGCAAGTACATTGGAGTCTGCGGCAAGGACGCCGTATTAGAACCATGACAATTAACCCAGGGAAATTCCTCCTGCCTTATGGTACCGGTGGTATGAGGGGTTATACGGACGGAGCAAACCGGAAGGAAAGCGCATTTTCTATGTGGGATGTTTCGGTAATTTATGTAGACCAAAGGAAGTTCTCGACTGACCTTGTCGGACGGCGGGATATCGATTTTAACTGATATTGAGCACCATAGAACCAAATTAAAACAAACATAACGACTATACAGCAATGACGCCCAAGTCAGTGATCAGGGCAGCAGAGTTGCCAATAAAAATCAAACTTCGCAGACATCCGAGGGACCCAATAGTTTACAGCGCGTTCGACGACTAAACTGCTCCGCGCAATGAAGGAATACAAAGAACAACACGTAGAGGATGTAACCAGCCAATTTAGGTGAGCATAACTATGGAAACCGATAGATCTACGAAAAATGGCATATATAATTTTTGTGGCAAACTAACAGTAGGGAAAGTAGAAATTTCGCTCTGTGATAATAATGTGATCAATAAGCAGAATGGTGTTACCGACAAAGACAAGGGAGACCAGTCTCCCTTGTCTTTGTCGGTAATACCATTCTGCCTATATATCATGCGCCGCTGTGCGGCTGCTGATTGGGCTCGAGAGAGAAAGAGAGAGTCCACAAGGCACAACGGAACGAGTGAGTGCCGTATGAACGATCGGTGAGCGCCCCCTACCAATGTGATCAATGTTTTATATTCCAGGAATGATATATCCAGACCTCCAAGCGCCGTAATAGGCGGGCCCAAATGAATGGGCTACGGAGGGTAGGCAGAAATTCGCATAATTTTAACATCTATGCACCTGTTTTGGCCTGATGACGAGTTACCGAAAACACGTATTTGCCAAATTGTCTTTTCAAATGTAACATGGGAATATCCGCTGAATGTAGAATTAGGAGAGCCAAAGAAATTCCTGACGTGATAAACTATTGTCAAGAAAAACGTCTACTCCCAACATAACTAGCGTGTGCATGCCGACAGCCGGTGGGTCTGCATAGGAACTGTATGTGCGCGGATGGCTTTGTTTGTCTAGGCACAAAGTGTCACCGACGGAAATCATTACGAACTGGCTCCGTGTTTAAAGGCAGCCACCTCAGCCTACGAAATAATACTTCGCTTTGTAACTGAAGACATGTTGAAGAAGAGTGAACAGTACATACTAGGGTAATGATGATCGTGTTATAACGATTCGTTGTGAAAAGCGGCTTTTAACGGATTCTGAAAGTTGGTTTTTTATTCTTTACTACTGTACGTCGTCGGGTGACGTGCGACGGAAATCGCCGCGTTACATATTATGTGAAGGTATCCGTCGTGGGGGCCGACTCGACCTCCAAGGGTACTCGAGAATCTAGATCTCGTCGCAACTGCACCACATCCGGTAAGCGACTCCCGATGTTTCTTGTCATGGCAGTGGGTCTTTTAGTCTCATCACCTGACGCCTCATGGTGGCCTCCGGTCTGCGTGCAACTCCAACCCCAAGTGGTGCGAGAAGGCGGCTAACGGCCTCGGAGAATTTCTTAATGTACGGGATCGCTTGCCAGATTTTGGGGTCGTCACGGTTCTGTCTCTCGTCTCGTCTACTCATACATCGGTTGACGAAGTTGCTCGGGTAACCATTTTCTCTGAAAACCCGCCGAAGATATTGGGATTCGGCAATTTTGTCTTCCGGTTCACTGCAGTGCGTCTCAACCCGCCGGATCTGGTTCAGTTGCGGACAAAGCAACTACGTCGGAGAAACTGGAAGACTGCTCCGAACGCGAATTGCCGAACACGCGGCAGCGGTACGGAGAAATGACGCCAACTCTCAGGTCGCGGCCCATTCGACGAGACCCGGCCACACATTCAAGCTCGATGAGGCCGAAATTCTCGCGAGAGGAGATTATCGCGTGAGCCGCGAGTTGCTTGAGTCATGGTTCACGGGACCTCAATCCATCAACAAGTGAAACGACATCCCCACTCCGTATTCCGTGCTGAAGCATAGGCTGGCCAACTTAATTGACCACTCGCGGAGCGCGCAAGTTGATGAGCCAGATGACCGAGCAATCATCACGCCGGCATCCAACACGGGTGATGACCTTTCGACAATTAACATCTTGCATGCCGGCAATCAAGCAATTAGCGCACCAGCGGGCAGTCATCCTTGATGAGGGGAGCGCGGTTAATTGCTATAGGTATGCGGTAGCATAACGACTGCATCCTATAAATACTGCGATTTTCCTGTGCACGAGTCAACCTTTTCTGCCACTGTCTCTGATGATGGATTCAATTGAGAATCCGAAACGTCAGGCGAATAAAGCCCTTGTTCCAGCGATCGTTTCTTCTTCTGATGTTACGAAGATAATGAAACTAATGCTTTCATTTGTAACTGGAGGCATGTTGAAGCAGAGCGAACTGTACATTCTATGGTAATGACGATCGTGTTATAAAAATTTGTTGTGAAAAGTGGCTTTTAACGGATTCTGAAAGTTGATTTTTTTACTCTGTACTAATGTAGGTCGTCAGGTGACGTGCGGAGGAAATCGCTGCGTAACATTTTATGGGAAGATATCGGTCGTGGGGGCCGACTCGACCTCCAAGGATACTCGAAACTGCAGACCTCGTCGTATGCGAAAGATATCCGTGAGGGGGGATGGTGCAGTGACTGATGTCAGCAGCGATGTTGTCGATAGGAAAGTGTCGTAATTTGGCCGGAAAACGGAATTCATGACACCTCATCGAAGGGTTAAGGGAAACTAATCAAAGCGAAAATGATATCGCCGTACTACTCATCGTGTACAAAAGACTTTCGTGTGGTGGCGCAGTGACTAAAGGGATGGCAAGGGTGGTATTGATGCGAGGGTGACCCACGGCAACCAGAGTGCGGTATAAATGGCAACACGAGGAAAGGCTAGGAAGGGCAACGGTTTGGCGAAATGTCACTGATGTACTCGTCGTTTGCGAAAAAATTCCGTGTGGGGGTGCAGTTATCGAACGGATCGCATGGCTGGTATGCATGCGAAAGTAACGCAGGCCAACCGAAATTCGGTATGGATGGTCACCGACGGAAATGATTTGTGGCGTCAATAGGTTGGGGAAGAATCAACCGTATAAATCGCCGTTCATGAAAGATTTTCGGCATGGATAGTAACTAATGGAAAGTCTCAGTCAAGCCAAAGAGGTTGAGTGGATGCCATCATGGCAGTCATAGTCTACGAATGATTTCCATGTTGACATACAGTGACTAAACGGATAAAATTGCTGTCGGCGTGGTAGAGTGATAGTATTCATTTGGACCTCGGTAGGCGGAAATATGTAATATGCAAAATAGGGTCTTAAACGGTGAGCTTAACGAAACTGCGTGAACGCAGCACAAACCGTTACTGCGTTTCGGTGCTCGCCTGTATTTCTACGGATGTCAGTTCTTTCTCCTCAAAATAATTACTTTTATATTCGTGCATATTTGATTTCAAATGAGTCATCGAGTGCAAACATTCCATGCGTTTTAGAATGGGAAAACAATGTCCAATCTCAGTGTTCGTATAAGGTCGGTGCAAAATGCGAGTACAACTTGACTGATGCTCATTCAGTAGTCTTTGATACATCAAAGCCAGTGTCACGAAAGATGGCTAGTGTTCGAGCGAAATAGCGTGTTCTTCTCCGGTCAGGATAATATCATTCTCGAGAAGGTAGTACTGCGAAATTATTGATCCTTGTGTGAGTGAACAAAATGCTTAGTAAATGAAAACGCCAACTTTTCGCTCAGGGCTTTCGCCAGGACCAATCCATTTGCATGTGCCTTTTGAACTGACTGCGTTGATTAACTAAGACTGCGAGTTTCAGTGATGAGTAAAATGCTGTACGACATACTCTGAAACCTCTCAATATTATGGAGCGGATAATTTTAATATCAAAAATTGGACTTTGAAAACTGTAATTGGCGAACTGGTGGGATGGCTGAATGAGCAGCTTACAGTGTCCTCTTATGCAGAATATGGAATAAAACCCGTAAATATGTGGACGAAACATAACTCCGTCTACGAAATTTTATTTAATTTGAACAGCTCTGTTATTTGAAAGTGGATCCCGTCATATGTTATGCACTTCGGAACGCCAACTAGCGCAGCGTCCGAAGCTCTCAACAGCCAAAGAGATGGCTATTTTCATGTTATGCATCATTCTATGTTTTTCGATGCCTGTAGGAATTCAGCGATAATAGGTGCTATTATGAGCACAAAATGTCGATCTAAGGCTGCTACTGTGGATACCCAAGTTTTCTTCAAAAGAAGTTACTCTAACCGAAATCAGAAGTATTTGTATTACTCAAACCAAACCCTATTAGACCAACGTTCACGCTTTCTAACTGTATTCTGTGTAAATGTGCATCTCATGATGAAGAAGCTTGCGCCTATATCAATCTAAAATAGATATTTATCCCAAGAAATTCACTATAATCTGCATCAGCAAGCCTGCTGCCAGTAGGCTACTTGAAAAATATGTTTGCAATGCCCGACTCTTTTCTAATAACTGGGTCTTTTTAAAAAAATGATTGTGCCCAGTACCTTTTAATTTAGCGTCTGATACGGTGCAATGTTCGACAATACAAGTATAATACATGGCCATTTCAGCCGAAACCGTAAGTATTTCCCTGATATCTCAAACTATGACATCAACTTGGGAATGAAGCGAGCCTCTCTTGAGCAAAACAATCACTTGGTGCATCATGCAGAAGTTAATGGTTAATGAAACACATTTTTGCCAGTTAAATGTGCGTAACATATGGCAAGGCGATTGTTCGCTTGTGTACAAATATTATCGTTATGTTGGCATCTGGTTATAATATTCAGCTCCATTGGCAAAACAGAGTTAAATTCCATCACGTGGCCGAGTGCCGAGATCACCAAATGATTCCGAAACCATTGTCTAGATGGTTGCATCATTATTATTTGAAAGGTATTAGGAAATGTCCCAGCTACACAGAAATCACGCAACTTGAGGGATTTAATTTACGACATAGTTGCCATCAATGAGAACGCTGAATTTTACTTTGCAGACTACGCTATGGCGTGAACTGACCCAGTGCAAGCGAATCATAGGCAGGCGGGGTCACCAGTCCTGACAGGGTTAATTACCATAGCAGTACGCACAATCAGCACGCGAATTAAACTCATCATCAATGCAGCAACTCCCCTCTTCATGGCACTTTTTCTATCCTTCATCGCAGCACAATGAGAAGACGCGTCTATTTCAGTTTCTGCGGCGGAAAAATACACAACCCTCACTTTCTCTTTCAGCCTTTGGCTGTAAGTGATAAAGGACTTTCGAAAGGTCAGAAAAGCCGACGACGACTAATTACAGAGCATATATTGAAATAAGTGCATTTTGCCCTCTCTCTCTGGGAAGACCCACTGGTTCGGTGTCCATTCACAAGTGTTAGACCAGTCAGAACGCTATCGTAGTGCATCGAGCAAAATTCTCAGCGAAATATGAGTGATAGTCATCTGAGTTTAAGCACAAAATACGCATGGAGAGTACGAATGTGCTAGCAAAATTCGTACTTTTTCTAAGGGGAATAAACTTGGTGAAAACCTGAAAATTTACATCAAGGCAGCCAACGTATTCAAGGAAGTACCTTAAATTTGTTCATGTGGTCAAATAAGCAGATAAAACGACATTAACAGAAGAATATTTATAAAAAGATTTGAATATTCCTCGAGGTGAATTTGCTACAGTAATTAGTTTAATATGCAGTATGGTAGCAGTGTTACAAAATGATGCTTTGCTGATTTCCTGCAAATATCCATTTGGTGCGTTGCCCAATATGCAGTTAAAGAAAGATAAGTTAATTGGACTTTACTTTGCAGCTAAAGAAGTAATGAAAAAATATGTTCTAATTAAGTCGAATGCAGCACGAACCTACTCCAATACACACAAAAGTCTTTTCGGCCGTCGCGAACAACGATGTATACCTTGCATTTCTCAGCTTGCTGTGTGCTCAACAGTAAATTTTTCGTGAACTAATTTATAAAGAGAGCAGATCTCGCCACCATCTGCCGCAGACTCCCCTCCGCCACTCACCAGTATCCGGTGGTAAAACAACGTCAAGTGGACCGGATGTGGGCATTAATGCTGTGTATGATGTGGCAAAGGTGTCCGTATGATCGTGTCATAGGCAATGTACCCGATTAACACGAACAGCTGATGCGTTCGCGAGAGGGTCACGTGTGGTCACATTGCAACGCAGCCAACGGGCTTGAACATCACTTCTGAGAGGGATCGAGATATTCCGTCTGTTTGCGGCCATCCCGAGCGTGACTGTTAGCGCCTTAGCATAGATTCAAACAGACCAGATCCACTATAGTGAAGAATGCGCAGATGTACCGTGGGAAGCAATTCCCCAGCATCGAAATCTCTCTACCTCTCTCTCTCGTTGATTCAGTACACCGTCTGTCGGGGCCGCCTAGCTGCTTACTCCTCTCTGCCAGAAAAGACAAGCCATTGGTGCTTGGGAGAGGAAAGAGGAAGCGAAGTTGACACACGCGACTGCATAATCATCATGCATCAGACCATCTTGCCTGCCATAATTTCAACGCTCTAGAACATAACTGGACACGCTAAGATATGATCTTCTGTTTACTGAGGTTCGGAATTTATGTATTCATTATTAATGCGTCATTTATGACACTTGTTCTCATGCGAGACGCAGGTCGCGCATTTCGGATGTCTGATGCATGCGGTGAGGGCCTGATCGTGTGCCGCACGCGAAGATAGACCGTTAATCTCAGTCAGTCAGCTTTTACTTTCTACCTTCGTTGACTTGGATACCTTCTTGTATGGGATGAGTGTGGCTGGCGAAGGAGGGAAGGCGGAAAATACTGCGCAATTCCTAGACATTGGACACTACTGGGCTTACCGCGTGGATCAGCTGTGTATGTCATCGACAGTGACGGTCGAAATGTCGGACTGTGCGTGTATTAAACCACCATATCTGCGATTTCGAATACAAGCTATTGATGGAGTTTTTAATTGGCTTAAATGGGATTCAGGTTAATTATTTTGTGACGGTAGTTTCAGTGGTATTGCATACCGGTCGATATTGCAGAAGTGTTTGTGAAAGATCACATTCATCATATTCCATTCAAGGTTTCCTTTATATTATTTAGAGATAAAGAATTTTCGCAGCTTTTGTAAACAGTATAGTCGCAAGTGCCTGAAGGGAGACTAGCCAAATGCGCACACATTATTCTTGATCAGGATTTGTTTTGTGAGGCAATACGTCGTTAGAACTCAATGCGAAACTCAGGTGGGCACGACGATCATTAGAAGCGGCATTCCTTTAATACGTCTTTACATTGTCTTAAGCAACGCCCAAATTTATCGTATGTTTGTGCTAACTTGCTCTGTTTCAACTACGTTTTGAATTTCCTACTTGTCGACTGCCACCATAATATGGTATCAGGTTAACTGAGATCCAGTAATGTCTATTTAATTCCAAAATATTTTTTTAATAGCATAGCAATTTTTGTTGCAATTCCACGGTGTGCTGAAATATTCCAGTTGTTTCAGGAGTCCATCTCTCAAATGACATTTTGATCGACTGCTTTCTAAACTTTGTTTCTTAATAAATAGCTACTTATTTGGGCATGAATTGGCGTCATTGATTTAAGATACCCTTGTATATTCAGATATATTTCACGGAAAGTAGGCGCAAAAGTGCTCTTTATTTCTCTCATTTTGTGTGAAATTGTATCTTCGAATTTTACCTGTGAGAAGGGGGCATCTTTTAATTTTAAACAAAATCCTCACTTTCCGAATAAGTATAAACCCCACGCCGCGGCACTAGCATGCAAGCTTTCCGACCTAGAAGCTATATACGACTGAATGCATGCACAGGACGGCAATGGAGTCATGTTTACGGATAACATCAAGCTATGGAGAGCGACCAAATGGGCAATTTGTGCCAAGAGCCTTACATCAATTCGCCGCATTCGCCTCCACTGTCTCACTGCCCATGCAGATTAATTCACCACATGGGCCTATTCGTTGGCATGCGTATCCACGACAGCTGAATTCATCGCAATATTGGCCCACCACGCATGCTTTACAGACACATCAGTCCTCATGCCCAGTCCAGGAAACTTGCCATTCACAAACGCGGCCACCATTAGAAACACAACAATCCCAAAACTGCTTGGCATCTCCCAACCTATCTTGCCCACATTGCCACTGTGTATGCATATCATACATCGGCCAGGTGGAACACTTACGAATTCATCGCACTGAGTCCGGCGAATAAGTGCCCGCAGCACCAGCATACCCCTGCTGCAATTGCCTCAATCGTTTGCATTGCCTTCGCGCATCCAGTCATCGCGTAGGCCTACTCGGCCTCCCGCGCATTCATGAAAATTCGCGATGAATAGTCACCTAAACCATCTGATTCGTTCGAATTTATCACGGAGCTTTAAAATTCGTGGCTTGGAACGCTGTCAACAGCGGGGAGTGCTCGATTGTCTTTGGAGGACTGGAAGTTAGATTGCACTGCCTCCTTCTTCATGTGGCTTTTATGACACTCCCACTCAGTTGGGGTCCAAACTACTACCATTCTCTTTGCGTAAACTCCTGGTTAGTTTACCGTGATGTACAAGGTGGTGTGATGACTCCCTTTGACCAGGGTGTTTGCCATGCCGACCAACTGCACTCACTCCCACCTCCGATCTTCCTGAGTTTGTCGTTTCGCTAGACCAATGTGGGAGATAAGGAGGAAGCAGTGTCCTAGATTATTTGTTAGTCGACTATCAATATAAACCAATTAACGCGCAATTCACTGCGTCCGCATCTACCCACTTGTGGTACACATTGTACAGATCGTTCAAATCGACGGTCGAACAGTTCTGTGTCTGGAAGATAAGTCCAGCATGTCGAGACCTAAGTCATGAACGGTGCCGAAATTCCTAGTGATTGCTCATCATTGGCAAACCGACACAATGTGTGAACCCAATGTCTATGTCAATGAATAAAAACCCCAAAGGAAGTATATCATAAAAGAAATTTAAAAAACAATTTTAGGTTGTTTAGAAATGATAGTTCTTTGCAATGGCGGAAGATCCCGAAAGCTTCAAAAGTAGTTGTAGTTGTGTGGACTTCAGTTTCATATGTACGGAATGCCTGTGTTGTATGCTGTTGGTCTAGGTTTGAAGTTCACCGCGTCCCCTGCGCAATTGCTTCCATTTTTGCTCCCTACAGGCATTGCTGTTTCACCTTTTAAAACCTTATTTCAAGCATGATCAGCATTGTTTTAATTAACTAAGTTTTTATTCTGACCTTGAGCCGAAAATTCGAATTTTTTAAATAGTGATGAAAGAATTCTTTTTCTAGCCTATCCCTTGTTGAGGTTTTTAGGTTTTTCATTATTACCTAACTTCTATAAACATAATCACATATACCGAAATTTGTATTTTTTTGACATATCCGTGTCGTTGAGACTAGTAAAGAATTCAGTCGTACTCTGTAATTGTACAATACATTGAACGAAATTAGTTTTATAAAATACAGAAGCGTTCATTGAAGGGTGGATCAAAAATAATGGAACAGGCTATGGGACTAGAAGAACCAGATGCCTTTAACGAACAAGGAGAGTTCAATAAGGATGCTTAGTCTGGCTATTTCAAGACCGTTTCTATTAGTATTCGTAGCATCAAATAAACTGCGAAAGCATTGAGAGTGGCAGAACAAACGTAAGCACCCCTCTACCATTATATATACATAGAGTAAGTGACGTAACTAAAGAACTCTCAACCGAAATTCCAAACTGTATTCTGTGTAGATCCACATCCCATGAAGAAGAACCTTGTAATGGAAATAATACGAAAATAATAAATGGCCCTTTCAGCCGAAGCCGTAAATTTTCCTACATATCTCAAGCTATGACATAAACGAACGAATGAAGCGAGCCTCTCTTCAGAAAAAAAAGTACTTGTTTCATCACGCAGAAGTGAATGGTTAATGAAGCACACTTTCTGCCAGTTCAATGTACGTGACTTGTGGCAAGGCGATTGTACGCTTGTGTACACATATTATCGATATGTTGGTATCTGATTATAATATTCAGCTCCAATGGCCAAACAGAGTTAACTCCTCAACTATTAGCCGAATACCGAGATCAGCGAATAATTCGGAAACAGTTGTTTAGACGGTTGCATCATCAGTATGCGAAAGGTATTAGAAAAGGTCTCAGCCATGCAGGGATCCCGCAACTTGTGGAATTTGATTAACAACATAGTTGCCATCAGTGAGAACGCTGAATTTTATTTTGCTGACTACGCTATGGCCTGAACTGACCCAGTGTTAGGCAATAATAGATAGACGGGGTCACCAGTTCTGACGGGGCTAATCACTAGCGCAGTACGCACTGTCAGTACACAATTTGAACTCATCAGCAATACAGCAACCTCTCTAATGATGGCGTTATTTCGATCCTTCATCGCAGCACAATGATAAGAGGCATCTAGTTCAGATTCTGCGGCGGACAAATAAACAACCCTCCTTTTCTCTTTCATCCTTTGGCGGTATGTGATAAAGGACCTTCGACAGGTCATAAAAACCCTAATAATTAGTTGCAGAACCTGTGTGGAAATAAGTGTATTTTTCCCTCTCTCCCTCTGTTAAGACTCACTGGTTTGTGAGATACGTAATTTATGACACTTGCGCATATGCTAAACGCATGCCCCTATTTTCGGATGTTTGATGCACGCGGTGATTGTTTGTCGCACGCGTAGTTAGACGTCATAGTTTACCTCTGTGAGCAATCGTTTCGTCTCCACCTCCGGTGAAGTTTCTGCGTAATTGAGAATTATTTGTTATGAAGTAAAATCCGTAACCAGATCAGTTTACGACCAAGTCATCGTCAATATGCCCAACTAGCTTTGGGACAACATTTAATAAGATCGGTCACGCACTGTATGATAACCCTATCCGTTGTTACAGATACTGTAAAAACGTATTAACGGAGTACGGCTTATAGTGACCGGCGTGCTGACTGAGACGGGAGTTAACTGAGTTTTCCATCGATTTCTGACGAGATATTGCTTCACAAAATAAATACTGATTAAAAATAATGTGTACGCATTTGGCTAGTCTCACTTCAGACAGTTTCCACTATATTGTTAGCAAAAGCTGCGAAAATGCTTCATCTCTATATAAAATAAATAAGTCCTTGAAGGGAATATGACAAATGTGGTCTAGCACAAGCATTTCTGTAATGTCGACCGTCTTAGGCAATAAAACTGATACTACTGTCACAAACTACTTAACTTGAATCTTTATTAAGCCTGCTAAGCAATCTTTTAATAACTTGTATTCGAAATTAAAAATAAGGGGGTTCAATACACGCACATTTCGACGTTTCGACCGTCGCTGTCGATGACATACACAGGTGACCCACGCGCTAAACGCAGTAGTGTCCAATGTCTAGGAATAGCGCAGTATTTTCCGCCTACCCTCCTTCGTCACCCACACTCATCCCATACAAGAACGTAGCCATGTCAACGAAGGTAGAAAAGGAACGCTGGCTGACTGAGGTAGCCCGCCTATCTTCGCGTGCGACACACGATCAGGCCCTCACCGCATACAGCAGACATCCGAAATGCGCGACCTGCGTCTCGCATGAGAACAAGTGTCATAAATGACGCATTAAGAATGAATACATAAATTCCGAACCTCAGTAAACAGAAGATCATATCTTAGCGTGTCCAGTTATGTTCTAGAGCGTTAAAATCATGACAGGCAAGATGGCTTGATGCACGATGAGTATGCAGTCGCGGATGTCAACTTCGCTCCCTCTTTCCTCTCCCAAGCACCAATGGCTTGTCTTATCTAGCAGAGAGGATTAAGCAGCTAGACGGCCCCTACAGAATATGTGATGAATGAATGAAAATGAGAGAGCAAAATAGACCACGTCAGAGAGAGAGAGAAGAGAGATTTTGATGTTGGGGCATCGATTCCCACGGCACATCTGGGCATTCCTCACTATGGTGGAGCTGGTCTGTTTGAATCTATGCAAAGGCGCTAACAGTCACGCCTGGGAATGTCGCAAACCGACGGGATATATGAATCCGATCATACGGACACCACCACATCATACACTGCATCAGGGCCTACATCTGGTCCACTTCACTTTGTTTTTCCACCGAAAAACTGGTGGGCGGCGGAGGGGAGTATGCGGTAGATGTTGGAGAGATCTGCTCTCATTATAAATTAGTTCACCAGCAAGTCACTGTTGAGCACACAGTAAGCTGAGAAATGCAAGGCATACATCGTTGTTTGCCACGGCTGAGAAGATGTTTGTGTGTTTTTGAGTATATTCATGCTGCATTCGACTAAATGAAAACATATATTCTCATTACCTTTTTAGCTGCATTGTCGAGTATAAAAAACTTATCTTTCTTAAACTGCACTTTGGACAGCGCAGCAAATGGAAATTTGCAGGAAATCCGCAAAGCAGCATTTTGAAACACGTAATAACACCTTTGTAAACAGCTACGATACTGCATATTAAACTACTTAATGTGGCATATTAACCTCGAGAAATATGCAAATATTTTTGTACATTTTCTTCTGCTGATGTCGTCTTATCTACTTATTTGATCACATGAATAGGCTTCAGGCATTTCTATGAATTAAGTTCGTTGGCTTGTGATGAATATTCAGGTTTTCACTGTGAATTTTCCCGTTATAATAAATGCGATTATTTGCTAGCGCAATTTTACTCTCCGTGTGTATTTTGTGCTTAAACTCAGAGGAATGTCATTCATTTTTGCCGACAGTTTTGATCGATGCATTATGACAGGATGCTGATTGGTCTAACATCTGTGTATAGACACCGAACCAGTGGGTCATCACGGAGAGAGAGGGCAAAATCCACTGATTTCCATACAGGTTCTGCAATTAGTCGTCGTGGGCTTTTCTGACCTTTCGAAAGTCCTTTATCACTTACCGCCAAAGGGTGAAAGAGAAAGTGAGGGTTGTGAAATGTCCGCCGCAAAAACTGAACTAGATGCCTTATATCATTGTGTTGAAATGAAGGATAGAAATAGTGTCATCAAGAGAGAGGTTGCTGTATTGCTGATGAGTTCAAATTGTGTACTGACAGTTCGTACTGCGCTAGTGGTTAACCCTGTCATGATAGGTGACCCCGCCTGTCTATTGTTTCCTAGTACTGTGTCAGTTCACGCCATAGCGTAGTCTGCAAAGTAAAATTCAGCGTTCTCACGGATGACAACTATGTTGTTAATTAAATTCCACAGGCTGCGTTAACCTAGTGTGACTGGGACATTTTCTAATGCCTTTCACATACTGATGATGCAACCGTCCAAACAACTGTTTCCGAATTATTCGCTGATCTCGGTATTCGGCTAATAGATGAGGAGTTAACTCTGTTTGGTCATTGGAGCTGAATATTATAACCAGATATCAACATATCGATAATATGTGTACTCAAGCGTACAATCGCCTTGCCATATGTTACGTACATTTAACTGGCCGAAAATGTGTTTCACTAGCCATTCACTCCTCCGTGATGCAAACCGTGGTTGTTTTGCTGACGAGAGGCTCGCTTTATTCCCCTGTTTTGTCGTAGTTTGAGATATCAGGGAAATATTTACGGCTTCGGCTGAAATGGCAATGTATTATGTTTGTATTGTTGGGCATCGGACCGCATCAAACGGTGCACTGGAAAGCGCTGGGTCCATCTTTTGAAAAAGAGGTCGTTATTGGAAAAATTTGGCATTGCAAACGCACTTTTCAAAAAGCCTATTGGCAGCAGGCTTGCTGATGCAGATTATAGTGAACTTCTTGGGATAAATAACTATTTCAGAACAATATAGACACAAGGTTCTTATTCATGTGATGCATATTTACACAGAATAAAGTTAGGAAAGCGCGAACGTTGGTCTAATTCGGCTTTAGTTTGAGCGAAACAAATAATGGTGATCTCATTCAAAGCACCGTCTTTCGAAAAAAAAAACCTGATCATCCACAATAGCCGCATTAGATCGACATTTTTGCGCATACTAGCATTCATTTTCGCTGAATTCATACAGCCATCGAAATCATAGAATAATGTATACCATGGAAGCGGTCGCCTGTTAAGCTGTTGATACTTTTGCACGCTCCGCGTATTGGCCTTCCGAAATGCACAACATATCACGGTTTCAATTTTAAAATTACTGCCTGTTCAGGTCAATTAATATTGGGCAGGCGTTATTATGTTTCGTTCACAAATTCATTAGTTTTTCCAGATACGGCATAAGAGGACTCTGTAAAGTGCTCAATCAGCCCTCCATCTGATCGTCAGTTGCAGTTTTGAAATTGACATTGTCATTTGACATTGGCATAGACATTTAACATTGTCTTACGTGACCTTCAAATGCACTGAGAACCTCAGTCCAACACAATGGAAAGTTGAAATTTTGATTAGAAATGATAATTTGCCAAGTGGACTCGTATTTTGACTTTTTGCATATTGACCAAAATTGCGAAAAATAGCAAGGAAGTAACATGAGTCTAGAAGACTGAAATCAAAACGTTTACAGCGTTGAATATTCAGAGGCAGCCGTTAATCGGAGCGAACCTCCACTTGACTTTGCTTTGCCACCGGATACAGGGGAGTGGCGGAGGGGAGTGTGCGGTAGGTGTTGGAGAGATCTGCTCTCATTATAAATTAGTTCACGAACAATTTACTGTTAAGCACACACCAAGCTGAGAAATGCAAGGAATACATCATTGTTCGCGACGGCCGAAAATACGTTTGTGTGTTTTGGAGTAGATTGATGCTACATTCGATTCAATGAAAACGTATGTTCTCATTACTTCTTTAGCTGCAAAGTAAAGTTCAATTAACTTATCTTTCTTTGACTGCACTGTGGACAGCGCAGCAAATAGAACTTTGTAGAAAATTCGCAACGCATCATTTTGAAACACGTACTAACACAGCAAGTTTCTAAACATCTATCATACTGCATATTAAACTAATTATTGTAGCAACTTTACATCGAGAAATATTCAAATACTTTTATAAATATTCTTCTGTTTATGTCGTTTTATCTGCTTATTTGACCACATAAACTAGCTTCAGGTACTTTTTTGAATACGTTCGCTGGCTTGAGATAAACATTCAGGTTTTCACCGTGAATTTTCTGCTTATAATAAATGCGATTATTTGTTAGCGCAATCTTACTCTCCATGTGTATTTTGTGCTTAAACTCAGATGAATGTCGCTCATTTTATGTCGACAATTTTGATCGATGCACTATGACAGGATTCTGATTGGTCTAACATCTGTGTATTGAAACCAAACCAGTGGGTCTTCACAGAGGGATATAGGAAAAATGCACTTATTTCAATAAAGGTTCTGCAATTAGTCGTCGTGGGCTTTTCTGACCTTTTGCGCATACTGTCACTTATTATCACTGAATTCATACAGGCATCGAAACACATAGAATGATGTATACCATGGAAGCAGCCATCTCTTAAGCTGTTGTGACCTTTGTAGGCTGCGCGAGTTAGCGTTCCGAAATACATAACATATGGCGGGCTAAATTTGCAAATTACTGCGCAGTTCAAATCTATTAATATTTCGTAGGCGCAATTATGCTTCGCTCACACATCCATGTGGTTTCCCATACACTGCATAAAAGGACACTTTAAACTGCACATTCAGCCATCCTACCTGTTCGCCCAATGCATTTTAGGAAGTTAGATTTTGATATTAAAATTTTCCGCTCCATAATATTGGGAGGGTTGAGAGGATGTCGTACAGAATTTACTCAGCACTGAAACTCGCAGTCTAAGTTAATCAGGTAAGTCAGTTCAAAAGGCACATGCCAATGGATTGATCTTGGCGAGGGCCCTAAATGAAAAGTTGGCGTTTTCATTTACTGAGCAAATTGTTCACTCACACAAGGATCAATATTCACGCATCACTTCCTTCTCGAGAATGATATTATCCTGACCGCAAAGGAACACGCTATTTCAGTCGAACACTAGCCGTGTTTTCTGACGCAGGCTTTAATGTATCAAAGATATCTGGATGAGCGTCAGTCAAGTTGTACTCGCAGTTCGGTCTGACCTGAAATTGGACATTGTTTTTCCATTCTAAAACGCATGGAATGCTTGAACTCGATGACTCTTTCAAAATTAAATAGGCACGAATTTGAAAGCATTTATTTTAAGAAGAAATAAATCAAAGCAGTAGAAATACAGGCGAGCACGTGTTTACAGAAACGGTTTGTGTTGTGTCCACGCCGATTGGAACGAACTCATACAGTGCTTGAATTATGAATTTCCATTGCGGATGCCGTAAGGAGTGTTCTACCGCACAAAGCTTTATGATTTAGTGAACGCTTTAAATTCAGAATATTTTCGACTATCTGGTTTAGGCTTCTATCAGAGATTGGGCAATGTGTGCTTATTTAGTCTCGTTAATCAATACAGAGTGCTCGCTGTATATCGTCGGTTTTAATTAGGGAAATGCGAAATATTAGTTTTGAAATTAAATCCGTCATTGCCTTTCTTTGACCTTCAAAAGCACTAAGGACCTCAGTCGAATACAATGGGGATTTGAAATTTTGAATAAAAAGTCTAATTTGCCTAGTGGATTCGTATGTTTACTTTTTAAATGTTGACCAATATTGCGCATAATAGTAAGGAAGTTAAATGAACATGAAGGGCTGAAGACAAACCGTTTACATCATCAAATTTTCGGAGGCACCCGTTAGTCGTAGTGAACGTCATGAAGTTAAACTCGGATTCTAGCAAGCGCTGACAAATCCTGACGTCATATATAACACTACCATGCCAGTCAAAATGCCTTCCCTGGATCTGTCGATTTAAAGATGACTTGCGTCTTGCATGCAATGGTTCTAGGTGATACCCAGAAAGCAAGGAAACTTATTTTCCTCAGGCAAGTTTGTTTGTAGTGTTGTCCAGCCCCGTTAGATACGCTTATTAGTTATCGTTTAATTACTTCCTTCCTTAACACCCTCGACGATTTTGCAATACCAAATATCAGCAAACAATTTGATAGCATCAAATTATGTTTCCTCCACATCGTTCTTTGTTTTCCGTCCTTAGAGTAGATGATGCCGTTGAATTTGTTCTCTATGGCACCACTGTGAAAAAGCATTATTATCTTTCAGTACTTAGGCGAACGTGTGAGGCAGTGAGGAGAAACAATCGGAATTCTGCCGATCGAAGTACTGCCTGATTCATCATAACAACGCGCCTACCAAAATAACGTTCATAAATCAACCCACTTTTTTAGCGAAACCGGCGCGTGCCGCCTAATGGATGGTATTTTCAAGTGGAATAATATCCATAGGATGCTATTTTAAATAAAACATTAATCAACTAATTCTCGTTATTTTGGGCACGTCCTCGTAGATCTGGTGAGGGATTAAAGCTTTTGACCGACGCGAAATAAAAATGTGCCGCCAGGGCAGTAGTACGCCTGTCAGTTTCTCAGTCCTTACACACTTCGAATTTTCCAGCAGTTGCCGCCGAGAAGACCGTCACCACCCAATCTATTCTCAACTGTAAGTATTCTAGTCCAATTAAAATTGCTTATTGGTGGTCAGATTTCTGAACATTCATTGCAATGTCCACTGGCCAGTGAACAACGACCTACTTCACTAACAAACGAATCCACGCGCAGCATGCACGCTTGATTGCATCAGATATAAGCGGGCAGTGCGCGTCTAGTCTTCCATTCAAGAGGGTTGCGGTCCATCCATCTAATGCTTCTGCTTTTGACTATTAGTGTATTGTTGCAATCTACATCCGAAGCATGTTTCTTCTTTCAAGGTACTTTTCATTTTCAGCATAGTCTGCTCATACCAGCGTTCGCTACATTACTTTGCTCTGTTCTTATAAACGCTTTTCTGCGTATCAGACAAACATTTCAAACAGAGCATTAACCAAGGACAATATTAACAAGCAAAACACAATTTACATGGGAATTCGTGTAAAACATGATCGTCACCACCAAAGTATGACGCGAAGGAAGTAGGGTTCAAGAGCATTGGATGCATTTGACGAGAGTGATTCATGATAATCTGGCTAATTTGATGGGAAACAAATATGCAAACCTGAAGTAAACTCCTTGACACCAACATTCTCAGTCTTCGTTTGAATACCATGGGCATAATTACTCATGTTCTTTTGGTTTACCCGAGTTTTCTTTTACGCAATACACAAGCGTGTGCATTCATAATTGGAGTCGCAATGCGCAAAACGGAATTCAGAGATGAAAGGCATACGAGTAAAGATGTCCAGGTCAAAATACAAGTCCGTAGACTATAGGGTTTTGAGATTTGAATTGTATTCACACAGGGCAACTGTATATTGAAATATCTTACCTGTTTTATTTACGTACTTGATAATGAGTTTCTGACGTAAATTGTATTTATAAACTGACACGTACAGGTGCAATCAGGTTTGAAAAAGGCCACAGAAGTAGCACACAGATAGTATACTTGTGTCGCGTGTTCTTTGGAGACTTTGCTGTTATGCATATTGCATTAATCTGCTAATTCTGTTTTTGAATTTCAAACGTCTGCAGCAAATGAAGTGCCACTAGAAAAATGTCCGACGGTTAACTCTATTGTTTCACTGCCGCTGTTTTTGGAGAAACAGCTGCTTAAGCGGCCCAATATGATACAGTATTTCCGTCTTCGTGATGGATCGATAACAAAACTTAATCTGTCTGTGGAAGGCAACGTTACGACAGAAATTTGCTCATTCCCTGAAAACTTCAGAGAGGAAGACAGTTTAAATTTGCACTGTCGAATTGAGTTCAGGAGAATTAGTCTGCGGATCAGTCACTTGGTAGGACCGAAAAGTTTCTTTGCTAGTTTTGAATGTGCAGTTGAGTTTGTCGGGAAAATTACTGTCTAAACTATTTCTAATATAGAAACCTCGGCATCTCATGAGGCACGGCATGTCAGCAAGAATACTGGATACATTGGAGTTTACTGTGGAAAACCTGACGGCCGTGGGAACAATCAAATACGTCTCTCAAACGGATTTTCTTCCCAATCAGCTTCATTTTACCGACCTACGGTTTCCAGACTTAAATATTAGTTTCATATACCATAATGGTAATAACAGTGACGCAAGTGTTGATTGGCAAAGGCGAACGCTCGGAAACGCTGGAAAATTAGTCGGAATTTCATTCCTACGACACTTACCGATTATCTGCAGCACATAGTTGTTGGTCTTCTGTTATTGCTTATCATCAATTTCTAACCCGAACTGTTGCGTATTTGGATTTAAATGTAGAACTCTAGTACATATATTATGGTTGTGCAAAAATCTTTGCCAATTCTTACTTACGTGCGATCATTCGAGTGAGTATTTGACTGCGGGTTCTAATAATTCATCAGACGTAATCGGGACAACTTCGGCGACCTCAGTGTTATTGGAACCCAGGACAACAGGCTCAAAGCCCGCGCAAACTATCCGCCATTCCTTGCTTAATGTGCTTGTCTATATAACTGCAGGCTCTCTTCATGTTTTACTTTTATACGAATTGCGTACTTTAGGTCCAGATACTATTTCTACTTGTTTTTCACTAATGACTGTCCATTTGCAATTTGGAAATAAGCTACTGTTGCTTTAAAAGTAAGTGGGATTTTCCATCGCGTCAAATATGTATTGCAGCACATCGTTTTCATAGAGATCTTATTAAAGAACTGTCGATTTTTCATGTCTCTTAAATTGTACTGGTGAATACGTCTTGTTAAATGCGCTTCACGGTCTTAAAGATTCTATTGATCGACGCTTTCTTCGCATACACGTTGAAAGTTATATAGGCCTTAAGGTCACCGTGATATATTTCTGAGCTTATCGTGTTGCCATGTTCAAACCTAATAAAAGTCAGCCATAATGCGTATACGTGTCCAATACCCAATCTAGCGTATCTCGCTAAGGGCTTGTCTGAAATCCCAAATTATATTTAGATTCCCCTGGGCGTTGCATTCATTTTAGGGACGGATCTCAATCACAAAAATGCATAAACATAATGTTGTAATGTTTGCAGACTTTGTCCAGAGACATTATAATAGGAGTTTAAAGGTGTACGGATTAATAATGACGATTACTCAAGCATCTTATTAGTGTTCTAATTGGAGCCCACTTGCTGACCGAAACCTAAACCTTCAGCACCCATTTGGAATATACATGCTATTAGTATATGTGCAAATGATACAAACGCACACAATAAGACCACATGTACAAGGTAGGGGGGCGCTTACCGATCGTTCTTACGAACTCACACGTTCCGTTGTGCATTATGGACTCTCTCTCGAGGCCAACCAGCTGCCGCACAGCTGCGCATGATATAGGCAGACTGGCATTACTGACAAAGACAAGGGAGAATGGACAAAGGAGACCGACTGGGCAACGGGCCCGTGGCTCAGTGGTTAGAGGCGTGGACTAATAACAAACAGGTCGCGAGTTCGAGCCTCGGGTGTGCCACACTTCGGGGTTGGGTATGACTGGCTGACGACGGCTAATAAGCCAGAAATGGCCATTCCAGTCTCCCTTGTCTTTGTCGGTAATATAATTCTGCCTATATGACCGAATGTATTTATTCCTCGAGTATCCACTCCAAAGTTCCATCTTTCAAATGCTTTTGCTGCTAGCCCTATTTAGGATCCCGAGCAGCCGTGAATGTCCATACGTATGCGGCGGTATGGCGACGGCATCCTATAAATACTGCAGCCCCTCGTTCTTCAGTTCCCCGTATCTGCTTTTGTCTCCGATTATGGGTTCGAGCTGGAATTCGAAACGTCAGGCGAATAGAGCTTTTGTTTCGTCGTTCGTTTCTCCTTCTTCACCACTGCTTCCTGGGACTCGTCTTTTCGCTTTCATTGGAAAGATCGTTACCACACGTTGTTTTCTGAACTGAAAGCAATACTTGTCAAAGTAAAACCGCTTATTAATGATTAGATTTCTGCACATTCATAGCAATGTCCACTGGAGAGTGAAAAATGATCTACTTCAATAGGAAAATGAATCTCCTCACATCATGCACGCTGAATCGCATCAAATATAAGGGGGCCGTGCGCGTCTAAGTTTCTATTGAAGAGGGCAACAGTCAACCCCTGCATCAGTCATATCTGCCGGTTAAGACGGTCTAATGCTATGTGGTTCCGGCGACCAGACATCAATGAATCCACCCAATTGCATAATAAATGCAAATTGTGATGCAGAATGAGTTCTGTTTTTAGAGATTTCGACTTCCTTTCGTAGTAGTTGGCTCACAGTGAAAGTACATTTTGTATTTGGCAATATTCTTTGAGTAGTGTTTACCGAGTCTGGTACTTTGTTGCACTACTGCTGCACGGTAAATATTGAATTGTAGTTACGGTCGGCAGCGTTACCGTCACCACGACGGAGCATCGAATGAATCGTGCTCTGACGGCTAACAACAGACATTTTAATTTAGAATGCCCGCATGTGTTCGAATACAGACACTGCGCTTCCTATGTTCAGTTGGCCAGTGATATTTTCGCAAAATGCGCATGAAGAAAGTTCTTCTGACCCCCTTCTGAATATAGCTTTGGATGCCCACCATAACAATAAAACAGTTTGTGGGAGCACGCGTAAGAAACTCGCACTGAGTGATGTTTTAACACGGAGTGTTTTGTCCACCAGGGCCAGAATCTACACATACTCCAATTCTTAGTTAAGCATTGGCTCGAGGACAAGCTTTTGATGCCCCAAAAAGGACTGACGACTTCATGCAATGCAATATTTCCTTCAAACATGTTTCACAAGATCTACTGAAAAATGTCCTGGTATAGCGTAACTATCGATGATATATTAGTATATCCCCCAACACTGACTTTCAATGCAGTCGGCCAAGGAAATCGCCTGTATTGAAGGCAGACTAGCGTACGTCAAATGTGATGGAGGCCCCATGAAGAAGCTAGTGACAGAAATAAACACGACGCTCGCCATGCTATAAAACAATGGCGCGATGACTAAGACAGAACGACTGGCCACCTAACCGACCGATGCTGCCATGGCAAGGTTCCATGGGCTACCCAAAATACACAATAATGGGGCCCCACTCCGTCACTTCGTGTCTTTGCGCGGGACACCCATATTCAGCCTGGGCAGATGAATGTTCCGACGTCTGAACTGCCTCACCTCGGGCTCCGATACGACGGTCCGCTCACCCGTCCATTGCCTGGAAAGACTGAAAGGGCTGCAAATTAACACAGACGAGGTCATGGTGTCGTTCGATGTAACCTCGCTTTTCACCTCGATCCCAAAGGATTTGGCAGTTGAAACTGTCAGCGACCTCCTCGACAGCCAATACACAGAGACAACCAATACCGCTAAGCGGGAGCACCTAGTGAAACTGCTTAAATACTGCCTCGAAACGTTCTTCACCTTTGAAGGGACTGTGTACGAGCAAATCAAAGGTACGCCGATGAGCTCACCACTATCCGGTTTCATCGCTGAAGCTGTTCCTCAAAGTTTGGAGACGTTGGTGTTCGCAACATACAAGCCAGAATTTTGGGTGCAGTATGTGGACGACACGTTTGTCGTTCTCAAATGGGAAATGGTCTCGAATTTCCACGCGCTCCTGAACGCTGTTCTACCCGATATTCAATTCACCATGGAAACAGAGAACAAATCGCGTTTCTATACGTTCTGGTCCGTCGGAAGGTCAACGGGAGCCTGAAAACGAAGGTCTACAGGAAGGCCTCTAACACTCGCCAAGTCTTGTCCTACCACAGCAATCACCGGCTGTGTCACAAAGGAAGCTGTTTTCGATCTCTCTACAGGAGAGTTGACACTCATTGCAGCGAACTGGCCGACAAGGTAGCCAAATTCCACTTTCTGCGGCGGATGTTCACCTCTAACGGTTACGCCCGCAGCTTTATAAAACGCAGCAGACTGTCCAGACCAAACATAAAGTCAACGGCAAATCAGCCGAAAGTCTGGCGAGCGCTGCCATATATTGCAAACGTTTCCGAGGCAGTTGCTCGTATCTTGCAACCATTGGGTATCGGCATCGCCCACAAACCCGAAGCGACAATTAAACGTCTGCTCATGAGACCAAAAACGCCTCTGCCACGAGGCGAAACTGACAACGCTGTCTATTGGATCCCGTGTAGCTCCTGCGAGGCAAAATAAGTTGGAGAAACCGGGAAACGATTGAACACCCGCATGGACGAGCACGCAAGAGCGGTACGAAGAATGAATCAGCTCTCGCTTGTGGCGTAACATTGCGCAGCTTTTCGTCATGCTTTCGTCTTCCAAGACGCCTGAAGTCTTGTGCCACGAGAGCGATCAAACGGTCATGGAGACGCTCGAAGCCTAGCACACCACAACTTCCTCGATCAACCGCGGCGTAACTTTTCCGGCTGCCTACCAAGCCCTACGGGTGAAGTTCAATAAACAGGGCTACTGACGTGGCGTCAGGCCAAAGACGGCAGTGGTCACACCCAGACCAAGCGAGAACACGGTCGAGCATAGACAGGCATCGGATACAGACAAACGCAGGGGACAACCGGTGGCGAACGCAAACCCAGGAGACCGCTTTCTGAGTCCGAACGCAGACAGAAGGGAGCACTCGGTGAGAACGCACGACAGTGACAGGACCCCCCAGCCTGACGTCAACGCTGGCGTGCCAGTCACCGTCCACACGATTACGGGCAGGTGCGAACGGACAGGAAGGCGAGATAAGTGGAGGGCAGACAACGGACAAAGCAAGCAAGGGCAATGGCCGCGGTCACCCCAACGACGCTTCCCCTGCCACACTCGACAAACATGAGGAGGAGCCGATGCCGCCAGGACAACAATCGCCAAACATTGTGATGCAGCGCTTTGGAAGTCGGTGACACGCCAGCACGAAGGAAAACACTTAAATACTGTGACGTGCAGTACGCAATCCACTTCCGATGATGGAAGCTTCAATGCATTCGAAACGTCAGGCGAATAAATCCCTGGCTCCAGTGATCGTCATATATTTTCAGTTATATCCGGAAACGCGCATTTTCGTTTCAGCCAGCAATATACATTGTTGATTGCTTCAAATATATATGCAGAATGATATTACCGACAAAGTCATGGGAGACTGGAATAGCCATTTCTGGCTTATTTGCCTTCGTCAGCCAGTCATACCCAACCCCGAATTGTGGCCCGACCGAGGCTCGAACCCGCGACCTGTTTGCTAGAAGTCCACGCCTCTAACGACTGAGCCACGAGACCGTTGCCCTGTCGGTTTTCGATCGGGAATATACAATTGTAGGGGTCGCTCACCGATCGTTCTTACGGAACTCACTCGTTCCGCAGTGCGTTATGGACTCTCTCTCTCAACCTTATCTAGCAGCCGCACAACGGCGCATAATATAGGCAGAATGATATAACCGACAAAGACAAGGGAGACTGGAACGGCCATTTCTGGCATACTTGAAGTCGTCAGCCAGTCATACCCAACCCCGAAGTGTGGCCCGACCGAGGCTCGAACTCGCGACCTGTTTGCTAGAAGACCACGCCTCTAAACACTGAGCCACGAGCTTGTTGCCCTGTCGGATTTCGATCGGGAATATACAATGGTAGGGGACGCTCACCGAATGTTCTTACGGAACTCACTCGTTCCGTTGTGACTTACGGACACTCTCGCTCTCGACCCCAAAAAGCAGCCGCACAACGGCGCATAATATAGGCAGAATGATATTACCGACAAAGACAAGGGAGACTGGAATGCCCATCTAAGGCTTATTAGCAGTCCTCAGGCAGACTTATTAACGCCATGCCCGTAATACAAGGGCGAAGTTCTCGCGATAGGAATTAATCGCGTGAGCCGCGATTTGCTTTAGTCATGGCTTACGCAACCGCAGTCTATCAACTAGTGCACTGATATCCTTATTCCATAAACAGGGCTGACACTTAGTCTGGCTAATGTAATTTGCGCGCATGCCGGTGGTCCAGCTGGTCGAGCAGTCGCCATGCCAACATCCAACGCGACCGATCCAATTTCAGCAATGAACTACTTGCATGCCGACTACCAAGTCATTAGCGCACCAGCGGACAACCACCTTTACTGAAGGGGAGAGCCGATCAAAGGTAGGGCAGTAGCATAACGAACACATTCCGTCAATACTAAAATCTCCTGGATTCGAACGTGAATCCGAAATGTCAGACGAATATAGGCTCTTGTTCAGCTATCGCCTATATTTCTTATCAACGCCTAAGACTGTTTTCTGACCTGTCACACATCAGAACGTAAATTGCATCAACTAAGTTCTCTCAACAACCAGAACATAAACCGCAACAAACAAGTCTGCTGGACCATACAATGCTACCCAAGAGAAATCATTGTGTGCTTTATATGCGAAAAGTATTGCGGTCGTGTACACACTAAGATACGAATAGCTGTGTCTCCTGTTAACTGTGACAAACCTTTAGGAGTTTCTTACAATCCACCAAATATTTGTGTAACGGAACGTTCTCTGAGGTGACCTCTGCCGGCAACGCAATCGGCGGGAGTGTTTGCCTGAGGTGCCGCGGAGGGTGTCGTCTCTCCTGGAGGTTTGGACGTATCCAGCAGGCGTTTCTCTGAGGTATCGCCAGTCTCCTCGTCTGGCGGCGCTCTAGTGTCAACAAACGGCGAATGATTTTACTCAGTTTGGCACCCGTTTACTTGCTGCATAAAATGATCCGAATCCCACGATAATTTTCCACTAAAACCTGCGTTGACGAGACGAATTGCAGCCAAGATCGCCAACCCCCCATTACAGCTTCCGAAAAGAGAACTGGCCTAATTTGGCGGTGAATTCCGAAGACGTTCGACGTTCTCCTACGTGAGACGACGTGCATGTAGGTCAGGGTCTATGACCACATCTGCAGTCTCCTTTCCCATGCCTATCCTTCTGCACGAGGCTGTCGTCAGCCTAGCCAAACTCCCCGCCTTCAATGAAGAGAAGCAGGTGAACCTCTGTCGCGCGTGTCATGCTCTCATCCTGCCGCACTGACTGTTACTCCTGCCGGTGGCGTATTTCAGTCAGCGGCAGCCGCTGGACATCCTGCTTCCCATTCTCATTTGCTGCTACATCAGCAGCCCTGTAAATCTGCTCCTTTTTCTTTCCGAAATCAAAATCAGTGATGCGAGAACGCGCGCACATATGTGGATTTATTTCACAAACCGACACAACCACAGTATGAGTGCACACATACGCGCATGCATCAGCACCCCATAAAGGAGCCATGTAGCAGATGCGAGGAATGAACTTCTAGCGATTAAGGATGGTAAGTCCCGGGGTCCAGATCAAATACCGGCAAAAGTTCTGAAGGAGTTAGCTTGCGAAATCGCAGACAGCATTTTCATATTTTCCAGTCATCCTTGGAGCGAGGCATTCATCTCTCATTTGGTGCTGCTGCTGCTGCTGCTTTAGCGATCCTGCTAATCTGCGCCTTTTGGGTCCGAACTCAACCCCAGTCTCCTTGGTAACTTCTTTGTGGTGTAAAACCACAAAACTGACAGATCCTCTCCGCTGGTGCATAAAACGAACGTCATTGTTTGAGTCGAAAGGTTGGAGCAGGCGTTGGGATTTGGACGACCTCATTTTTGCAGTCATGTGCCCACCAGTGGTAGTTGAAGCGTCAATCTGACATGAACAGGGATTTCATAACTGCAAACGGAGTACTATCGCAGAATCCTAGGCCGAGGGTGAAAGACCCTGTCTACCACGACCTTTAGGTTCGGTTCTGAATGGAGAGAGAAGGTGGACGCCAGTGGGCAGGATGTGGTATTCTGTGCAGCATAACTGCAGAAGGAGTTGGAGGGATTACGCAGCCGGAGATGGCACGTCCGGCGCCGGGTGAGCGACGTCCCCAAAACCGTGAGACCGGGAATTAGTCAAAGCGTTTTACGATAGATCACGTCAGTCTCAGCCTTGAATCTGATTGGCCGGATGGAAGGGCGATTGAGCGAATGCCAGACTGTCGTGAGACGCACGTGCGAACACTCGCGAGAGCTCAAGTGTTGAGAGAGGCGATCGAAGTAGGGCTACTACAGTACTATTCATTGGATCGATCATAAATGAATTGGTTTATTTCTGTTGTCCAGATACCAGCAAATGGAACAGTAAAGGTTTGCCTGGTGGTTAGATCGCGGTTCGTAGCCTAGAATGAGGAAGTTGACGAAGAGATCTCTGTCTTACGGGAATGGTGGGAAAAGGGTTATACGGGTGGGGTAAACGGAAAGACCGGTGGAAGAATGCTAGATATCTTGGTAAATAGGAAAGCTGTCGGCGAAAAGGGTTGGATGTTTTAATCAGGTGGAATACTGACATGAATTTAAAAAAATCCGTCAAGACGGCACAGTTTGCGGAAAATGGCAGCGGTGACCAGTCGTAGGTTAAGCGCACAAAACCACCGTAGCAGCCAATGTGAGGAAGGTGGCGGACGGCAAGGCCAGTCCGCATAGCGTTACCGGAAACCGCAGGCGAAACGACGAATGCCAGTGAAGTGGCAAGCGGAAGTAGAGTGAATGACAACGAAGCCCAAATGAGGTAGCTGTGTATGCGGATGACGGGAAGCACAAGTATAAAAATCATAGAACAGACGTGGTAGTGGGTGGCTTACTTGTTGGCGTAATATAAAGAGAATGTGGTAACTGGTTACTGTTGAACTCCCGGAAAAAAGAGAAAACCTGGTGGGCGTTATGTAGAAACACAACTACTGATAACAAGTTTTCTGGGCAAGATAAACATGCCTACTGATAACAAGTAAGTACGTCGACATTATCAACGCATAATGACTGTCTACGAACTGCGATCTTGCGGAAAAAATAAATCCCTTCTGGGAACGGAAAATTCGACTTTGCTTTCATAAAAATCAATTAAGGACAAATATTAGGAATTGCATTTATTTAAAAATACAAACGACTTCAATTTATGAAATTCTGCATAGTAAACCTGTGACTTTTCGTGCCATAGAGCACTGTAATAAACATCACGGATGGAAGCGAATATATGATTCCCAGCTTTTTGTTGCAAGATGATGAATAAGCTTAACCACACCGAGAATTTTATAGGCTAAATAAATTTATATTGAGTATCCGCGGCATGCTCTCACTTTTCTGTATCAAGACGTTCGATGAAGATGTCAAGACAATTTTCATCAGCAGCCGACTACGATGGGACACGGAAATGAGCACTGAGTCGTCAGCAAGCATTCTCAATGTTAGTTACTCTGTGGCGAATGGTTAGTGAGAAAACTGTGTCCAGAAATAAGCAGACCAGACCAACATTGTCCACAAATAGGCACGACGACTATTTTAGACGTTGTACACTAAAAGGTATGACCATATGGCCATTAAGACTATTTGCAGATAGCATTTGCCAGTGCTCTTTACAGACATAATCAGGCAAAAAATGCGGGAATTTAAACTTTATTAACAAAAGGCCATAATCAAGTCGTGTTTTAATAGAAAACATTTTAGAGAACGTTTATTATTGCTAAGAAATATACCGATAACCAGCCCTTGTTCTGGAATTGAATTTGCTTCTGCGATCAGGTCGTATTTTGAGACAAGCCGACGAAGTTGACTAAGATGGTCGTATGTGGAAAAAACTTCTGAAACAGAATACTGCGCCGAGAGCAATCTTCAAGATTCGTCGACGATTAAGAGTTTTGACTTTCAGAGAGTGACCAGTCTGGCGGTCAGCTGCGGACACCATCAACAATGCTCGTCAGCATTGTGAAGAATGTTTTTGATTACAATGACACCCATTTACGCCGGCTGGATACCATAATTTGACACGATAACGCCGTTATTCATCGCTCTAAAGAGGTATGAATTTAATACCACTTGCAATCGCAATATTACTATTTAGACAACAGCTAGCCTCTCGGCATGCGTCTTCCGTTTGATTTTTATCCATTTAAATCACATTGAAAATCTTCTCACACTTATTTAAAAATGATTGGCACAAGGAAAATACGGAATATGCAAAAAAACTTAATTTTGTGAGAGACAAACACATCCAGCCATCTTTACGGCTGAGAGTCTGTCTGGTGAGTTAACTGCCAATTAACAATCCGTAAAGTACTGACCTTTTTGTATTTGTTATTATTTTTCATGATTTTCTCCTTTCATGCATCCCTTTCCTTATGCCGTCTTTTAGTTAGCCTCATTTTAGCGATCTGCGATGACCATTTTCTGAAATTCTAGTCGTCAGTGAAAATTTATTATTTTAATGCTAGTTGGCATAAATATATACACTTTCCCGTGTCCCCTCTTAAGAACAGTCGGTTTTTTGCTGCCATAAGACTTTGGGGCAGCGTACTTTAGGCGAATTTTGTATAATAGACATTTTCTTTTGATAACTCATGCCAGTCCGCAAGTCAACACACATGCTGCATG
>CACRXP010000603.1:56068-74930 GCA_902702965.1 Spirometra erinaceieuropaei
AAGGTGGCTTTGAGTTCGACATCAGTGGGATTAGGACTAGGATTAATGCTAGTTTGGAGTCTAAGTTGCTGTTAACGTTAGCGTTATCTTTCAGAATAGAACATTGGGGTGTGATCCCTTCCTTGAATTACACACCTGCATTCTAGAGGCCTTCCTGTGTCTTTATGCTGGTGGCGGGGCATATAAGCAATCTCGATCAAATTTTAAGGAAAATATGCCTACCGGGAATGAAGTGGGAGTCTGCAAAGGCAGTCAACATATGAGTGGTGGAATAATGATAATAACATCAACCAGACAAACTACATGAGTAAGAGGAAAAGTGTAATTCGGCGCGATCAGAAACTGAGGCAAAATGGCCTAGGGCTTTCCATGCCAAATTTTTTATTATGATTAGTGACTCAAATCGTGTTTACTCAGTTCCTAAATAAATTAGTGCACTTTACAGCGAAACGTTTGATTTAAACACAGGTTCTCCTCCAAAGAGAAGTTTATTTTTCACAAGTTTTATTCTTAGTTAGAACTCGTGTTAAGTATCCCTGTCCATTGTTTGCATAAATATCTATGCTGTGACGACCGAACGTTACGAGCCTAAATTCAACCTATAAAAATACGTCGAGTTTGTCCTCTCAACGCGGTCCACAGTCCAGGAAAAGCGGTCCAACTCAGCACTACATTTGTAATCTTGGCGAAAGTCCTTGAGTGGTGAATCGCGAAAAAGGGAACTGGCAACTCGGCGGAAACCACAGAGGAAATTCGCGACTCAACATCTCTGGGAGGATCTTGGCTCGCATTCTGCTAGATAGTCTCAACAGCCATCCCCGACACAGAATTATTCGTGCGAGTCCGTTTGGCTTCAAATGACATCGCAGAACAACCGACATGACCCTTGTCATTCGCTTGCTGCTAGAAAGTACTAGGAAAGGCTAACCCACTATTACACCACTTTCGTATATTTGACGAAAGCCTTCACGCAGTAAACCACGATGAACTGTGGAGAATTAGGCGGAAACTCGGCTGTCATAAACAATTCATGCATATGGTGAGTCAGCTCCACGTTGGTGCGCGTTACGGATAAAGAAGCCTACTCAGAAGCATTTCCAGTGAATAAGGGCCGCATACGCGCCCTCACCCTTTGTTCAGTGCTGATGAACGGTCACCGTGATGAACACCTCGGCATCCGCATGCCTACAGGACCGATGGCCAAGCGTACAATAGCCACTCATCGTGTCTCTTCACGATTTGCTCCTTGCGGATAATTTCGCGCTTAACACCGCATCAGAAGCCGGCATGCAATGGAGCATATACCTCTTCCTCTCAGGCTTCGCCAACCTCGGATTCGCCATCAAAACGGTTACCCAGTTTTCACAAATCGAATCTCATCTAACGCTGCGTACTTTGTTTTGCATCTACTTCAAGGGTATCGAGCGTAAGATCGTGAAAATCTTCACCTATTGAGACAGCACACTACCACGCTGCGTCAAAGTCGACGCAAAGAGCTAACCGGACTTCGGATACCTGTCCAGCATTCAGTCGGCCACAGAGCCCCGTATGAAATCGCCACGGTTTCTACCTCGGAGCTGAACTCAAGAGGCGAATAGCCGTCATCTGGCTGACGCTGGTGTATTCAAAGCGGGGACAATATGTTGTATGATTCTGCAGACCGGTGATGTATTCTGAAAAAACACACTCATCTACTGTGCGGACGTTAAAAAATGGTTTTAACACCCTACGAAAGGCCTGTTGAAATGCATCTCGTGTGCATCCATTTCGCGTGATTTAATTCCTTTTGCAAGGACACTGAAGTCGAAGGCCGGTTCAGTTTGTTGCAGGCAAGCATTTTGCCATGTGTGGATCCAACATAATTTTAGCATCAAAAGAAGTTGAAAGATGTAACTCTGGAGTGGATACTCGGAGATTAAATACATTCAGTCGTACTTTGTGCGGTTGTATCATTTATTCATATACTAATAGCATGTATATTGGAAAGGGGTGTTGAAGGTTCAGGTTTCAGTTTCGAAGTTGGCTCCCAACAGAACACTAATAAGATGCTTGAGTTATCATCATTATTAAATAGTACTCCTTTAAACTCCTTACAACATTATGTTTCTGCAGTTTTTTGGTTGACGTTCGCTCCTAAAAATGAATGCACGGCCCCAAGGGAATTTAAATCGAAAGTGGTATGCCAGACAAGTCTTTAGCGAACTACGCTAGATTGCGTATTGAACATGTATGCACATAATGGCTGACTGTTATTACCTTTGAATATAGCAGCACGATAAACTCAGAAATATATCCCGGCGACTTTAAGGCCTATATAACATTCAACGTGTATGCGAAGAAGGCATCGATCAATAGAATCGTGAAGGCCTTGAAGCGCATTTGAAAAGTCGTATTGACCACCGCACTGTAAAAAAGATGACAATTCGACAGGGTGTGTTCGCCAGCATGCTTAATTGCCTGTATGTAAAGGATTCATAAAAATAAAGGCTGGCCTGAACGACAGTAAGCGGAAAACAAGCCGGCAAAATATTTAACCGACAGGGCATAATGTACAAAATCACCATGGTAAAAATAATAATCGCAACCAAACAATTATATGTTCAGCAATGACATTCCTTTGAAAGCGATTTGCTGCAGCACGTGGGTCAATGTATGCAAATCCCGCTTAGTTTTCAAGGAACACGAGCTTACGTTCAGATGTCGAGCATACTGACATTAATGGAAGACCAATAGAAATATACTCTGGATCTAAAATATGCAATTCGTATAATATTAAAAGTCCTAGCGAGCCCGAAATGTATTAGAAGGGCAGCAACAGCAAAGAAAGACGGTTAGTCGCCGGAGGCTTCGAGCCTGTTGTCGTGGGTTCCAATAACACTGAGAACGCCGAGGCTTTCACAATTGTGTCCAATAAATTATTAGAACAGCAGTCAAGTACTAGGCTGAGTGATGGTAACTAAGTAATTATTGGCAGGGATTTTTGTAGAAACATAAAATAAGTACTGCTGTTTTACATTTGATCCAAAATACGAATTAGTCTGGGTCAGAAATGTTTGATAACCAATAACCGAAGACCAACAACTATGCGCTGCAGATAGTCGGTAAGTATTGTTGGAATGAATGTCCGACTAGATTTCCAGCGTTTTCGATGGTTTCCTTTTGCCAATCAGTACTTGCCTCACTAATATTACCATTTTGGTATATGAAACTTATATTTAGGTTTGGAAACCGTATGTCAGTAAAATGAAGCTGATCGGGAAGAAAACCCGTAGGAGATACGTATGTAATTGTTCCCACGGCCGTCAGGTTTTCCACAGAAAACTCCATTGTATCCCTAAGTCTTGGTGACTTATTGTGTCGCATATAATGCCGAAGTTACTATAATGGAAAGAGTTAAGACAGTAATTTTCCCGACAAACACACCTGAACATTCATAACGAGCAAAGAACATTTCGGGCCTACCAAGTGACTGATCCTCGGATTAATTCTCCTGAACTCAATTTTACAGTGCAAATTTAAAACGTCTTCCTCTCTGAGGATTTCAGGGAAGGAGCAAATTCCTGTTGTAATGTTGCCTTCCACAGACAGATTAAGTTTAGTTATCGTTCCATCATGAAGCCAGAAATGACACATCATATTGGGCCGCTTAAGCAGCTGTTCCTCCAAAAACAGCGGCAGTAGAACACTAGAGTTAATCATCGGACATTTTTCTGGTGGCACCACCTTTGCTGCAGAGATTTGCAAGTCCAAAAAGAATCGGCAGATTAATGCTATATGCATTGCCTGTTCGTCATCATAAAAAACTAAAGTCTACAACGAGCATGCAACACAACTTCACCATCTGTATGCCAATTCTGTGGCCTTTATCAAACCTGATTGCGCCTGTACTTGTCAGTTTTCAGTTTCAGTTTATTTGAGGAAACATAGGTGTCGAAACTTTGAACTCCCTATTTGTTACAAGGGAGCGAAGTATGTCAAAAATTTGAAAATGGATACATTAAACAGCTAAAGAAGTTTTTTCAGATTGGCAATGTTTTCCAAAACCAGACGGATAAACGAATTGTTCCAAGTGTTAAAAACTTCAACGTTACTAAATTTGCTGTACAGTAGTCTGCCTATAGATAATTGGTGCGATCTCAATTTCTGAGGGAGACGAATTGAATGCCATCACTTATATTCAACGGACCTGGGACAATGATAAAAAATAAACGTTACTGAAATACAGGCAGGAACATAATAACATTAATATACTGTTTGAGCGAAATGCTAAAACGATGTTGGTCAGGTGACATGATCACGTTTAGTGATACACTGGTCCATCTTGCGCTTCAAAGCCTCAATGGAGGTGGACATGACGACATCTGCAGGCAGAGCATTCCAAGCTTCGATCACTCTGTTTGAAAAGAAGAACTTCCACAAGTCCAGCCTGGCGCCTGTCACACGTATTTTGAGTGGATTTGTGGCGGCTAGCCATCATGACTGGCTCGGCGTCATTGTTCAAGACCTCGCTGCCTCAAGGTCATTCCCCCCTTGCAGCGGGCCGTCCCAGACGGGCTGACCTGAAGTCACACGACCAACAGCTCGGGCATACCTGCGGCCGCGCAGTCGCAGCTGCCCATGCGGCCACTTGAACGCGCCACCCCCTGCAACCAGCAAAACAAGCCACTGGACACCATCCCTCGGCAAATGCAACACACGCTGACGGGACATCACTTGAGCTTGGCCCACGAGCCTACAAAAGCGGCTGCCACCACTATCTCAGGGACACTCAGGCCTGACTGGACGCAGTCAACACCAGCCCTGGCTTCGCCAGTGGCCACTGCCGCCTGTGGGGACAACTCCGGGTTCTGTGCACAATAAACCCCTCATTTTGGTCCCTTCTGCCGTCTCCCTTCAACTTGGGATCTGACCCGACGATGGTAACGCACAGACTACACATACTCACCGTCTAACTCAAAGACATCAGCTGGTAAGAGAAAGCAATCCTGGTCGCGCATTATACGGAATGTTTGTATATGGTCGCCTCTTAGCTGTATGTAACTCAGTGGAAAAAGACCAAGATTGGATAGCCGCGTTTTGTAGGGTAGTGAACCCTGTCCGCAAACGAGTTTAGTTGACCACCTTTGAACTTTCTCAAAGGATGCTGAGGTCTAGGGTTTCCACGCCTGAATAGCAAACTCTAGCTGTGGCCGTACGAAAGTCCGAAAGTCTTTAACGAAGCAGTCCTCATGGAAGGTAGAGAAATCTCTCTTGACAAGATAAAGGACTGAAATCACGGACTTGGCTACCGTGGAGCAGGGGAGCGACGGTTTTAAAGAAGCCGTTACTCACACACCCTAGTCTTTTTGGACGTCTACCTCCTGCAATGGTATGCCATCTAGGTGGCAAATCCTCCGGCTCAGATACCGGATCGTACTGACTCTCAAGACTTTGTTCTTAGTCACATTAAACGGCAAAATCCAGTCCTATGACCATTTCTCGAGTGGGGTCAGATCTGCCCGCAAGCGCTCTTCGACAAATGCAGTTCGGATGACGCTCCAAAGTTTAATATCATCAGCGAACATGGCGGCATCACATTTCAGTTCACTGCCGCAGTCGTTGACGTATATAATGAATAGGGTAGGGCACAGGTCGGAGCCTTGAGAAACGCCGTTTTCAACCGCTGCCTCCGCCGACTGCCTGTCACCGACGTGGACGATTTGAGAGCGGCCGATCAAGAAGGTTTGTATCCAACTCTGGAGATTACCCCTAATGTCTGTTCAGCTTAATTTGTACAGGAGAGACTGATGGGGTACACTGTCGAATGCCTTCTTAAAGTCGACGTAGACTGCGTGCTCTGCGTTGCCGCCATCGACTGCCCGGGACCAGCGATCTAAACAATAAATTAGATTTGTCACGCATGATCTGCCGCAACGAGATCCGTGCTGGGCATCGCATAACAGATTATGCTCTCCTAGGAAGTGCATTATTTCTCGCTTAATTATTTTTCCATAATTTTGCAGCATATTGAAGTAAGGCTCATTGATTCAGTCAGTATCAGTCAGTATATTTGGAGTAAACGACAGAAGCCATGAAAACTCCATTTAGAGGGTACAGGTATAAAGTAAAATAGTTAAACTGCAAAACTTTTGCTTGCAGTTTTAGTAAGGAGAATTCATAAATCTAATAATGTAACATAAAGGTGAAAGGGGTATTATATTCGCAAAAGAATTGCGAAAAACTTTGTTCACCGCATTCGGACTGAAAATTTCAATATGGGCTAAGTTTGACGCAAAAAATATGATCTGTTGAAATCTAGTTAGTAGTATATTTATAGTCATTTCAATAATCCGTTAGATCAGGCTTCGGCAGTTTGGGTTGCCTTTCAGAAGATGAGTATCCAGTTGTCTCTTGAACACGTTCACTGTAGGGGAATTAACAACAAACTCCGGCAAAGAGTTCCATTGGCGAATGACCCTCTGTGAGAAAAAGGAGGAACGTTGATTTGTGTGGCACAGTTCCTTTTTAAGCTGGTAATCATGTCGTCTGAGATAGGACTTGGGTGCCATTTCAAAAAACGTTTCCCAGTCGACATCCAGATTAAGTCCTTTTAGCAACTGGAACGTTGCTATGAGGTCACCTCTGTCCTGCCTGTAGTGGAGGGGATAGAGGTTCAAGGCCGTCAGGCGCTGCTCGTACGTGAAGTTTTTGAGGCCATGAACAGCCTTTGTAGCACGCCGTTGTACACCTTCAAGGATAGCTATATCCTTCCGAAGCCACGGCCGCCAAGCCTGTACCGCATATTCCAGGTGCGGCCGCACAAATGTCCCGTATACTTTGCCAAAGACATCTTTATTCAAGTGAATAAACGTTCTGTGTATCGCGCTCATAACGGACATTGCCCGCGCAGCGACTTTAGAACACTGCGTGGTGACGTTTAGATCGTCTTTAATGAATACACCGAGATCTTTTTGCACATCTACGGTTTTAAGTGGTTGATTGTCCAGGAGATACTGTCGTGGCGGTGTATTTGTTCTTCGCCTCGCTGATACTACGTGCTTTACTGCACATTTTTTGACGTTGAATTTCATGCACCATTTCTCGCTCCATGCGTGCAAATTCGTTACGTCCTCTTGTAGCATCCTGACGTCATCTTCATCTTTTATCGCTCTCCAAAGTTTAGGGTCGTCTGCAAAGAGCGCTATGTCTGATTTCACTTCCCGTACCAGGGCATTTACATAGATAATGAATAGGAGCGGCCCAAGAACTGACCCCTGTGGGACTCCACTCGTAACCGGTGCCCATTCTGAGCAGTAGCCGCCCGCAGTGACTTTTTGTTGCCGTCCGTTTAGGAAATCTTGAATCCAGTTCAGAAGATTTCCTCTTATCCCTACTTCTGATAATTTTTGAATGAGGCGTTTATGTGGGACGCAATCGAACGCTTTGTTGAAGTCAAAATAAATGACATCAACTGGATATCCTTTATCCATGGCCTTTGACCAATGTTCGAGTGACGAAAGCAGATTTGTGAGGCAGGACCTCTTTTCGCAGAAGCCATGTTGAACTGAGGCGTAGTTGTTTGCTAAGACCTTGCTGCCGCCTTTATAAATTGGCGGGATACGTGCAGATTTCCAGTCGACGGGCAAATAGCCTGCTTCGAACGAAGCTTGGAAGAGCATGGACAGCGGTTTAGATAGTTCTTCAGCAAGCTCCTTCAACAATTTGGGCGGTATGCCATCCGGTCCAGGTGTTAAGACTCATTCAGCGAACAATAGCTTCGGCGAAATAGACATACTCAATCGTTGGCCCGTCCACTATGTCAGAGTTGGGAGGAAATGCGCTTTCCTTCGTAAAGATTGACTTAAAAATTGTGAAAGGCGCTCTGTCTTTTCTCCGTCTTCATTGAGTTCTAGGTTGTCACTAGCTTTCAATAACGCGGTTTGGTCTCTGCTTCGTGTGCTTCTTCTTATGTAGCCATAGAATAACTTCGGATTTTCTGCGGCTCGATTCAGTAGGTCTTTCTCGAAAGTACGCCGCGTCCCAAGGATTAACTATGATCTTCTGTGCCTTATCGACACAGAGCTCCTATCCGAGACTAATTTCCTCCATAACCTCCGCTTTTTATTCTTTTCCTTTTTTAAAGCTTGTTTTAGCCATGGGGATCTGCTGTTCAGTTTCTTCCGTGAAATAGGACAGTGGTCTCTGAGAAGAATGTGCAATAACTCACTAAACCAGTCCCAATCCTTGAGTCGGTCACCGGAAAAAGCTGATTCCCAGTTTATGGTGTTTAGTTCAGCTTTCATTTGGACAAAGTCACCGCGCCAAATGTTCCTTCTAACCCTGGTGGCTTGTTCGGGCAGAGAAAAAATGGAGTACTCCCACAACAGTACGACGTGGTCGCTTCGACCTAGGGGAGGTAGACTTTGCACCTCATCAATGCTGTCCAATGAATTCGTAAGGAGCAGATCCAGACAGTTTGACTGTTGCCCTTCGCGCACCCTCGTTGGAAATGAGACGTGCTGAGTGAGAAATAACCTGACGGTCATGTTCACCAAACGTCGGTCGGAAGCATGGTTTGGACCAAATGCATAAGCTGAACTCCATCCGATAAGAGGTGCATTTAAGTCCCCCATAAGTAAGAGTTCGGACCCGATAGAGAATCTCTCCAGGTCCTCAGTCAGACGGGCGTCCGCCGTGGGATCATATCTCGGCGGTCGGTAGACCATCAGGAAGTCAAGACTCGGTGAACTCGGTGCTTTTATACTCAGCCAAATTGCCTCGGAAGTACAGGACAGTTTATCTTTTTTGTCTGAGACTATAAGCCCGTGTTTTAAATACGTGAGTACGCCTCCGCCCTGACCTGTCTCATCTAAACATTTGGTATCCTGGTATAGTTAACTCACGGTTGTCCACCTGCTGGTTCAGCCAATATTCTGTAAGTGAGATTATATCGGGGGATAGATCAGATAGATTGATCTTTAGCTCATTGATTTTCGATAACATGCACTGCACATTTGTATATAGAAATTTCAGTTTGCGAATTATGGCTGTCAGAGAAGTAGTTTCGATGCGTCTGGGACTTTCGCCAACTGTGCCAGCTGCGCGGTCATTCGGATTAGGCCCGTCCAAAGAAAGAATAGTCTGAGTTGGTTGTTGTAGATAACCAAATTCCCTTCTCTTTGTCTGAGCCTCATCCTCAGCTCTAGAACTAGAAGACCACATTTCAGCCTCTCTGCTGGCGAGCAATCTGGTTGAAAAAAACGCAGGGGTTGGTGCCTTTTATCCTAGGGCGCCGAGGGAGAATAAACCCAACTTGCCCCTTACAAGCATGCACAACTTCGAGAGGTCGGGGCGTGCTGATGTTGGCAGACTGTTTGTCCGTTTTCCGAGACAGAAGGCTTTGTGTACCTTAATTGCCTCAAGCCCGCGAACAGAGCACGATACGCGACGCAGCACTGGAAAACAAATTTCGAAAGCTGCCCAATCCAACGTCGCCCAGAAACGACAAACAGGTGCACAACCTGTCATCAAAGGAGCTGACGAAGGATCAGATGCAGGTTTTACGGCACGAAGCTTCATTTAACACGGCTGACGCCAAGCCTGTTAACATGATTGCAGCAGTGGAATCAATCCTTTGTCAGACGGAGGCAAAGGAGGAGACTAAGAACCTCATCCGACACCAAGTGTCGTCTCTCCTGATGGCCCACAGGCCGCAGGAAGTGCTTTCCAAGGTCGAACGTGATGCGCTGAGAGAACTCAAGGCCGACAAAGACCTGGTCATCGTGCCAGCGGACAAAGGACGCGCCACAGTTGTACTGGACAGGACAGACTACCTTCAAAAAGCCAAAGGTTTACTGGAGGACCGACAGTTCTATGTCCCATGTGCAACGAACCCTTTAAAGGCGCTGACACGCGAAATTAATGCTACGTTGTTGGCCTTGGAGAACTCAGGTGCAATAACACCGACCGACAGACGCATGGCGAGACCCCAAGATACGGCTTTGGCCCGATTCTATGGCCTCCCTAAGGTGCATAAAGACGGCGCTCCTCTCCGACCCATCGTGTCGCTCAAAGGGACTCCAACGTACGGACTGGCGAAGTGGCTGTTCCGGCGTCTCAAGTTCCTGACCGCTGAGTCAGACACCACGGTCTCTTCGTCAGCACAATTCCTGGAGAAACTCAAAGGGGTAAGCATCCATCCAAATGAGGTCATGGTATCTTTTGATGTTACATCCCTTTTTACTTCTATTTCCCAGGATCTGGCGATCGAGACAATTGAACTGCTACTACAAAGCAAATACGATGAAACGGAGAACCGTCTTGGACACGCCCAAATCCTTCAGCTCCTGAAGCTCTGTCTCAGGACGTACTTCACGTTCGACGGGACAATCTACGAACAGGTGAAGGGCACACCAATGGGTTCGCCGATTTCGGGATTCATCGCTGAGGCGGTCCTGCAACGGTTAGAGTCGCTGGTCTTCCAACACCACAGACCGAAATTCTGGGCCCGGTATGTGGATGATACCTTCGTCGTCATCGAACGGGATCAGGTGTTGACATTCCAAGAACATCTCAACGCCGTCTTCCCGGACATTCAATTTACGATGGAGGAGGAAGAGAACAGCCAGCTGGCCTTCCTGGATGTCCTCGTATGTCGCAAGGATTGTGGTGGATTAAAGACCAAAGTGTTCAGGAAAGCGACAAATACGATGCAAGTACTGAACTTCAACAGTAACCACCCAATCAGCCACAAACGCAGTTGTGTAAGGACGCTCTATCGGCGTGTCGAAACGCACTGCAGTGAGCCGGAAGACAAAATTGCTGAACTACAATACCTCCGACGGGTCTTCAAAGCCAATGGCTACCCGCGCAACTTCGTCGACCGGTGCATACGCAAAAGGGACGAAAGGCCTAACCGCACGGACACCAAGTCTTGGCGGGCACTACCGTATGTCAAGAACGTTTCGGAAGCTGTCGGCCGCCTTCTCGCACCACTTGGGGTTGGAGTGGCACACAGACCGGAGGCAACCATCAGGCGTCTGATCATGAAACCGAAAGACCCACTGCCACGGCTAGAAACGTCTGGAGTCGTTTATCGGATCTGGTGCAGTTGCGGACAAAGCAACTACGTCGGAGAAACCGGAAGACAGCTCCGAACGAGAATGGTCGAACACGCGGCAGCGGTGCGCAGAAATGACGCCAGCTCTCAAGTTGCGGCTCATTCGACGAGACCCGGCCACACATTTAAATTCGATGAGGCCGAAATTCTCGCAAGAGGTGACAACCGAGTGAGCCGAGAGCTACTGGAATCATGGTTTACTGGCCCCCAGTCCATCAACAAGTGCAACGATCTTCCCATTCAATACAGCGTGCTGAGACTTCGTCTAGGCGGAGTAATTGGCCACGCGGGGAGCGCACTGGTGAACACTCTCCCCAACACCCGGGTCAACGCATCAGATCCTCGAGCAATCATCACGCCAACATCCAACGCACGTGATGAAATTGCGGCAATTATCGACTCGACTGTCGGCCATCAAGCAATGATCACCCCAAGTGTGACAATCCCGGATGAAGGGGGAAGCCGTGAACGTTCATAGGCATGCGGTAGCATGGCTGCTGCATCCTATAAATACCGCAGCCCCTTGTGCAACAGCCACCAGTTTCTGCTCTTTTGTCTCTGATGATGGATTCGAGTAGGAATCCGAAACGTCAGGCTAATAAAGCTCTTGTCCCGGCGATCGTGTCTCCTTCTTCAAGACTACTTCCTGGGACTCGGCTCTTTGCTTTTAATTGCCTCACTGAGTTCCAGCATATTGTTGAGCAAGCCTTGGCAAAACCTTATATCTTTCGAAACCCGCTCTTTAGGGGGGTTCGCATTTGACACAGCGAGCCCCTGTATAAAGAAACATTGGTCTCTGGCGATATCGTTTGTATATTTTGTTGATGTATTTCTCTCTGGTCGGTGTGGTACTTTAAGGGTATTAAATGGCGGTGACGGAACACATTCTCTATCGGGGTTTTTATGAACGACGCCAGCTTTGACTGACTTGGAGGAGGTCGCCGACACGAAAGTTAGTGAATGATGGTCTGTAGATTCGGTAATTGCCTCAATAACACTACTTGACCTGGCTCCATCCAATCGAAGAGTTTTCTGGGCGTTGCGAACTGTTTTTGGACTTTGGCATTTACCATGTTGGACGGGGACTTTGTCGAGGATTCTGGATCCGGTGCTGTGAAAATGTCACCGAAATTATACGAAACACTGAGATTAGACAGTTTTTTCTCATTTTTATATACGAATGGAACGTTCGCATTCATTGACTTTTGAAGTTAAATAGGCAGGATTTTGAAAGAAATTATTTTAAGTAGAAGCGGTTTTACATTGTCCACGCAGACTCGAACGAAATTGTGCAATGCTTGAATTATCAATTTCCATTGCGGATGCCGTAATAAGTGTTCTACCGCACAAATCATTACGTTTCAGTGATCGCATGAAATTCAGAATATTTCCAACTATCCGATTTAGGCTTCTATCTGAGATTGGGCAGTATGTGCCGATGTAACCTCGTTATCGTCAGTTATAATATGCTAAATACAACATATTGGTTTTAAAATAAAATTCGAGTCATTGCCACACTTTAAACTTTAAATACCCTAAGGACCTCATTCGAACACAATGGAGAGTTGAAATTTTGATTAAAAATGCTAGTTTTCAAAGTGGATTCGTATTTTACTTTTCGCATATTGACCAGAATTGCGAAAAATAGCAAGAAGGTTACATGAGACTAAAAGGCTGAAAGCAAACCGCTTACATCATCAAATATTCAGAGGCAGCCGTTAATCGGAGTGTACGTCAATAAGCAAATATCTGATTCTAGCAAACGCGGTCAAATTCTGATGTCATATATAATACTGCCATACCAGTCAAAATGCCTTCCCTGGCTTCTGTCGATTTAAGGATAGCTTATATCTTGCACGCAATTATTCGAGGGGATACCCAGAAAGCAACGGAAATTATATTCTACAGGTGAGTGTGTAGGTGGGGTTGTCCAGCCCAGATAGATACGTTTACTAATGATCGTTTAATTAATCTCCTCCGTAACGCCCTCGGTGATTTTGCAATGCCAAATATCAGCGAACAGTTCAGCAGCATCAAATTATGTTTTCTCTACATCCTTCTTTGTTTTCCGACCTTAGATTAGTCGTCGACGTTGGATTTGTTCCCCATGGCATCAAAGTGAACCGGCATTATTATCTGCCAGAACTAAGGCGAACGCGTGAGGCAGTGAGAAGAAAGAATCGGAATTGTGGCGATCGGAGCACTGCCTAATTCATCATAACAACGCGCCTACCAACATAACGATCATAAATCAACCAATTTTAACGAAACCGGCGCGTGCCACCTAATGGAGGGTATTTTCTAGTGGAATAGTATCTGAAGGGTGCTATTTTAAATAAAACATTAAACAAATAATTCTCGTCATTTTGGGCATGTCCTTATATGTCGGCTGAGGGACTAGGCCATTTGGACCGGCGCGAAATTAAGAATGTGCAGCCAGGACATCAGTGTCAGTTTCTCTGCTCTTTCAGTCTCTGTTCTCACACACTTCGTATTTTCAAGCAGTTGCCGTCGAGAAGAACGTCACCACCAATTCTCTTCTGAGCTGAAAACATTTGTAGTCCAATTTAGCTTGCTTATTGATGGTCAGATTTCTGAACAGACATACCAGTATTCACTGGCCTGTGAACAACGACCTACTTCTTTAAAAAATGCATCCACGTAAACCATCCACGCTTGATTGCATCATATATAGGTGGGCAATGCGCGTCTAGTCTTCCATTCAAGAGGGTTACAGTCCATCCCCTCGTCAGCCATATCTCCCGGTTAAAACGGTCTGATGCTCTGGGTTTTGACTATCAGTGTATCGTTGGGGTCCCCATCCGAAGCCTGTTTCTTCTTTCAAGGTATTTATCATTTTCGACATAGTCTGCTCATACCAGCGTTCACTACATTACTTTACTGTTATTATAAACGTCTTTCTGCGTATCAGGCAAACATTCCAAACAGAGCGTTAACGTATGACAACTATTAACAGGCAAAACACAATTTACATCGTAGTTCGTGTTAAACATGATCGGCATCACCAAAGTATGACGCCAAGGAAGTAATGTTCTGGAGCACTGGCTGCATTTGACGAGGGTGGTTCATAATAATCCGGTTAATTTTATCGGAAAAAATGTGCAAATCCGAAGTAAAGTCTTTGAAATCAAACTTCTCAGTTTTAGTTTGAATATCATGGGCAGAATTACTCATGTTCTTTTGGTTTACCCGAATTTGATTGTATGCAATACACAGGCGTATACATTTATAATTGGAATCGCAACGCGCAAAACGGAATTCGCAGACCAGTAAATACCAGTAAATATGCCCAGGTCAAAATACAAGTATCAGTATCAGTATCAGTATCAGTATATTTCAGGGAAAGTAGGTGTGTACCTTTGAAATCCCTATTGGTTACATGCAGAGGATATATATGGAGGAAATGGAAAGGAAGTAACATGAAAGAAATGCGAGGGGAATAGCAAAAACTGTACAGATGAACACAGAATGTCATGCGTTAACAGAGTTTAGAGGCACATTAACTTGCTTTGTTGATCAAAATACAGCGGACAGTTGAGGCACACTTAAGACACGGGAAAAGAAGTAAAATTGTTTAGTCTACAGGCATCGTCGTGAATGCGAACAGCGGTGTGCGACGTGGCCCGGGCTTAATAAATGACATAAACATATATTACTTAAATGTTGGTAGTAACATCGTTATAACACTTAATTGTCCGCGTTGGCTGTCAAGGTGGCCGTAGTCCGGCGTTATTGTGGTGCGCGCTACAATGCTGATCTAGTATCCATTTAAAAGTATCTACCGAGCCTGACATAACAACATCCTCAGGCAAGGCGTTCCAAGCTGCAACCACTCTGTTGGAGAAGAAGAACTTTCGGGTGTCTAGCCGGACACCAGCCACACGAAGTTTGAGTGGATGGCCTCACAGGTTCGTCGTAGTCGCCAACTCGAAGAAGTCTCCAAACGCGAGGCAGCAGCCCTGATTGCGCACGATGCGGAAAGCTTGTATGAGGTCCCCACGTAGCTGTCTGTAATTCAAAGGAAAGAGGTCAAGATTAGCTAATCGTGTTTCGTAGGGTAGTGAACACTGCCCAGATACAAGTTTCGTTGCTCGCCGTTGAACTTTTTCGAGTATGCCCAAGTCTTTAGCGGTCCAGGGTCGCCATGCTTGGATAGCAAACTCCAGATGCGGTCGCACAAAAGTTTGAAAGACCTTGGCGAAGCAGTCTTCATCAAAGGAGGAGAACGCCCGTTTGACAAGGTATAGCATGGACATCGCCGACTTGGCCACCTTTGAACATTGCAGCGAAGGCTTAAGCGAGGTTGTGATCCATACACCCAAGTCCTTCTGGGCGTCGACTTCTTGCAGTGGTTTGCCAGTCAGACGGTAGACCGTGTGGTTAGGGGAACTGGTTCTGCCGACGCGTAGGAAAGTACACTTGTTTACGTTGAACGGTAGAAGCCAGTCTTTCGACCATTGCTCGAGGTGGTCCAGATTTGTCTGCAGTCGCGCCTCGTCAACTTCGCTTCGTATGGTACTCCAGATCTTTATGTCATCGGCAAACATTGCGACATCGCAATTCAGTTCGTTTGCGCAGTCATTGACGTATACTAGGAACAGCGTAGGGCCAAGAACAGAGCCTTGGGGAACACCACTCTTAACGGCAACCTCGGCAGATTGTTGGTCACCGACGTGGACGGCTTGAGAGCGGCCGATTAAAAAGCTCCGAATCCACATCAGAAGCTTACCCCGCACCCCTGCACGGCTAAGTTTGTATAGAAGGCGGTGGTGAGGCACACTATCGAAGGCCTTTTTGAAGTCGATATAGATGGCATGCACCATATCTCCTCTATTAACAGCCCTAGTCCAGTGTTCCAGACAGTAGAGCAGGTTTGTCACACAGGATCTGCCTTTTCGGAATCCATGCTGAGAATCAGAAAGCAAATGGTTTTGTTCAAGGAACTGCATTAGTTGTTGCTTTATTATCTTCTCCATAATCTTACAGCAAATGGAGGTGAGGCTGAAAGTACGTAGTCTATAAGTTGCAAAGATTTTAATTGTATTCACATAGGCCAACTGTATATTGAAATATCTTACTTGTTTTATTTACGTATTTGATAATGAGTTTCTAACATAATGCGAATATATAAACTGACAAGCACAGGTGCAATCAAGTATGTAAAGGCCACAGAATTGGCATACAGATTGTAAAGTTGTATTGCGTGCTCTTTGCAGAAATAACTGTTTTTATTATGACGAACAGACAATGCTTACAGCATTGACCTGCTAATTTCTTTGAATTGCAAACCTCTACAGCAAATGTGGTGCCAACAGAAAAATGTCCGACGATTAACTCTATCGTTTCACTGCCGCTGTTTTTGGAGAAAGAGCTGCTTCAGCGGCCCAATATGATGCATTATTTCCCGCTTCGTGATGGAACGATAATGAAACTTAATCTGTCTGTGGAAGGCAACATTACAACAGGAATTTGTTCATTCCCTGAAATCTTCAGAGAGAAAGACGTTTTAAATTTGCACTGTCAAATTGAGTTCAGGAGAATTAATCTGGGGATCAGTCACTTGGTAGGACCGAAATGTTCTTTGCTAGTTTTGAAAGTTCAGATGGGTTTGTCGGGAAAATTACCGTCTAAAATCTTTACAATATAGAAACTTCGGCATCTCTTGAGGCACGGCATGTCGACAAGAATTCTGGATACATTGGAGGTTACTGTGGAAAACCTGACTGCCGTAGGAACAATTAAATACGTCTCTCAAACAGATTTTCTTCCCGATCGACTTGATTTTACTGACCTACGGTTTTCAGACCTAAATATGAGTTTCATATACCATATTGGCCATAACAGTGAGGCAAGTACTGAATGGCAAAGGAAAACCCTCGGAGACGTTGGAAAACTACTCGGACTTCCATTCCTACAATACTTACCGGTTATCTGCAGCACATAGGTGCTGGTCTTCGGCTATTGGTTATCAACAATTTCTAACCTCACCTAATGCGTATCTGTAATTAAATTTGAAACAGTAGTACTTATTTTATTTTTTGTCGAATATGTCTGCCCTCTTAAAATATGTTTTTCAATACGCCTTTTCAAATGCTTTCCATGGACTTTAGTTTCTATTGATCGACGCCTTTATCGCATACACGGTGAATGTTTTATAGGCCTTAAAGTCGCCAGGATATATTTCTGAGCTTATCTTGTTGCCATGTTCAGACCTAATTACAGTCATACTTAATGCGCATACGTGTCCAATACGCAATCTAGCATATCTCGCTAAGGGCTTGTCTGGCATACCAATTTCGATTTGGATTCCCTTGGGGCGTTTTATTCATTTTTAGGAGCGAATGTCAATCACAAAACTACAGAGACATAATGTTGTAATGTCATGCATACCTTGTCCAGAGGCATTATAATGGACGTTTAGACGAGTACTAATTAATAATGACGATTACTCAAGCATTTTGTTAGCATTTTAATGGAAGTCCACTTGGAGACCGAAACCTGGACCTTCAGCGCCTCTTTGGAATATACATGCTATTATTGTATGAATAAATGATACAACAGCACACAGTAAGACCGAATGTATTTATTCACCCAGTATCCACTGCAGAGCTAAGGCTCTGAAATGCTTTTGATGCTAAAATTATATCGGACCCACACATGACTAAATGTTTGCCTGCAACACACTGAAACATCTTTCGACCCCCAATATCTTTACAAAGGGACTTAAATCACAAGAAATGGATATACACGAGGTGCGCTTCCACAGCCTTGTAGTAGGAGGGCTCCCATTGTGAATGACTTTTATCAGCACCCATGAAGACATCATGATTTTCTACCAAATGAGTAAAACTATGTTTATTTTGGGCACGTCTTCTATAAAATATATTTTAATCTATAAGACCATCGAAAATGAATGTAAAAAAATCATTTTAATTAAGCAGTCAATTTTTACCGGATGATGTCTCTGTAAGAGGTCGAAAGGAAGTGCGCTAAAAAGCGAAACCTAGCGAGTCCGAAATACAATATGATTATGTCGCATGAAAATCAATATTAAATCACCACCTAAATAAAACTTCCTAATCTAAAACGCATTTCGGAATTTTGGCCAACGTTTCATGAGATCGGTCACGCACTGTATGTTTGTGCTAACGTTCAGTGTTCCACCCGCGTTCTGAAATACCTATATGTCCACTGCTATCGTAATACATCAAATAGTCAATTTCATGAAAGGTCGATTGAAATTACGTAATAGCCTTTGATTCCAAAATATTGCTTAAATAGCATCGTACTTGTAGTTGGCATGTCACAAAATTTCCAAACATTCCATTCATGCGAGAATACTGCCTTTCAAATGATTTTCTCTTCGACTGCTTTATAAATTTTAGTTCGTAAAAATGACCACTTACTTGGCATATATTTTTTGTCCTTGACTTCCGATGCCCTTGCAGATTGTAATATATTTTATTGAAAACAGGTGCAAAATTGCTCTTTTTCTCGCACATTTTTTAAAAATTTACATCTTTAAATTTTAGACTTGGGAAGGTGGCATCTTTCGGTTTTAAAAAACATCATCCCTTTTAGAATAATTATGAACCCCACGCCGCTGCACCGGCATTCATTCTTCTCGAACTATGAGCTATATACGTTTCGGCCAGGAATATTACAAATTTTTTCTACATTATTATGGACATGATACATAGAGCTCGCGAAATTTTATTATGTATATGGACCACGTTGTCCACT
>CACRXP010000603.1:85679-115688 GCA_902702965.1 Spirometra erinaceieuropaei
TTTTCACGTACCTGATACAACTAAGTGGTAATAACTCAAGCCTTCTGTACCGCACATCATCTTCGTGCCGGACATATCACACCACTCTCACAACCGCCTGACGACTACTTAGTCCAGCAGTTGCCAGAGAGACCAAAGCCAATGAGGTATAGACAAGGAAAGACAGCGTTGTTTACGAGAGAGTTTATTCCCGCGCAGAAATGTCAAAATACTCAATCCAGGCGAGTGAAAGTCGCCGAAAACATTAGTTGCATGTTAGAAATGTGTAGGGTTCATCGGATCAGAGGAACTGCATGGATGACATATTGGAGGGCTCGGCCGGCTCTCCCCTATCAAAGCGTTTCGTACAAAAAGTCGACCAGAATTTTTAACGAACGACCGAATTAGTTGACATCGGACTGGTGGTTTTTTCACTCTTTCGTAGCCTTGGCATTTTGGCTCTTGTTTGCGAATCTTGGCGGCCTACTGTGTTGTGTGCCATCTCAATGGGGATCGGTTGCACCTATGCTCCCCTTTCGGGTAAATTAGTCGACGGACCGTATCCACTCGGTATTTTTAAGCTCCGTGCGACCGTTCACTGGTTTCGACCGCGTAAGCAGCGACTTATGAATGCCCTCGGATAGCCATTTTGCACAAACTGGTCGTGGAGATAGCGGGCCTCACGTCCTCTGTCGTTCGGTTTGCTGCAATGAGTTTGGATCCTTTTGAGGAGCGTCTTCACACAGTTTCGTTTATGAGCTACTGGATGGTTGCTGTGAAAACTGAGAAGCTGTGTGGTGTTCGTTGCCTTCCTATAAACCGTCGCTTCAAGTTCACCGTTAAGATCTCGTCTGAGAAGCACATCCAGGAAGGGCAACTGCTGTTCCTGTTCTTCTTCCCTCGTGAATTTTATATCACCACCAGAGAACTCGAACATCAACGCCACCGACGATATAGCATTCTCTGCCATACATCAAGGGCACTGCAGAAGCGACCAAGCGCATTTTTGCGGAGCTAGGTGTTGGAATTGCACACCATCCCAAAGCCACCATGCGCAACAGGGTCATGAAGATCAAAGACCGGTTAAAAACTGATGAGCAATCTGGAGTAGTGTATCGCATTCCGTGTCAAAATTGTCCTCGTAATTACACAAGACAGACTGGGCGCACGCTCCGATCGCGCATACACGAACATAAGCTGGCTGTGCGACGAGGCGACGCATTATCACAAGTGGCCGCTCACACCTACGAAATGGGTCACGAGTTTGACTTCGCAGCCACCAAAATAGTCGCCCACGCCGGAAACAAAACAGGCCGATAATTGATTGAAGCATGGGCCTCGGATGAGAACTCGGTCAATCGATTTATCGATTTGGCGCTAGCGTACAGAACCCTGCGTAGTCAGCTCCAGTCTTGCGCCGTCGGTCGATGATTGGCCTACATGCCTTATAACTGTCGCTTGTTCTGCTGCTGCCGCTACCTCTGACGATGGACTCCTGCACGAGTCTGAAAGCTCAGGACAATAAACACAGTATTCCGGCGCTCGACTTTTCTTCACATAGAACTTTATAGGCTGCAGGAAGGTCTAAATGCCTGTTGGTGGAGTTGGAATCTGAGTACCAAGCCTCCAGTGTGAGACGTTCTGTCCTTGCGGTGCCCCGGCTTAAGACGGTGGCGACTCCAGAGTCAAAACTGTGGCTAGTTTCTCCGATGTGAGTTGTAAGCTGTGAAGTGGGGTCTAGTCCCCCAGTTGCCAGTTTGTGCTCTTGTAGGTGGGTCTGCAATTTTCGTCCGGTTTCCCCAATTCATTCGCAGCCTCCATCGTTACATCACATTTGATAGAAAACTGCCCAGGTTTCAATGGATGGGTACATGTGGAAATATACACTGTGAATAAGGAGAGGATTTTTATAATAACAGGTAGTGCAAACATGAGACTTACGCCGCAGAGCTCTTGGCACATTGGCCCAGTCATCCCGTCGGTCATAGAACGGTGCTGGTGACAGCGCGGTCGCCTGAAGTAGCTGATGGTCCTCCCGGTGGAATATTCCGCCTAAATAAGCGGGCGAGTAATAAAATGAATAAATAATTGAGAAGGAGGCAAAGAATGTGTGAGGGCGGTAAGCAGTGGAACTGCGCCTGCCAGGAGAGGGTGGCGCTAACCTGATGCTCAACGAGAGCTTTAAGCAACAGTTCAATTTTTCGATGGTAAATGTCGTAATTTTAACTAAAGGAGTGGAAACTCAAGAAGAAAAAGATTGGTTAGACGCTTCATGACCATTTCTGCGTCTTTCCCGGCTGGCGTTAAAAACTGCCTGCTCACCAAAGACATAAATAATGCGATCCTCCGAATTTGAACACTAGAATGTTTTTATTAGCCCCGTGTTTCGGATTTGTAGTCGAAGCAATCCTAAAATGTCCAGATGGAAAGGCATCCGACTTCAGGTCAGAAATTTGCGCATTCGTATCACGCAGGAATCAACTGGAAGTGTGCATGACGGTTTAATGTGTGGTTGGCTCATACTTTCATGTTTTTGTTTCAGTAAGCTTGAGACCCACTTGCATGTTCAAAACATACGCATTTTGTGAGCCAGGGCGTGATACATAATTGCTCCTCGCTGGACAGTGAAACTGCAAAGTATGTTCGCCGTACTGTTATTTGGTTCCTTACCTGTGCTTGCTTTAGCAGGGGAAATTAAAACCGCCTAGTCAAACTATTTCGAGATCAAAGTGCTGCCACGCGGGTACGTTGTATTTCAAAAAGGCAACTGCGGGGGGGGCTATGTGGTGTTGAAAAGAGAGCGAATTGAAGGTCTTGCCTTGCCAGGCAGCCGCTGCGAGCTATAGTTCACTGGACTTTGTTTTCCGTCATCGGTGAGGAAACGTCCCCCTTACGAATCGAATCCCCTAAACAAAACCGAGGTAGTCTAAACGACCTGCGAGACACCTGGTCCTCTAATTATTGTTGAAAGCTCTTCCACACTTTCTAACCTCCATCACAAAAATAGTCGCCAAATAGGCTAAACCACCAATCGATTGTGATTGGTATTCGTGAGTTTCAGCAGCGTCCAGTCAAAAAGAACAAACCATCACACTCGTCACCTTAAACCCCCGCGCAGTCCGGGTGAACAGTTCGACGGCAGGCATCGAATCGTCGAGCTATTCAAACAAACGACTACCTGTAGCCGTTTGTTGGACATGGAGATTTGTAGATATTTGCCTACTTAAGATTGCATTCATTGCAAAATACAGCACAGGTATTGGTTAAAAACCCAGGCACGCGTGTTTCCCCGATATTTTGCCGATTTATGACACAACTGCGAGGGGTTCGGCTTGTCAGTGGGTTCCTCAGTGTTCTCTGTGGGCTTTCTGGTAGACGCTCCGGTTATGACATTTCACATTTTTAATGCATTATTAACACTATTTTTTTAAGAAAAGACGGTCTTTGAAAGTTCTCAGTGAGTTTGGGGGAGAGAATGGAGACTCGAGAGCGCGGGAACTCGCACTTACCTGTTCTCCGGCCAACCCTCACAGTGTCCATATATTCCGTGTACATTTTCTCAACATCTACCTTCCTTTTACTCCGCGCACCTGTGCCGCAGCCGCACTGTTTGGCTGCATCTTCAGATTCTTCATTGGTCGCCTCAGGTTGCTCCTGAGTGTTACTGTCGCAGTGGCGGGGCGCGAGCGGAAATGGGGGGCTCTTAGAGACGTTGATTGGCTCCTCGCGTGCTGTCGGCGCGGCTTGGTCGCCATAGTAACCATCGTCGGTCTGTTGGTTGTGTGTGCAAGTCGTGTTTGGCTGGTTGACAGTCATGGAACAAAAGGACCGTAACGGGAGATGAAATGCCTGCGTGGTAGCCGATGAAGCATGAAAATAGTAGTCTTTTTATTAGCCGCTAACTTCAGCTCTACTCATACTGATAACAAGATGAGGACTTGCTCACTCTGCAAGCACTGTTGCCAAAAGGTGTTTTGACAATTAAAATGTGAGACTTTAAACAAAGCCATCCGAGAGGGGGATTCCTAATCCCTTTATACTTGTTTTTCTAAGATTGTGCAACCGTTCATTTAAGGAAGTTTCCAGAAGTACTACATTTTGACTATTCTGCTTGTTTTCTTAAAAGTCAGCCTATTCACTAAGATCAACACATACAAGGCAAAGGTCACAGACATCTTGACTCACAAGTCCGTTTTGATAATCATAAACATCCGAAACCCGCTTTAAAGTCTCAATCGAAAAAATTGCATGTCATAAAAATCTGTGTACGGTAGTCAGAGGTAAAGGAAAAAGAACAGATCACAAAAACTCAGCCATGCAGTCTGAACTACATAGAATTAAGAGGTGGAAGGATCTGACGGGCATTGCTCTCATGGCATTAATTTTTCCGCCAACGCACTTCTCGCCCCCAGTTAATGTCCATTCTAACAGTAAACGAAAATGCCGGAAGTTAGACAAGCATCCCCAGGACGCGGGGACCCGTCATACGGTAGGCCTCCCCACACGATAGCCAAGATGCCACCTGATACGACAGTTCGACTATCCCGACCGATGATGTCCCCTGTGAGCCACACATCACGGTAGGCGCAGGACGGTGACTTATGCGTGAATTAGCCTCCCTTGATGGTGGACTTGCGCTGCATCTATCGCGCTCTCCCTCCCTCACCCATCTGTGCCCGGTGGTAAGGCAGTCAGGACGACCGGAGACGCGCTCGGATGCAGTGGTTGAAAACAGTCAACAATTCGTCAGCACGTGCCACACACAACCCGCGCAATGGACCAGGTCTTCAGAGAAAGCAGGAGTTGCCGGGGTCACATCTGAGCAGAAGGGGCCATTGCAGCCTGACTCACCGTCCCGCGAGGACAGAGTTGCCCAGTCAGTGGACAACCTTCCAAGCCATAACTTTTGGAGTGTCATAATAATGTCAAAGCGCATCAGACAGATTATAGGGAGTAACGGGTCGAAGGCCCGTGGGAGTGATTATCCCAATGTCGAAACCCTCTTCCCCCTTTTGTGCACCGGTCCACTGTCTGAGCAAGTTAGCCATCGGATGTTGGGATTGGACATAAGTGGCTAACGCGGCGTGAAAGTAGAGCCTAGGCGGTACACCACACACCCCGTGAATAGCATTTGTTATAGGATGAGCATACTCTGCGCAGTCTGGGTAACGCGTTCCGTGCCGGTTCGATCCAGGCCCGATACAAGTTTCCTCCGCCCATCAGAGTCAAGATGGAACCTCGCCAGGTACAACTGGAAGTGGCAATACAGTCGTTTAGCAGTAAACGCAAATTTGAGCCCTTATGCGCAGAACATAGTAAGAAGTAAATGAACTAAATTATTCGGGAATCGGAAAAGTTTTTAAAAACAATTTATACCCTTCCTTTTAAGAATGAACTTTGAAGAAGACGCAATTTTTTACCACATGAGTAAGAGAATGTATATTTTTATTCATGTATCTATTGAAGTATACTTGAATATATAAGCGCATAGAAAATCAATGAGAAAAATGCATACCATTTAAATAGCCTTTCTTAAAAAATGTAGTTTACGCACGCTGCTGGGAAGTTCGTTCAAAACCCGGCATCCCGAAGTAAGTGAATTATCGTTGGATCATGTTGCACGGTGATTAATACTACAACCTTACTTAAGTAATCTTTCCAAGTCGAAAACTCAGTTCAGAATTTCAGTTAGCATCTCATGAGTTAGCACATCAACTGCATGGCATACTAAAATTTGTGGCTTATAAGGTTTCCAACTGACTAAGTAACTTGGATCTCGTGGTGAAGGGCGCCTAGATGATTTGCGAGGCTGAGGAAATCTAGCGTTATGCCAACCAAAATGACACAAAGAACCTCTTCGCATACATCAAGGCGGTCTATGGTCCCACAACCGAAGGAATCGCGCCGCTTCTCAACACCGATAAAACAACACTTCTGACGAGAAATCGCAGATTCTGAAGCGCTGAGCCGAGCACTTCATAAGCGTCACCAACCGCCCCTCTATAATCCCCGACGTTATCATCGACCGAAACCCTCGAGTGGAATCGACCGACGGCCTGGATCTCTCGCTTTCTCTCCTAGAAACCACTACAGCCGTGTATCAGATCTATGGCGGGAAAATACCGGGATCCGACAACGCAGTTCTAGGATATAAGGCGTTAAGAACAAGTTCCTCGGAACTTCAAGGACACGATAATTGCGCATCTCTACAAACGGAAGAGAAACCGGCAACTATGTGCTAACTATGGGATAATCTCGCTGCTCAATGTTGCCTAGAAGATCTTCTCCCATATTCTCCAAAGCCATCTCAAAGGCCATCTTCAACAGGGACTTCGCTCGGAAGACTCGTGTGGAATCCAACGTCACAACGGAACTACTGACATTATTTCCATCGCCCGCCAGTTGCAAGACAAGTGTTAGGAAATATGGGCGTACCTCTTCGAGTATAAAATATAAAGATGACGTGATTCTCTATCAAACGACTGAAAGGAAGCATATTTTTGTTCGCGGTTTCTATAAAATATATTGGAATTTGCAAGACCACCGAAAATCAAAGGGGAAAATGCATGCTCATTTTTTACCGAGTACGGTTTCTACAGGAGATTGAAAGGCAATGCATTCAAAAGCTGACATCCGGCCGAGTCTGAAATATTATAGGATTATGCTACAATATAATCAGTATTACAACCGCGCCTACGTAATCCTCCCTTATCCAAAAGGAATTTCAGAATTTTAGTCAATATTTTATGAGATCGGTCACTCAATGTATGTGGCAGGCGCGGATGGGCAAGCCGTAATGGCTTGGGTCAGTATGCAGTAAAATTTTAGGCAAGATCCTATATCGTAGCCGTACCTGTTAGGGGTAAGGGGTCAGCGTTAGGGGTTGGGATCACGGGCTGGGGTTAGGGTTAGGGGCTGGGGGGTTAAGGTTAGGGGTCGTGCTTACGGGTTAGGCTGGCGCTTGTCCACTGCAGATACGGCTGCGAAATAGCATGAAGACTACCCGGCCTTTTAGCAAGAATAATGCAAAGTATATGAATTATAATTTTTTTTATTTGTTCGAATAATGGTGCTGAAGTGGAAATTTATCTTACTGCATTATGAGGAACGGGTCTAGGACTTAGTAAGATAAAAGAGACGACACCAGTGTTAAACTGGTTCAGGTAGCCGGCGGCAACGGAGTAAGCGGAGAAGGTCAAGGCAACTTGGATGGTACCACGACGTCTGCCAGATTTAGCAACTGCGTATTTGCATTTTGCAGGCATTGTAACAACAAACACGACACCAACGCACTTTAAAGTGCAGCCAGTGCGTTTCGACTTATCGATCGAAGTATCCCCTCATTATATAAATGATACGGATCCCGGCTGCGACACCAAGTTGATTCCACGATATGCAACTGCTGACGTTAGCTGCACTGATCTTTCTGGCTGTCGGAGTGATGAGCCACGACTATGGCTACGGCCACTCCAGCCATCACCACAGCCAAGGTTACGGCAGCGATTACCACCACGGACACGGCTACGAATACGGCCACGGTCACGGCAACGAACACGGCCACGGTTATGGCTATGACCACGGCCATGGTTATGGCCACGAATACGGCCACGGTTATGGCAATTACCACGACCATGGTTATGGCAACGATTACGGTCACGGTTACCGACCAGAACCCAGGTATTACTAAAGCAACGGGCATCCCAGGCACCATTACTAAAATTTCAAGAGGTCCCGAGGCTGCCTCTTTTTCAGTCTAGAAACAGCATCTTCCAGCAACAGGACGAGCTGAAGCTGAGGCTGCCTGTCCTAGTTCCTCGTAATAAACACTGACACAAAATAAAACCTTTTTTTACAGTTTGAAGTCAGTCACATCTTGCCAATCGGGCTTCATGTTTCGCAGACTACCAGTTAACACGCGTGGGGTGTCTGCTAGTCAACAGCTTAAGAAGGGATACCTATCAACTTCCTCGGACAAGCAAGTATCACCGCATGCGGAGACATGCATTGCTAGATTAATAAATGAACTAAATAAAAATCAGAGCACAAAATACGAAGACTGGAACTGTTTAACGGGATGCACATGTGCCAAGAAAGACCAAGGAAAATAGGGAAATCATGAAGAGGCGAAACGCCTTTTGTGTGACAGGCTATCTGAAGTCAATAATGGAGGTGGATATCAAAGCTATCAAATAGAAATGATTTATACAAAATCTGCCAAAACACCTATAAATAACGTGCGCCTGGTGGATTCTAGATGGATTACTTAAGAAATTCTGCTTGGGCAGCCAGCTTATTGTATCAGATTTGGTGGATTCCAGACGTCGCAGTAGGTAAGCGGGTAACTTGACCCAAATGGGAGTAAATTCACGTCTCGAAGTGGGGCCCCGTAGGCCACGTGGATATAAAATTGGCTGTACGAAAACATTCCCCTTGTTGTCGTGGCTTTGAGTCCCACCCAGGCGCCGGGTTTTTTTACTAGTTTGGTCAATATAAAATGCAAGACAACCAATGACAAAAAGTAATCAAAATCCCAACTCTCACGACATGGTCTATGGGTCCGTTCTCGACTTCACTGGATTTGTACGGTGGGGGAGACTGACAGTTTTAGCCGTTTGACATAGGGCGTATATTCCCTGTACGATGACGGTAGGTATGTAGTTATTTTGCATTAAATGTCTAGATCGAAAGTACACTCGTAGAGCCAGAATAACAAGAAAAACAACGAACAAATGTCGTTGAGGAAACTTCGGTAACCATATAGTATGTGGCCTAACTCACAAAACTTTACGACGGGAATCCAGGTGGCCAATTTGTTACACCTGGGAATTCAATGTAATAGCCTGGCCCATTGCAGGAAATGCTTCTAGGTCATTTTATCAGACAAATGTTCACAAATTTGAGTACAAATCATGGCTAGCAAGGGTCGAGCTGTCACTGCACTTTTTTTAGCTATAAGGACGGATTCGAACCTGCTGAGTTGGCAGCCGGATGCCGGGGTACTGACCTTGACCACGCTGAGGACACCGCCCTGCCAGGTGCAAACTTTGTTGATAAGCAGTCTACGACGTTACAGGTGGGTGAGATTGCTAAATCAGCCGGTTTTTTCAAAAACGCTGGGAAGACCAAAGTGTTTTCAAACTGACCAGCAGGTTAATTATTGTCAACTTGAAGAAGTAGACAGTTTCAGCTGTCGTCTACTATCGAAAACTCAAGCATCCCAGATGACGATTAAAAGCTGGAACGAGTAGTACGATAAATGCGTAAGTTGAGCTGTGGAGCCTTTAGAAAGTGGAAGATACCGCATTCATGTAAGTTAAAGACGTTCGCTGTGGACGCAGACGAATGGCCGACCTCCACAAATTCGATGTGTGTGTGCTCTATCCCTGATCGGCATCTGCTAACTGCGGAAATTAGCTAAAATTCCCTTCGTCCTCAAGCTTGTCTAATTGCAGGCTGAGTAAAGAGAGTTAAAGACACAGCTTCCACTCGATTTCGCAGATGAGTGCTTGCAACTGCGCACTCAGTGGTGCATCCGGTGTCGCCAAATAATCGATCGGAATGAGCTGCTGGTACATAAAATCTGCCAGGCCAGCCTACTATGCTATTTTGTCCTCTCCATAGATGAGACCACTAACATCTGCCATTCTGATCTGCCTGATAGCCCAGGCGCTGAGTTATGAATATGACCGCGGCTACGATGGATATGGCCACTACCTGAGAGAACGATACGAACTCCCGTCTGCCCGAGGACCACATCATCAGGAGGAACAGTGGCTGCCGTCGCAGTATGAATTCACTGTGATCCCTGAGAGGAGAGAGAAGAGGCGGTACCAGAGGGTGCATCCAAAGTCTCGAAATTCTCCACGACATGGAGGTTACCTTTTTGGCCTACGGGGCAAGAACTTTATGCAACATGACTAACTCAAGACCCTCGAACCCTGGTCTTAACCTCCACGCAGTGACCAATGACATAAAATAAAACACTGTTTTAAGCTCTGATGACATTTGCCTTTTTAAACCAGAGATTGGCTCGTGGGCAGCCCATAGTTGGGTCTAGTAAATAGTTTCCGAATACTTCATATCACAAACACGTCATTTGGGTGGACAGTTATTTACAATAAGAACGGTTCGTAAGGTGGAGTTTAGGAAGAATGGCTTGCAGGCACTCTATACCCTACAGTTTCAGTACTGGAAGAGGGTGTGTGTCCTAACCACTTTGTGGCATTCTCGCTCATGCGAGATCGAGTCGCCCCTTTTGTAACCTGGCACGACTGAAATGGAGACCAGGTTGTGTATGGCGCGTCCAAACGGACTGCTTGGCCTAGTCAGGGACTGGGCCCACGCCCACCTCCGCACAGCCTGACTCTATCTCGCAATCGGGACAATGTCAGTGATAGAAGAGAAGGTGCGATAGATACGGAGCAAGTCCACATCCCTCGGGCACGCGGTTGTTGCTTTCGACGGTTGAACAAACAGGAAAGAGAGAATATACGCAGTCCGGAAACGTTTACTCCGATCCGTAATAAGTCACAGATGCTAATGGGGATGACGATTATTATTATTGTGGTGGTGGTGGTGGTGGTGGTGGTGGTGGTGGTGGTGGTGGTGGTGGTGGTGGTGGTGGTGGTGGTGGTGCCGGAAGTGGTGTTATGACGGTGGGGCTAATTTTGCTGTTTATTTTTCTTTTGCTGCTGCTGTTGTTGTTGTTGTTGTTGTTGTTGCTGCTGCTGCTGCTGCTGCTGCTGCTGCTGCTGCTGCTGCTGCTGCTGCTGCTGCTGCTGCTGCTGCTGCTGCTGCTGCTGCTGCTGCTGCTGCTGCTGCTGCTGCTGCTGCTGCTGCTGCTGCTGCTGCTGCTGCTTAAGTCGTCTCTGTTCTGTTGCATAACTCGCTGTAGGGCACACAAAATTTTAGAATATTTTCCAGTCTAAACCGCAAGCATCCTCAAAGGCTTCCGCCGCTGGCAAGCTCTCATCCAAAGTTAACCGCTACTCCAGCCCACTGTTCCAGCGTGTGCAGCAGCATCGCTAATAGCCGCAGTAGTGGCGGTGGGTTTTGAGACATTGCTGTCATTGCAACGACCACGCACTTGCCAGGCTAGCTGCGCGCAGCGATCGGGTGATTAAGTGTCACTTAAGTTCCCTCCCCCCCCCTCAGTAGCCTACGCGAACGGCGGCATCCAGCTCAGTTTACGCCAGCAGGCAGAACTGGGTGTGAAACAGATCAAAGCCGCCCTCGAACTGCCCATCTCAGCCCTCCTCAGTCTCTACTTCCAAACAAGGAAGCATACCAGAAGAGGTATTGCGGCGAAACCAATAAGGACTGTAATTACTACTTTTGAGCCAGTTGCCGTTGTTAGAGTCATAACTCAACACTAGGTATTTAGTTCCTGGGAGTAAAAGCACAGGTGAAGGTGATTTCCAGCACAATTGAGGCCCCAGGTCAAGTGCGACAGTTGATTCCGGATTCAAACTTCAGAAATGCTCAACCATGGCTATGATATGGTAAAGTGGCGATGGTTAATAAGCCACAGTTGCTAATTCAGACTCTATTTGCTGTTAGTCGGTATGCGACCGCCTACGAGGGCTGTAGACCTACGGTAGGTGACCTATCTCATAATACCTGATGACGGAAACCGATGAAAGGATTTTCGGACGCCTTAGACGTTAGGCATTTTGCTCGATCGTTCAGCCACTTCAAGGAAATGTCCTTTTCTTGTGCAAAAAATGTGTGCACGCAATTTTTTCAAGCAAAATGTTCATAAACTTGAGTGCAAATGGACGTTTTTATACTTATGGGATATTTTTTTAAGCTAATACCTGTCGTAGACGTCGGTTGCGCATCTAAGAGTGTTTATCTTTGACAGAAGAGTAAGTTACTCTCGAGTTTTACTAAACAGAGCTTGCCGCACTTAAAAATTGATTTTCCGTGCGAAGCAAACCGTGGAAATTAGTTTGCTAACACACAGGATGGAACCCAACAGTTTTATCGATTTTTAAACGCCAGATCAGCGAATCTGTGCGATTCTGTGTCCTGGAGTGCAATAATAACGCCCACAGGTAATCCTTCGTTTAGAAAGATCGAAATTGTTTTACCATTAGGAAAATTCTATGTTTTGACACTGAAAAAGTCATTTTCAGTTTTGAAACCTAACTTTTCGTGCGGTCTACTTACTGCATATACATAATTTGCAAGTTCAATGAGCAACGCGAAAGAAACGGCCAAAAGCGTCAAATGTCTTTCGGCTTTACCGCGTAGAAGTGCACAGTCCACAGAAATCCATCAATGGAATCCAATAGCAAAGCGCTACTTAAAAAGGAAGCATGTTCGTTGCTGACCTTGTTATGGGCGTTCATTTTTGCCCATAAGGTTTCGTATTTGGATGAGCTTTCAAATGTGACCAAACGACCTCCTACATGACAACGAACGCCTAAACACTCGTTGCTGGGGCAGATACCTGCAAAAGGTATCTTATTTTAAATGTTTTAACAAATACATAATACAGAATTTGTTTTAATGGGCAGTAGATTGAAAGCACTGGAAGTCATGAAGTATTCAGCGATATCTCATGACTGATCTTAAGCACAAAGTAATTCAGAAAAAAACGTAGTGCAAATAAATTTTACGGGAAAAAGGTCCATGTCGTATACAAAAAATAGTATGTTTGCGATAACATCTGTCAATTCTATTTAAATTTATTAGTAACTGACCCGCCTGGCGACATATGTCCTTATGAAAACTTTTTTCCTATGATGTTCTATCGGCGAAATCAGGTAAAATCCTGTGTGCCTTATTGAACCGAATTTCAATCAGGTCAAAGAATACAACGAATCTTCGAGAGTCTGGTTTCGAATCTGTACTGAGGATGTAGGCTGATGACAAACAGTCATACCTGAAATTGCACTAATTCTTAAAGGATATTCAGATGTAAACTTCATTAAAATGTCATTTTCAGAAGCTATTCTATTCGTGCTGTCATACTTACTCAGTGTCATGCATGGACAGGCTTTCTGAACATCAAAAACTAAAGTTTTCAGAACTTTTCGCGTTTCCAAAAAAGTGTCATTTCTAAACAACGTAACATCAATTTTAGTATTTCTTTTATATTTTTAAGTACCTTGGAGTTGTTATTTATTAATATGGATAATGGGTCCATGCATTGGTGTCGGGTTGAGAGTGATTAGCAATCATTCGTAATTTTCGGCACCTTTCATCACCAGCTGTACAGTCCTGGATAAGACAGTGCCCCCTCATTCTGTCACGAAAACAAAGCATATCGATAAAAGCCACGCCTACCTGAAAGACGAAGTTTCGTGTGGGGTGGTACTAGTGTTAAGCGTAAGAAGGGGCATCTTTTGAGACTTAGGACAAACGTTTACATATGGCTGGGGGCGTATCTTATGAAACGGTGACTGGAATTCTGATACATGATTTCGGTTAAAAATAATAACTTAGGTGGGATTGTTATATTGAATACCAAGCAGCATAATCCCCAGGGTATTTCGATCGCACCAGGACGTCGGTTTTTGAATGCATTTCTTTACTATCTTTTATCGTTAGAAGAAACCATATTAGCAGCACGGGTGCGAGCTAACAGTCCAGACACGCGTGTTTCGCTGATATTCTGCCGCTGTATGGCACAGCTGAGGGGGGTTGGGCACATCAGTGGGTCTTCCAGCATTCCCCGTCTGCATTCTGGTAGACATTCCAATTTAGAAAGTGTTTAGAAAATAAGGAAGCAGCGCCTACAGACCTTAGTATTTACTGATCTACTCCAAATTAGCAGTTAATTTCTGAGGAAATACAAAAGCAATAATTTCTTTGCTACGGCCCGCAAAAGTCACACTCGCAAAAAATTACTGCTTTTCAATGCCCCCATAAAGTAAAATATGTTTTATAGAAAGTATGCACTAAAATATCCTTGATTGCACACGTTCGGTAGTAAATGATGGTTTCGTGTAGAAATACAGACAATATAGCCTCAACTGGGCCTGGCTAGGCAGGGCTAAATGAGGGGAACGACAAGCACTCCGGGCGACAGTAGGTCGGAATTACCACTTATACCAGAGTGACAATAGCACTACAGTCCTACCTAAGTAATCTTTTTTTGACTGAGAGCATATTTCGGAATTTCAGTTAATTCTTCGTAAGACACCTCACCCACTGAAGGTGCCAATCACAACTTAGTCTTCTTTGCAAATAGATACGCAATTTCGTTGCGTAGGTTTACAAGCAGGTTCATAAGGAATATTGGAAGGTCGGACACTAAAATAGGTGCCTTCTCCGTGTAACAGATGGTTAAGCTAAATTCCAGGGAAATATCTGTTCTCGTGTCCAAATCCTAGTCCTACCTTTAGCCCTTATCCCTAACCCTATCGATAACCCCTACCCTAACCTACTGTACCACAACGCAAAGCCACTTGCGATAAGAGTATTTATTTCCGTCTTCCACCAACTGACAAATTATATAGCGGCTAGTCTTTCTCGTGGATTGTTAACCGAAATTCCAAAATGCGTTTTTCATCAGAAAGGATTACTTAGGTGGTTCTGTAATAATGGCCATCATGTAGCATAATCCCAAGACATTTAAGTCACGACAGGACGTCAGCGTTTGAATGTGCACCAGTCCGGCCGACCGTAATAACCACACCCGATATAAGATGGATTTTTAGGTAGCATGCATGTTTCACATTCATGTTCGCGCCCTTGTTATTTTAAACATATTTTAAACAAAAGGCGCATAGTAATATTCTTTTTTGCACTCATTTGGTAGAAAACTGGGTTTTATTTGGATTTCGTGCAATAGTAAAAAGCACTTCTAGGATTCAAAAAGAGCAATTTTAATTTCCGAATAATTTTGAACTTAACCTGCAGTCGTCCTCGTACTTAGGGTTTCCAAATATCATGCCGTATACTTTCCGGGTAAAGAAAATCATGCATTTCTATACGCTTTTAGGAAGAAGTTATACAGGGTTAACGTAATTTTGTAGTAGATGTAGACTGCTGTATACTTCAAAGACACTGTTAATCAACGGACCGATATGATGCGGCGTGAATAGATATTTCAGTCGTTAAGTCTCAAAATCAGAACTTTTTTCAAAACTGGAAGATGCTACTTCGTTGAAGATAAAATTTGAAGAAGTAATTGGCCATCAAATTGGTGCAAGAAAAAGTATGTTTGTGTATGTCTCCTTTAAAATATAATTGACCCTATGACGGTGTCTAAGATTAGTTTGGAAATCCCATACCACATAGTCATTTCATACCGAGTGTGGCTTTTGTAGGGGCTATTTCAAAAGCCGAAATCCTAGGCGTATGCTGCACGATAATCGATACAACAATTCCAACGAAGTAATCCTTTCTAGTCAGAAGCACATTTTAGAATTTCAGTCAACATTTCATGAGATAAGCCAGTTAAATTAACCTGAGTTGCATTGACAATTTGATACGGGGTCCCAACTACCATATCGTGCTGATGAGGGCTCTCCTGGTTCGTTGTATAGCCGGCATCCAATTATTATTAGTATTTTTCACTCTGTCGTCTAGCTGCTCAAAGTTTCTAATTCCGCGTCAGCTAGTTAAAACGCAGCTTGTGGCAGGACCTAAGCCCTTTGAGGAAGTGGGTGCCCGATGGCCCAGCCTGTAAATCGGGCACGTCTTACTTCGGTAGCTGGTGGCGATAGATTTACCGTGCGTCAAAGACGTGTCCCGGTTCATTTATCTGTGTTTCGTTCACAAAAAAGATGAGTTCATGTGAGAATCCGGACAATACGGTTTCAATGATAGAGGGGCGCGCATCGATCGTGTTCCGAACCTCACTCGTCTCGTTGTGCCTTACGGGCTCTCCCTCCTGTCCAACCAGCAGTCGCTCAGCGGCGCGTAATATAGGCAGATTAACATTACCGACAAAGACGAGGGAGACTGGAATGGCCATTTCCAGTTTACTGGCCGTCATCAGCTAGTCGTACCCAATCCCGAATTGTGAAGCACCTGGGGCTCGGTCTCGCGACCTGATGGTTAGAAGTCCACGTCTCTAACCACTGAGCTATGGACTCGTTGTCCTCTCGGTTGTGGTCAGGAATATACAATGGTAGAGGTGCGCTCACCGATCACGGTATGAAACTCACTCGTCCCGTTGTGCCTTTGGGTTCTCTCTCGAACCGAACAACACCTCGGAATGGGTTATGACTAGTTGACGACGGCAAATAAGCCAGAAATGGCCATTCCAGTCTCCCTTGTCTTTGTCGGTAATGTTACTCTGCCAATACGGTTTCTAGTAGGATCGGGTGGACAGGGCCATAAAGAGAGCGACTAGCGTTCCAAGCGGAAGAAGGACAAATAAAAGGCCACAATTGCATTTATGCACTGGCTGTCATCAACATCCAAGGGATCTTGATCTCGACTTTCATTGACTAACGGCCGACTTTCAGGACTACTGTCTCACTTTAAAATCCAGCTCTTGCACGCCCGAGGGGTACCCAGGGTACCTGGGGTTCTATGTGGCTCGTTGACGGCGGCTAATAAGCCAAAATGGCCATCCCAGTCTGCTTGATCGTAGCTGGTGCTTGTTCTGCGCATGTATCTTATTCCTTTATTAATATTACACTGTAGTCGCTGTACGACTGCTTGTGAGGGCTTTAACTTGGGCCACGCGACAAAACGGGACAAGCATGTCCATAACCCTATCGGTGAGCTACCTACTACTACGGGCTAATATTCCCGATCATGATCGGCAAGACAACTAGTTCGTGGCCCAGTGGTAGAACATGGGACTTAATAACTCTCTTTGTCCAAAAGAACTCTGGTTCGGACCCCAGGTCATTTAGATCTGCAGTCGGGCAAAGCTGGCTGGCAACGGGAACAAGGAACAACCATCTCAGTCATGCGATTATGGCAACGGCAGAATGTAAGACCCCAACTAGCTTGAGACAGCCAGTGGATCGCGTCATACTTCGAATGGTGATAGAAAGGGTTGCAAAACGCAGAACGAAGAGAAGGTGGAGAACAAGAAGACAGAAAATATACAAAATACTGCCGATGGTCTTCTCGTATGCTGTCATATGGCAAACAACGTGAGCGCGAGAATTTAAAAAAAAAACAAAAAGCAATTTTCAAAAAATAACGGATCTTAAATAATCCGCAGCTGGCCACTTTACATTCAGTCAGAAAGCCAACGATATGTCGACCAATAAATACGGCAAATAATAGGTGATGTTTTCAGGCACACGGAATTTTAGTGTACATATTGGAGTTTCCAGCTGCGTGGAGTGTCGCACCCTACTGATACCGCGACTACATGCGAGGCACCTAGATTAAGTAACAAGGTACAAGAGGGCAAGCAATTCCTGTAGCCTTATCGGTGAACAGACCTTCTATCACATATGCGTATATAGGGTGCAGTTTTGTCTAAAAACAACGATATCGCTTGCAGAAAGTTTTGGAGGTGCTCGCATGTGCATGCACCTCGCAGGGATCACGCATCTGAAGCTAATCAATGTCACCATCCAGCAGAAAAGTACACTCTAGCCAGTAAGGGCTTTCTTTAACATTTACAGAATGCGTGCTCCTTGGTAGCAATCCTGCATTGTATTCCAGTATCATTACAGTATTTTCTAAATGATGGAATGCAAAATTTGCAAATAATTTCTCGTAAAGCGCATATAAATCATTCTAAGGCCAGTGCAGCTTCAAAATATGCTCCGCGCGAAGGAATTCCTTTTTTCGAAATATAAATATTTATAGCCTCTGAGCGCAGCCATAGGAGGATTTCTGCTACCACCCGAACCGAAGAAGCAAACGCTACTTTATGCAAGCAGAAAAAAATCAACACACAAAAAATCGCATGTACAGGAAAGCTAACAGATCATTACATATTGAATAATTTAGCCACCTAACCTTGCCTCCCGGTAGCATTCCCTGCCCCACTGAGTTAAGCCCACATTTATCATAGTCGTGCATCTGAAAGCTGGCCGGGAGCAAGATGAAATACTAACGAATTCGTTGTGTTTTGCAGTTTTTGCCTAGAGCCCACGCCATTGCCGTATAAACGCTAACTGTAACACGGTTAAGAAACAGCAGCAAATAAGACAGAGGAGACCGGGACTGGCTATTTCAATGACCAAAGGGATAGGATTCGAACCTGTGTTTCTGACATGATCAGACCAGACCCATCGTTTTTTGCACTCCCTCTAGGCTTTCAATTGGTTGCAGCTGTGTAATCGCCTGTGAAGACTCTAGATTTGGAGTCTAAGCTTAAGCCAAATAAGCAAGTACCACCCTAAAGTCCGCTCCGTGAGCGCTACCTCCGAGTAAATTCGAAACCCCCCAGACACAGCCTGCAGGGCATGGAACCGTGGACTAATTGGTATGCCTAGCGCTCAACTCAAATGCCTAACAAAGAACTGGATTCAGATCCAAATCTATGGTTTTCCCTTGCACTAAGGCAAAAAGATGATAACTGACAAGTCACAAGATGCCACTCCAGTCTCTAATCGTAAGCAGTGCTTCCAGGCTAACAATACCTGGTGGATGAATGTCCTCATCACGACAGGAGATATTTCCGACCGCAGAAGTCAAAGCAGGGGTCTCTGACACAATTATAAGGCATAAGACTTAACGAACAAAGGACCCCTGCTCGAATCCCAGGTCATCCAAACCTCTGATCGGACAAGGCTAGCTGAGGACGGCTAATAAGCCGGAAATGGTCACCTCCGTCTGCCTCTTCTTTGTCAGTATTTTTTTCACGTATTATAACTGTTCGTTGTCCGACTGCCAGAGAGGAATGTAGGCTGAGTCCCAAGGCGAAAGGGATGGGCATGTCCCGTAACCTGATCGGTGAGCACCCTTCAACCATGGTGATGCAATATGTGTGTTAGCTTTCCCGAATGCAGTTAGTGTGTGATCGAGCAGATCGGCAAGCGCAATCCTGCCTGACATACGAGGCATAGAGACTTCAATCTTCAGCCAGCAAAGGTCATATGGTAAGATCGCAGTTGGTAGCCAAACATTATACGTTGATACTGTCGACGTACGTACTTTTTATCAGTAGGTGTGCTTACCTTGTCCAGGAAACTTGTTATCAGTAGGTGTGCTCTTACTGAGTTAGGCAGGTCGCCTGTTTCGGTCAAGCTGTTAGGTTTAGTGAGGGTAAGGGTAGGCCTAGGTTAAGTTTTAGGATTAGGGTTTGCGCTTTAGGGTCAGGTTTCAGTATTAGGGTTAGGGTTTAGGTTCCCGTTAGGGTTACGATTAAGGTTAAGGTTAGGGTTAAGGTTAGGATTAAGCTTAAGGTTAGGGTTACAATTAAGGTTAGGGTCAGGGTTAAGGTTAAGATTGTGGCTAGGTTTGGAGTTAGCGTTGGGTTTTGGGCTTAGGGTTAGGCTTTACGGTTGCGGTCACGGTTGGATGTTAGGGTTAAGCGTAGGTTTTAAAGTTATGTCATTAATTCACCTACTTAAGACTGTCCTGCACTTTCCCTGGTAACTTTACTTTTACCCAGAAACTCTAGCATTCCTCTACCAGCCCTTCCATTTACCCCACCCATATAACCCCCTTTCGCACCATTACCGTACGACAGGGACCTGGCTGTCCGCCTCCTCATTCCTGGCTACCAACTGCGATCTAACCGGTCAGACTGTCCAGTACAACAATAGGCATGACCGTTTGAAGCGATTTCTGCACGAAAGATCGCAGCTCTTGGTAAAATGAACAGGCGAATTTAAACCCTCTCCCAGGAACCAAAAAGGAAATAAGGTAAGGAAAATACCTTACCAGTTCGAAGTCTTTTTTGGTCATCATACAAAGGGTCGCTATAACTCGGCTGGTTTGATTTTGTGGGACCCTGATATCATCAGTAGCAGTTGGTAAGTCTTTCTTGCAGATCAATATGATCCGAAATGCCCAAATTAATTTGCTGTCTGGAAGACAACACTTCGTATTCCTAGATCGTGTGCAACTAAGTTACTGAGTAGGCAGGAAAATCGAGACTGGACACCTTTGATGCGTAGCACGGGTGATTTACGTCACAGACACATTTGACTCTGGAACACCTGCAGAAATGTTTGGCAGAATTGGATTTAAAAAGTCATATTAAAAAAGAACAAGAAACATTTTGAGAGGTTTTGACGGGAAAGACGGTGACGACTTGGAGGATTATTGATGGCCTATCTGTGATAGTCGGCTATCCGCACCCAATCGTAGTTCAGAAAGGTCCGCGGGCTGACTGGATCATTCAGTTGCACGCTTCATCCGTTGACTAAAGGGTTGATGGTCTCCAGCGTCTTTTTTGCTAAAAGTGTCACCGGCTCCTAATCGATTGTTACTTTGCAAGTGCCTATTGGGGCTCTGCGTCGGAGGGCCAAGGCACAATGGAACGTGCGTATTTCGTCCAGAGTTTGCCGCCCTCGGGTAAACTTGTCGTTTGTCTTGGCTTTCTAAAGCTGATCTCCTCACAGAGTCTCGTTCACCGCAAGCAACAATAACCGCTACTATTCAGAAGGGGGTCTACGAGGCACTCTGTTTATGGTGAAGTAGACTTGTGTGACGTCTAACTCCCGCTTCCAATACGCGCCAGGTTGTAATGGCAACAAAGGTTTAAAACATGCGAAAATGGCCGTGAGCGCAATTACGACACGTGTTCGCAAGCTATACAAATAAGTGTTCGTCCCTGCTCCACAAGAACAAGACTTTAAAGAAGGAGACCTAAGAGCTCACGTGAGTTAGAGCAGCATAAAGACAAAAAATAAAAACGAGTTACTGATGTCCCCACCTAGGTCCAAGTGAATACTGGCGCAACTCGTCAGTCGGAAGCCTCCCAAATCACCATGATTGGAGTATCATGACAGTGTGAAAGCTGTTTTGAAAACACTCTGAAATACTTCGGTCACTGTCGGAGAGGTTGGGACACATTGAGTACACGAAACTAATAAATCGAGGGGGAGGGCGATCAGGGGAAAAACTGATGCAAAAATGAAGGGAAGTACACACCCACAGTTCGTACTCACCATCACTGTTGAGGCTAATTTTGGTGCGTCTGGAGCCGAGGGTTCCCCCCTCAGCAGAGCTAGCAGCCCGACAATGATCTGCTTCCTCGACCTGTAGGCCTGTTTGGTCCGTTTCAGTTTCGCCATTTCCTGTCTGACGAGCTCCTGGAGTTTGCAACGAAATTCGTCTCCCGCCGGAACACCGCCTGCTGGCATTGTCAGGGTGTCGGACAGTTCTGTCGGCGTGGCCACCAACTCCTCCTCCTCCTCCTGCGCAACTTCCTTTCCAGATGTGTGTAGGAGAGGGGAGGGGAGATTGCAGGCAGACTCATCACGACCGCAAGAAGTGAAACTCCTCTGGACTGTGTTGACTGGGTGGTCGGTCTTTAATAGTCCTGTTGAAGTCACTTGTTCGGTCGGCACTGGCAGAGTACAGGGTGGTGGTCTCCGAGACGGACAAACTACAAAGAAATGGCGAAGCGGAGTTGCAATCAAATAAGGGCGGTGTCCATTGACTTGGCCTAGTTGAAGAACAGAATACGGGCATACTGTCTTGGCATGAAACTCGGGTTCAGTCTATGCAGACGTCGACAGCTAAGAACATGCAAGAGTCGAGATGGATTGTCAGAAGGGACGAGGACGCAGGAATGGGCACTTCTGGCCAACTCGCCGCAATCAGCCAGTGATATCTCAAACTCAAATTCGCAGACCCGAGCCCTGAACTCCGGTCTGATCAGTCAGAGAGCGTAAGTTGACTAGCCAGTCTTGAATTAAAGAGCAAATTCATAGAAGACAAGTGCGGTTGTTCACTCGTCTACAAAAGTCATGCTAATGGTTTAGACTGCAGATCATTTAGGCAACGACGTGATAGCAAGCACACGGAAAAAGTACTGCAGATGAGTTATATCAAGTAATCCACTGTTCCTTCCTTAGGGACTGCAAGGCGGTCTTTCCTCTAAAACAGATGGCCTTCCTAGGTATTACCAACACATGCGAAAATCCGAGTTCCGAAAGTTTACTAAGATTAAACAAATTAAGGCGTGCGTAGCGGAACGCATCACAGTCAACTATGATCTTTGATGACATTACCAACATTTCAGATTTATGATTTGAAATGTTGGAGCGCATTTCAAAACAACCGCTGAATGGCGATATTGTTACGTATGCCGGCCAGGACGGTACAAGGACGTCCCTGAAGGCTTCACTCGAACATCACATTACGAATAGACAGATACGGCAGCCTGTAGTGAGAAAAGTGAAACTGTGACTCCTAAAGCCCCGAAAGATGCATGGCAGCGGGGGAAAGTAGGCGTGAAAACAAATTATAAATTCCAAGAAAAGAGGAGGTGAGTTCGAAGGAGTAGCTTATGGGCAGATGAGTTCGCCCAACGTTTCAGACTCCCACTCGAACGCATCATCAGAGATGATACCAGACAAGACTACTGGAGACACAAGGAAGGCGCTATTTGTAAAATGTCGTTGTCACACAACTACATGCCTACTGTAATTACAGTGAGTGGTCGAGCTCATGAAATGTTGGCCGAAATTCTGGAATGCGTTTTCGATTAGGAAGGATTACAGTAGGGACTGTTTTTACTGTTTGAGCCTTAAAATAGTCGTAAGTTTAATCCGCTTACTGCACTGACCACCCTCCACGCATACTGACCACCCACGACGCAACAGTCACCGTGAGGCCTTCTTACTTCTCACTCTGGCACGTTCAGTTAAATAGGGTCGGTTATTTCCTGTGAACAGAAGGACAGTCTGGAATAAGTTACCTAGGAATGGGAAAATTCCGCAAAATTACTCTTTGTTCAAGAGAACTATCACACGCTTTCTGCATTCAGAGGAAAATTTTACAATTTTTGGATGCTGAATCCTCCGAACTAATTTTACGTAGGGATGGGGTATGCGGTGGTTGACTTCTCCGCCTGGTTTCATCTCGTGGGACATGGTGCTGACCCTGCAACCCGAAGCACTACGGACAATTTCTTCAGCCGAACGCAAGCAACTGTTCCCCCATGCGCCCGGTTTGGTGCACGGCTCCCAATTCCATGAAAAGGAATAGAGACTGAAAACATCTGATGCAATTCTAGTCATTCCTCTTCTGAACCGACGTCGTTTCAGGGGCTGCAGTTTTTTCTCCTGAACTACCCAAACAATTCGAAAACACCACCACCTTTATTTACTTCTTCGGAGTTTTCTTCACTGCTAACTCGATCCGTAATGTATTTTATTGACAGAGCCTGTGGACTAGCACTAGATAAGATTTATTATTATTACAAGGGCATACTTTATAGCCGGGATTGCTCAATCCGGGGAGCATATGTGTCGATCAAAAGAGCTGAACATCTAAGAGCTTTGTGGTATCAAAAATGTTGACCTTCCGTATTGCCGAAAATTAAAAGGGGATGACATTTTACCACTCAATGAAACTAGTAGATGAATTTTACGGCCCTTTTCAGGCATTGTCAAAAAGGCATTGCATAATCGTATTTTACTATGACGACCACGTTAAAGTATCTTGACCACCCTCATGCAACAGCCACTGCGAAGTCTTTTCTGTTTCTTTCTCTGACACGTAAAACGAATTATTGCCAGTTATTTTCTTTTGGCTCAATCGCTCCCCGAGTAAGTAACCCCGGTCATGAACCATACCCTTATTATTATTAGTTGGAGATATCACATGCAGAAATTAGATTGCTGTACATCTTTAAGTTAATTTGGGGGATAGGCGTTCGGTCACTAGTTAGTTACTTTCGCAATGTTCATTAAGGACTGACGAGGTGGAGCAAACGATTGTCATATGGGAGCGACACATGCCGACGGTGCTTTTGTGCTGACATCCTCAACCCACGCAGACGGCCGTATGTGGACTAGCAATCGAAAATCGATAAATTTTATCGGCAAAGATCCGGTTCAAATCTTTACTGAGCATCTCGAAGTTTCGTCGTCATCACGAATAACATCAGAAAGATCCAGATCCCATCGTAGATGGAACTAGGCTCAGTGAACAGGACTTTAATAACGACGAGTCGCGGCTGAATCAGGAAGGATTTACAAAAACGCACGACTTACGCCCCAAGGCCTTTGGCACGTTGGCCCAGTCTTCACGTCGGTCGTAGAACGAGGGTGGTGATGGCGTGGTCGTCCTGAGTTGCTGATGGTCCTCCAGACGAGAAGTTGCGCCTGAAAATAAACAAGTGATAACGTGGCTACTTAATTAAGTAGCGAGTTGGGATGGGATGAAAGTAGCAAGCGGTGAAACCATTCGTCGATGTCAGTCTTCAAACGGGACGCGGCAAACTACATTTAGACAAAGCTTTTCAGCTCTAAAAGGGTCGCACCTACTTTTTATCCCACAAACCCGACTGAGCATTTGAAAGCAGTAGACGTTTCAGGTAAACATAAGTTTAAAAAACTGAGAGGTAACATTCCCCCACACTAGTGGGCAAGCCTTTTATTCCCCTTTTTTGGATTTTTTTTCCTTCTTGGCGGTAAATTTTCTGATTAAACCCCGGGCAAGAACTGTTCTCGACCAAGGCGTGCGTTCCAAGGTCTTGAGAAAAGCATTTGCTTCTGCGGGTTCTGTAAAGCTGCGTTTTTGTCAAACCTTTTAGATGACAGAATTACGAGTCCTAACTGTGTCAACTTCAAAGTACCTTCCCCTGACTAAAAAACGTACGAAGCAGCGTGTCTGGGAGAAAAAATTGACACGGTGGCGGAAAAAGGTCTTTGTCACCTTGAACTTTTGAATTCATGATAAAAACCCAACAGAAGCGGAAGCAAAAAAGATAAAAGGCATAGGAGACTGCAGTACTTGTGCATGTGAACGTTGCTTTGCGACTGAAAGTTTATACACCGCCATAACGCGGCCGAGTAACCGATTGCCGAACCTTCATCGCAAGTGTACGTGTATGACGTTACAGCTATCATCGTTTGATGATTGGAGAAGCGACGCCGGTCTCGTATTCAGCAAACTAGTGCTGGAGTAGTATCCCCTCTCTATAAATCTCCAAACATCCTGTCTCTTTCCACCCCTCTCCTCCTCCTGTTTCCTGCATTATGGTCCCGGACATGAGCCTGGACTGTCTGATAAGTATAGTTCTTGAAAAGAAGACAGAAATCGCTGGGAAGATAGCTTTGTTAGCCTGAGCTTTCGAACTCGAACAGAAGTCCATCAGTAGAGACTGTTGAAACAACAGTCGGGCACGCTTTTGCTTGGCTATGCGTGCGATATGCGCCCGTGTGTGTAAAGTCCAGTACTCAAGTAATCTTACCCTAAGACGCACCATGTGGTAGATGTGCTGGATGTGTAAACTACTGGTCAGTGTACGTTGTGGACCAGGGCACGAGTTTTCGCCGTGCTAGCCACCTGCGTCCTCCCCCGCCTCCTGTCTTTGTTCTGTCATGACACCAGGCTCAGGTGGGGAAGCAGGGGAGAGCGAGGTGGATGCAGTGCAAGTCTACCATTACTGTTAATTGATTCACGCACAAGCCCTCGTCACTTTTCCCAGCTTGCTGTGGGGGACACGGTGTACAAAGTCGGAATCGATGGTCGAATTGTCACTCAACCCATAATTGCTTACCTAAGGTAAGGAATAAGATTGGTCGATATAGCACGGTCAAGATAACACCCTTACACCTATTACGGATGGTCTTGTACTTAATTCCAGGCGGTGGTGGCTGGGGCTACGACTGGGTTAAGTGTAAGGGTTAGGGTTTAAGTACACCCTGGAAGTTAGCGCAAAGCTAGGGGTAGCAAGGGAGTAAGTATTTCCGTGTCCAAGCGGCCTGTTGGACGACCATTTGCATGTCCGGGCTTGAACGGGAACCCTGCGTCAGGGAGTAAAAACCAACGACACGAAGCGCAGCATTTAAGAGACGATGCAGTCAACAAAAAGCGCGAGTTTCAAGTCCCTAGTTTTTCGCGCAAACCAAGGTATGCGGGGCCAGATGAAAAAAACTGCCTGCGCAGACAGTAGTTTTCATATCCGAGAGGGTAAAGCTAACGTTAGCGCCCTGAAATGCAGGCCGTTTAACCATAATATCTAGGCAAGCTTGCTGGCGGCGCCGTGGCGGCGGTGGCCGGCCACGGTTAGACGAACTCCAACGGCGTTAAAGGAGCTGCATTTAGCCACTTCAAGAAGCAACACCTCGTACGCAAACGAATGCGTGTGCAAAAATGACTCGCATGTATCAAATGGCTCAGGTGAATTGAACACCTCCTAACGCATAGGTCACTTTTCCACCTACAGCTAATTCCGATGAGCAGGGGGGCCAGCGTCGCAAAAGTCCTTCGGGAATGCATAGGATGTGAGGTCACCAGCAGTAGTTCCGCAGTCCGAGAAGCCGTGATATTGGCATTCACTTTGAGAGAGCTACCGACAAGGACTTAGCAGAATGGAATGGCCATTTCTGGCCAAGTAGTCATCATCAGCCAGGTGTACCCAACTCCACTTTGTTGCAATCTCCGAGGCTCCAGCCCGCGTTCTGTTCGTGGGAAATCTAATGCTCAAACTACCGAGCCACAGGCCTGTTGTTCTGTCGCTTTTTGACTGTCTACGGCTCTCCATATCAATCCCCAAGCACAACAGGGTGAATAGGTCTCGTAACACAATCAGTGGGCGATCTTTGACACAGTTGACCCAATTCGGCCTGACCACAGGATTGGATGCTCACCTTTCGATTAACCCTAGGCCCTGGAGTAACGAGCAATGGGCAACCGAGGTGTATTGTCGATGACTAACAGGCCGACTAAAAGTGTCTCTGGATCGAATCCCCAAGGCAATCCGATCCGGCCCCCGGTCTTAATTCTGGGATAGTGTAAATTGCAACCCGCCCAGTATGCACCCGTGACTCGATCAGCAGAGCTTTACGTTCACTGGCCAACTAAGTTCGGGTCAAAACGTCGGATTTTCCAAGCCTTGAGTTTAAGCATGGTTGGCTGAAGACGGCAAATAAGGCAGATGTGGTCACTTTTGACTCTCTGGTCCTGTTGGCAATGGGTCTCGCGACTGATATCACTTAACGAACACTGGTCAACACCATTTGTAGAAAAGCATGAAGGCAAGCATTGCAAGGTCTCAACGCATACCCTTCAGACTTTGGTGGTTGGGAGGGGAGCCTTCGTCTGCCTGTTCTATCCATCCGCAGGGCTTGATCGAAGCTTCAGACAGAGGACACTGAAAGGGCAGGGGGACCTCCAAGCCCCGTGACAGGCCTCCTGGAACGGTAGATTCAGATTTTGTATACAATGAGGTGACGGAGGAGAAGACTGCCGGCGGAGAGGGTGGTGCACGAACTTCTCCAGCGATGTCCTCCTGATGCAGAAAAAAAGTCTACCGCATCAAACCTGTTAAAGTTCAGGTCTCCGAAGAGGGCAATTTACCTGTCAAGCCGTTCAAAAAGTTTTTCATTAATTTAAGTGAACTCGAAACCTAAACGTGCGTCCTTGTGATATGGAAGTTCGTAGACATCAGGATTTCAAGGTTGTAATGATCCGGAACATCTGATTTTAGATCGGATACAAAGTGAGCTGAACACTGAAGTTTGCTTATCGACTATAATTCACGAGTCCCATTTCATGACACAAAACCCCCACTGTCTCTAAAGCCGTTTAGTACTCTTAATGGGCAGACCACCTTTGTAAATGGATAAAAAAAATACGCTTTCTAGGGACGCCTTCGGTTGAAGATGAGGAAGGAAAATCGAGCGTTGGGAATATCGAAAATTTGGAATAAAAAATAATTCGACTTTTGTTCTTCGTATCCAAACGATCTCTCGTAGTCATCCTATAAGTGGACGATTGGATGCACAGCAGTGCTGATGACAAGATGACTGAGAACTTGGCTATAAAATTTCGGCATAGCGGCTGAGCGTGTAATACGAGCACTCTGACTTCGTTCAGAAGACTAGTGAGAAAACATACGTTTGCTTTCCATAAAGTCTCATCCGGCCATTTCATTTATGTGGGAACAGGTTACAAGTAAGCTTTACGGTAAGATGATACCATACCAACAGCACAGGTACTAGTCAAAAGCCCATACACGCGTGTTTAACCGATATTCTGCCGCTGCATGGCGCAGCCGCGAGAGGTTCGGCTCGTAAGTGGGTCCTCCAGCATTCCCTGTGTGTTTTCTTGTAAATACTCCAATCTAGAAATTGTCGCTATTTAATTTCCTCAGAAAGTAACTACGAAGTTGGAGTAGATCAGTTTATTCAAGGTCTATAGGCTCAGACCGAGAATCTTATGCATGAATATCTGGGCCAAAATCCATCAGCCACAGCGGCAGCTAGTAGTATACTTTAGGACACGGTGATACCATACTAACAGCACAGGTACTAGCTAAAAGTCCAGAAAACACACGGTGAATGCTGGGGGGGACCCACTAACGAGCCGAACCCCTCGCAGCTGCGTCATGCAGCGGCAGAATATCGGCGAAACACGCAGGTATGGGCTTTTGGCTAGTAGCTGTGCTGTTATTGTGGTATACCACTAGCTGCCTGTCGGCAGTTAATGAATATTACGCGGTTACCCGCTGTGGCTGATTGACTTTGGCCCAAATATTCATATATAAAATTCTCGGTCTGAGCCTATAGGCCTTGAATAAACTGATCTACTCCAACTTCGTAGATAATTTCTGAGGAAATTAAAAAGCGACAGGTTACAAGTAAAGCATGAAAGGGATAGAAGAAATCGATCAAAGCTTATCTTTGCACACGAGTGAGATGTGGGAATTTGGGGGAGGGAGTGACGAAAGACAATGACGGCAAGGGGGCCGTGTCAGGGGAGGGAGGGCACGGAGGATTGTAACTAGTCAACCCACCATTGGTCGTGGGTAACGCGGAGCCTGCACGAGGTTCTTCTCTGCGCACTGGACCAGCTTGCGCAACCTGACGATAGCCGATACTGTTGTTCCTAGCAGACGATGGCCCAGTTCGTTGGGACCCTACATATCATGCCGAAGGCTTCACATGGGTTTAAATAATGTTCGTAATCAGCAGTGTGTGCAAGAATGGCCCTATTTATGGTCCTATCTTCGTCTTTCTCAGCCATGCCGTGAGGTTTTCCCTTGTTCCACCTGACCCCCATTTCCACATCCCCCTTGTATGAATATACGAACGTTTGTCGATTTCTCCTACCATTCACACGTTTTACTTATACCCCGTTCCCGTGTAAATGTACTGGTCTGACGAGAATTAATCGAAAATAAACATCCGCTCACTAACCAGTCTTCCGAATCCTCTCATGCAAATCTTCGTAAATGGCGTGGAGTCGCTTTCTGTATGTGAGCCCTAGAGTCACGAAGAGATAGACAGGATCGCCGGAACAAAAGCACTTTTTTCAGCGGTCGTGTCTCCACCTTCGCGACTACTCCCCTCGAACTCACCTCTTCGCTTCCATTAGCTATCTGCGATTTGCCCGGCATGCTGTCTATGCAAAACTCCCTTCCGGTGTCGAGTTCTACCCCTAAGCCCATTTCAGTTGACTTTCAACGTTTCAACCGTCATCCGTTGCGCAGACAGCAGTTCGGAACTGACTTGCATAATCTTATATTTGCCTAGCAACTTTGTTTGCATTTAAAAACTGAACCCCGACAAAAGTACAACAAAATAAAAACCAAGAATTTCGTTTTTTTCTACTTTGCCTCAAAAGTGGTCTGGTTGAATTATTGCCTGTCTCGGCACCTTCAAATGCTGCCAAAAAACTCGACAATACCTCACCGTATTAGTCCGTACAGGCGCGAACGTGTTGCGACCGCCATTTTAGCTAAACCCACAATGCAAGCGGTAAAGGATGGCGTTGTTCCTTGATCCAACCATGTTCTGAAAAACGACTGCGTTTCAATCCTATAAATCATTTGTCAGATTTCGCTTCCGGTATAAAGGTGATAGGATCATTCGATACTGTTACTGGCGCGTGCAGAGCTGCCCACTAGCCTGGTTAGAAATAGACGAAGATCTATATGGCTCTTACTGGCCGGCGGACTTTCGAATTCATCTTGTAACAACAATAACAACGACCAAATGCGTGCCTTTTGCTCTTTTGTTC
>CACRXP010000603.1:139090-155916 GCA_902702965.1 Spirometra erinaceieuropaei
GCGCACGTCCATGCGTCAGGGTGACGTGCGCGTGAGTGAACGAAAGTCACGTGAGAGTCAGTCAGTGCCAGACTGGCTAGTTCATTGGGTGATAGTGGATTTTGTAGGGATCTGTGATTGGCTATCCTCGGGACCGAATATACTCACGTTCTGGCGCTCGGGAGTCGTAATCACATAACTCCTAGCACGGCGTAGGTGCCAGAGGCAGAATGCCTGATCTCACTTGAGGCGCTACAACCCCACTCCGGACACCGATCAGAATAAGGGGTTGACAGATTAGCCAAATAAAAAAGGTATACTTAAATCCACCGCGCGCGTTTCGAGAGTGTGTTGATGATGCAAAGTGTTGCTCGAACCGCCTGAGATGCTGATGCGGCGATCTGTGCAGAGGTGCAGTTGGGGGATCAGTCAGAGGATTTGCTAGCGTGAGCTCGTTAATACATGCTGGTTAATTGACACATTTCGCATGCGAGACAAGGAGGGTGTCCCACATCTGAATTTGAACCACATGCACCCGTTAGGTGATCTAGTATAAACCGTTCGTGGATTTAACTGTGCTCACCGTTTGTGGCAAAGTTTGTGAACCCCTCCCGTAAAAAACTCCGAAGCACCCTTTAAATTTTTGTACATCTCAAAGGTGGCTGATTTCGGCAAGACACTTTTAAATAAACTCCGCGCCCACTCACAGGTACAGTAGTCTTAATATCCTTGAGTACCAGTAGGCGCTACTTTTTCAGAAAATTCCTAACAAATACGCGCGAAAAATTGCAGCACCTTATTTTGTGTTAAGAATGGGAAATTTCTTCGTGACTTTCGAATTGAACACCATGGATTTTTCCAAACAATTTTAAATGCCCTACCTAGTGAATCATCTGGTATTGTTCGAAACTGTAATTTTTTGTGTCACGACCCATAACTGCCTGCCATTTACCACTTAAAATCAACCAAAACGTTTTGTCAAAATAAACACAATTTAGAGAGACGCCGCTATTTCAGACAAAACACCCTAAACAGAGTTGGTGAACGTGGCACAATCCCACACTTATTGTTCTCTTGAACACGCGATGAGTGGATACCTAAAGCTGACGATAAAGTGCATGGCCATCGTAGGGATATTATCGTGAACTGCCTACTAGATTTATCTACGTAAGCATTGTTCGGTGGAGTTTTTGGTCGGAATATAGTCGCGCTCTTTGACAGCTCCAGCACCGGCAGGATGACATTCTCAGAACAAAACAGTCCCGAGGGCGCAGTGTTGCTCATATTTCTATACGGACACATTTTTATCTACCTCCTACACGTGATTCTTTAGTAGAAGTCAAAGGATCTGTCTGCAGTTGGGAAGATGCATGAGGCGTCTCTCTATGCATATTTCCGCCGCCGACATTGCCGTCATATCTCGGTGTCCAACGGCGAGCATTACGACACGACCCACTCTATTACGTCCCCAATATGGGATAGAAAGTTCTCCACTGCTTCCTTTAGGCCCTCGATGTTCAGCCTAAATCAAAGGCGGTACTGTAGTTCGTCTACGTGAGCCCATACCGCTCCGCCGGATATGGGACCTCCTTTGAGTAGTACCCTCTTAAGACGACCCCAGTACGCTTCTATGAGGCCAAGCCTGTATAACTTCTTTTATCACAATTCCCGCGGGAAACGCTTTGCAGGTTGCCTTTTTCGTCTCCGGTCATATATTATTATGCTTGCCGATGTGAAACTGACAGCAGACAGTAATCTATACTAATTCAGGAAGCTTGAAGAGGACAAACAGTGCGCATGGGGACCCTGTCAATAGAGGGCAGATAATAAGCAAGTTAGAGAATTTGTATGAGAATTTTTGAGTTCATATTTACGGGCATTATCTTACGAACATATTACACGGGGCAAACAAAATAAAGTAACACGAATTTCACCATTGCGAGAGATGACTTCAGTGGATTTTGCCACCCAGAAGTTTTGGAAGCTTGCCTGAATGCAAAGAGCTATGCAAATGGATACTTCTGCACACGTTTCTCGTCCCCAGGTAAATTCTTCCAAATAACATTTGCGCTAGTGGGAAAGAACAATCGATATTTGACTGAATGCGCAGAGGAAGAAATAAAAACACTTCACGGTGACTACTGCGCCAAAAGCGGTCCAGGTGTTTCGAAATAGTTAGTGGGCTAAAAATACGACTATTTCTAGCTCAGATCTTTAGGTTCTGCAGCATTCTTAGAATGTCACATGTCAATATCCAATGGATTAATTATTTTGTAGGAAAACGTTGTATAATTTTGTTTGTTTCCTCTCATCAAGGCTCAGGTGAATGAATGAAAGTGTTGTTGTTATGCGGCGCGAGAGTGTCCCTGTCTGTGCGCTACCATCATCGGGACAGATCCCTTGTTTGAGGGAGAGAGACAGAAGGAAACAGCATGAGGGGTTTATTGTGCACAGAACCCGCGGCTGTCCTCTCAGGCGGCAGTGGCCACTGGCGAAGCCAGGGCTGGTGTTAACTGCGTCCAGTCTTGCCTGAGAGTCGCTGGGACAGTGGTGGCAGCCACTTTTGTAGGCTCGTCGTCCAAGCTCAAGTTGTGTCCCGTCAGTGTGTGTTACATTTGCCGAGGGGTAGAGTCCTAGTGGCTTAGCTTGTGGTTGCAGGGGATGGGGTGCGTTCAAGTGGCGCCTGGGCAGCTGCGACGCTGTGTGGACGCAATCGTGTCCGAGCTGTAGTCGGTCGAGTGGCTTCAGGTTAGCTCGTCTGGGACAGCTCGCTGCAAAGCGCGAATAACCTTGAGGCAGCGAGGTCTTGAACAATGAAACCAGACCGGTCATGATGGCTGCCCACTATAAAAGTAACATTTTAGCTCAGGTCTCACTCACTCTTCATAGAGACAAACAAAATGCTTGTTTGTTTTGAATTTCTGAAGGGTGTATCCATTAATTTTACAGTGCCCTGAGTGAAAATGGCTCCTGGATGGGAGTTTGTCCACATCTATATATATAAAAATGGAAGGGTTTTTTTTCTGTGTTATATCTAATCTCCGAAAGTACTGCACCGATTTCGCTGAAATTTGGACACAACCCGACCCGCGCATAGGGCCGGGTTTTTGTCTGCTCAGTTGTGTAATTATGCCGATGGTATGCCTGTGATGGGTAAAAAACTGGATATTTTCCGGCATAACAACGCCACCGGCTGTGGTCACTTGACCTACATCTGCGCGGACACATGCGCGCCCAGACGGTGGCCACTTGACCGACATTCGCTCAAGCGCACGGGCTCCGCCCGAAAGCCGAGCTCACCCCACCACCCACCCTGCAGGCACTTGAGCAGGCCCTCCACCCTCTCTGGGCCGATGCAATATGGGCCGCCAGAGCAAACCACCCACCCTGCAGCAAAAAAAAACGCGCAACACTTGGACGCCACTTAAAATTGTCCCACAGTCCATACAATAGGCCCGTCACCGCTGCCTCGGGGATGCTCGGTGGGTGAGGACTGGCTGCAATTAGCACCAGCGCCTGTCCCCCCCCCCTCCCCCCCGCAAAACCCACATAATGGGGCTCTCGCCCAGTGTCCGCTCAGTATTGTGCAGCTCGGCTTGCGGAAGCCCGGTTGCGCATCTGACAGTAACGAGGCTGCGATAACAGACGTTTGGAGTCGTCTGTCGGATCTAGTGCAGCTTTGAATAGAACAAGTACCTCGGAGAGACAGGACTATTCTAGACGCGGATGGCCGAACGCGTAACGACGACGAGGACGGATGGCACCAAAACTAAAGTTGTGAACACTTATAGAATGCAGGCGTACCTCCAAGTCTGAGGAGATCGAAGTACTTGCAAACTGACAGCAGAGATAGTCCTGAGCTACCGAATTCATCGTTCCCCAGTTTGCAGTTCCGAAACAAGTGTACTTCCTCCCCCCTCACTTTTCAATGCTAATACTATGCCGATCATGCTGGAAACGTCCAAAAGAAAGTTGCCTCTGGCGACTGTTTATGAGCCAAACCGAAGCACGAACACGTGATTAATTCTGGGGCTTATAAATTTTGTCAGTGTGGCCGTGAGGCAGGTACATTTAACAAACGCTGCAACCTAGATTGGTCCGCTATCCTTGCCTGTCGCTATCTCTGATGATGGACTCCTCATCCTCTAAAAGTAGCTTACGCGCAATCCAGCCTTCCCTGCGGTTTTCAACGAGGTATCGATCTGCTCAGGCAAATACCGACACAACATCACTATAAACTAAAATACGCACAAGTCACTGTTCCTGGGCCCGTCCTGATGTTGAACACATGGAGGATATCGTAAATAACAAGGGTTGAATCGTCGTATTTTCTGACTTAAGCTTCTCTGTACTACAAGTCAGCAAGAAAAGGGATGGCAAAGTTTTGTATTCAGAGAAAAGAGGTCAGTACAAATAACCCCCAAAGTTTTAAAAATTGGGCACATGTGAAATACATAAAATGCGCGCTCTAAAAGGGTAAGAATTCAAAATAAGGAGTCTCGCAGGGGAAATGGGGTGGAAAGGTTAAAGATGTACAGAAAGAACTAGGTAACATAATTGCGGTAGCGGCAGTTAAGCGGTAAAATGTGCGGGACGGGAATGCTTCACGCAGACTCTGTGATGAGGCGCCTTCCATAGTGGATCTTATCGCCGGCGCGCACATTCCATTCAAAGCCCTCGAGTGGCGCTTCAAAGACGAGGACAATAGTAGAACCTAGTTGGAAGTAGCCAAAGGCCTCTCCCTTCCTCACCTTCAGCCCACCGCCACTACTTGCCATTGCAACCTCCTGGTAGGCGGAGGGCGCCTCTGTCAAGTGACGATAGCTGGGCAGGCCGAAGGAGCCCAGCTTGGGTCTGTTGGTGGTCAGGCTGGAGTCTGCCTCCACGCGGATGGATCCTACACCAGTGGCACCCACGGCCGTAAAGCTCATGAAACCGTGCTGCCAGCGGCCCAAGTAGACAACGCGTTCGTTCAGGGCAAACAGACCCGGCAGACGTGACGTTAAGGAGGGCCGAACAGAGAGTAATTTACCTGTGGCGAATGAAAGAGTGAGAGGAGGGGATGGTGGAGGCCTGTCAGTAATGGCACCGGAGAGGAGGCAAGATTTTACATGACAGATAGGTATGGCTAAGGCACTGGCTTACAGTGAGTCATGACTCGGTTGTTTGACACCGCGAGCGACGAGGACCACCGTCTGTGTCGAGGTTGCATTAGTGACTTGAGCAAGCCACGACGACCGGAGATTGCCAAGAATGGAATGTGGTAGAGGTAGGGAGAAGGACCCAAAGCATCTGTTGCACACAGAATACTGCCCACTATACTTGTTTAAGTAGGGCGTATATTTTGGTTTGTCTGCGGCTGTTGGGCTACCTTTTGGCACATTTTTCAACGTATCTCGTACTCTTAAATGCGAACGATAATATAATGGATGGTTATGTTCATCTGGCCCACAAAACAAAGCCAGCACTCGAGTACATGCTGATATGATCAACAGTTTTGTGATAGTTAAATGTCCGTTCACTTGTTGGCTTAGATGATACGCTGTCACCGAGGCTGCGCAAGACCATAAGAATATCTTCGCTAACATTATAAGCCGAAAACTTGAAGAATATACGGTCTACTTGGACAGGTATAGTAGGCAGTTTTTTGTATGCAACGGATGTTTGGGGTCCTTCTCCCTACCGTTACCCGGGATGGTTGAAGGAACGTCTACACGCATCACACAAGCAGGCTGGTCTCCATATAAACGAGAACCGGACTTCGTAAAAATGGGTTCCGGATCGTTTGTAGGTGGGTTACACACAGGACCCATGTAGAAAGGATGCATTGCGGTCTGACCTTTAGCATGGCGAAACGCGTCTCCGGGCTTTTAGTCAGTATCCGTGCTGCGAGTACAGTTTACCAGCCAATAAATATGCAGAATGTCTCAGGCGGCTATTGTGCTGAAGTTCTTCCGGTGCCTGCAGACTGTTGTCACCTTGACGGTGTCAACAGGTAGCAGGTCCGTTCCTGTATTAAATTATAAAAGTGACTACGGGTAAAAAAATGGTGGCTCAACTTGAAAAGTCCTTCACGGTAAAAACCCTCCTACTCCGACGGCAAAATCTAGCTGACACGTGCTGTTAGCCCCGGAAAGAGCAGAACATATGGGGGGATACTGCAGCTTACGAACCAAGTCTTGAGTGTGAAACGTCACCACTGATCAATGACACCTGCCGTAGACAGTACAGTGAGAGAGATCGCCAATTCTCTCATGCCGTACGCCGACCACAGTAGGAGCTCATTTGTCATTTCTCGGGCCGTCTTCCCGAGTTAGGGTCGCCGCCGCACTGACCAATTAGAATGCCGCACAAGCTCAACCAACTGCGACTTGGAGTGGATGCCGACCCAACTTAACTGTCATTGGTGCTCGGGGACGGAAGGCCAAATGGACAAAGATCCGCAAGACTTCAGCCAACCACCGCAGGACATGATTCCGTGGGGGCAGGCACCGACTGGACCGTCACTGGTGTTTGCCGTTAAAATCCCAGAAAACAGCAGGACAAATATCCTCAGGTACTACAGTAGATGTGCCAATTCATGAAATGTGGACCAAGATTCTGGAATGCGCTTTCGACTCGAAAAGATTACTTAAGTATGGTTATAGCATTAATCACCTTGTAGCATAATCCCATAATAATTCAGTTACTACAGGATGTCAGCTTTCGGGCGAACTTCCTTCAGACCGCCTGCAAAAAGTATACTCTGTTAAAAGTAGCTACTTAAGTGGCGTGAACTTTTTCTCATTGATCTTCGATGTGCTTATAAATCAAAACATATTTCTTGGAAAACATGCATAAGAATGTTCATTCGTTTACTCATTTGGTGGGAAATTACGTCTTCTTCAAATTCTATGCTTGGAGGAAGGGTATAATTCGGTTTTAAAAAACCTTTCTAATTCCTGAATAATTCTGAACCCCACCTGCCGTTGCACTTGTACTGGGGTATGGCTGAGCTCATGCTTGATCTAGCCGGCCTCGATGATGTCCCGAACTGTACCTCTCCACGCGTGACGATCTATAGCAGTAGATTTGGACGGTTCAACGAATTATCCTCGCCAAGGACGGAAAGCTCATGAATTATGTTAGTTGTACTTGCATTCGGGATTTCCAAACTACGAGTTGTGCATCTTCCGTGTACGGAAAATCATGCATTTCTCTACGGCAGAAAGGAGATCATATGGGGTTCATAAAATTTAGCAATAGATTTGAGCCATATTGTAAACTTTACAAGCGACATTAGCAAACGCGGAGATGCGATGTTTTATGAACAGGCATTTCTCGGTCTTAAAAATCTCATAATAAAAAAACTTTATAAAACCGAATTACGTCCTTCCATCAGGTAAAAAATTTGAAGGAGACGTAATTTTCAACCAAATGAGTAAAAGAATGAATATTTTTATGCATGCTTTCTATGAAATATATTTTAATTTATAAAGGCGTCAAAAATGAATGAAAAAATTTATACTACTTAAGCGATCCCTCTTTATAGACTGTAGTTTCTGCTGGCGGCCAGAAAGAATTTCGTTCAAACGCCGGTATTTTGGACTAACTGAATTATTATGGGATCATGCCTCAAGGTGATTAATATTACAGCCCTACTAATCTTTTTGAGTCGAAAGCGCATTCCAGAATCTCGGTCAACATTTCATGAGTTAGCAAATCTACTGCACGTTCGGCAAGAGATACGGATGATCGGACAGGGCACTGACAGTTTACTTATAGGAATTTTCAGTTTTTGCGTGGGTTCATCGTCGCACTAAGAAATGAGCGAGTGAGGACAGGTTGTTGCGAAATCGAACGCTAATTCTGTGGCAACTGGTGTTGTGGTACTTACAATGGCAGTTACATCGGTCTGCGACTCACCGGGAAAGTGCCTGCGGGTGGTGATGGTCCAGTCGGCGGGGGTGTGAAATCTATGATAGTCACCGGGACCGAGGTAGATGACACACTGGTAGAGACCCAGTTTCTTCTTCTTCCTTATCGCTCCCGGCGTCAGAAAGGCCTCCGTAGGGCCGAGAAACTCGCTCATGCTGTAGTTAACTCCCTTGACCTGAAAGAGCTGGTTGGTTGTTTCATCTACCGGCCCAGTGTACAGCACGGTGCCATCGACAGGGGAGGTCTTAAAAGTAAACGAAAAAAATAAACAGAAGAATGACTGGGAGAGCATGACAGTGTCTACCTAGAGTGAAAATACTATATTTGAGAATAATCGTCGAGTGGACCTTTTGAATATTTTTCGAAACTCGCTGTTTAACTAAAAAGAAACCTAACTCCAAACCAGATAAAAGTTTTGGTATTGCTGTCAGCAAAAGCGCCTTTCTTGAATGAGGAGAAACCGAGAATGCACCGGCAAAAGACGTGCAGCCTGAGGCCCAGGGTAGCCAGACCTAGTGGCATCTGTTTTGAGGCTTATGGTGAAGAGGGCGAGTACTTATCCGACAAGGTAGTGTCTTACCGTCCGTCCTCTTTGCTAACGCGACGGACCCGGCCCTGTCTACTGCAGTCCGCGACTACACGTCTCGGACCTTGTTCGTGATGAGGGCAACTCGCTCCAAAAAATCTCTTGAGGAGATTCTATCGGCTCTTGATGAAGTAGTCCTTACATCCAGCGCTTTTAACTGAGCACCGGGGAACCCAAGGCGCTACCGTACGGCTTCGCAACGCAAACAGAGTCCTCTCTTGTCTTAGATGGGGAGGCTCGATACGTTCAGGTAAAATCCAACGCCAAAGTACGGACAAAACGGGTTAGGCAGTACTGCATTGAGGGAGATCCGACGAGACCAGTATAGTCAAGCGTTTATAGGAGCTGGCCTGTTAGCATGCGGTTGGCAACTGAAACTGCGAATAGGACGGGAAAAGGGTTGCGCCAGCCGACGAGACCGAGGTCTGACTTTAAGATAGAGAACGACCACAAGACAATCGTCCATGCCTACACGTGTGTGAGGAGTGCTTGCTTTGCCTTAGATTCGTAAGTAAAGCGGCAATCAAAAAACTAAAGGGATGGTTGAAGTCGTTAAATGACAGGGTGGTCGATTCATGAAATAACTTGTCTTACGCCAGATGGAAAACAAATCGAGCATATGCAGTGAAGACATATTTCAAAAGTTCAAGTTAACAGAGTGCGTAGCACGCCTTAATGGGTGTGCATAACGTCTAATTTCACTGACACGAGCACTTTTTACGATGCACAGATAAAAAGGCCGTAAAGACAGTCGGCTTTCCAAAGTCGCGGAAAGTCACTCTTCGATGTCATGTTCTCCAGCATTCACCTGCCTAACGTCATCACTCAGACAAGATGCTTATATGATGAACGTGTATTCATTTGCGTCAGATGGGAATGCCGTTCACCAATCTATCCTGACTTAAGGATGGAACACGGACGTTGCTCCACCCTGGAGTTCTCGTCTAAGTCGGTCATGCCTCTCCGTTTCTGACTGCTCGTTGTCATGCGACCACCCGCGCAGGTTCCAGATCAGAGATCCAAGGCGAAACGGAACGTATGCATTCCGCCCTGTCATCGAGATACCTCGATGGAAGTGGCATCAATGAGGCTGCATATCCCCGATCGGCAGCCCGTGGCTCAATGAGTAGGGAGCCAAGGTTTGAACCCCAGGGCTTGCCGATCTGAGTTCCAGGCGCTTTCCGCCGTCAACAGCAACTAATAAGCTAAAATTGCACATTTCACTTTGCCTTGCCTTTGTCCGCAATACTTTTGAAGTATTTGTGAGTCTTGTGGACTGAGAACTTTCAGCCGACTAAGCTACGCCACGAGTCCAGTTAGCCCCACCTGATTTATCAACGATTGCGCGTGCGAAAGCTGCTACAGACGAAATAAAACTTGCAAGGTGAGTAGTGGCCGGCCATCATATGAAATAACTGAAGGGCGTGCGGTTCGCGGGACAGAAGATGTGAGCTAGACAGGCTATGGTCGATTCCATCTCACTGGAATTTGAGGAGATAAAAGAGATTTATGGCCGACGAGTAAAGTAGTCGGTGGCAGAGTCAGTGGGAGAAGCAAGTTGCGTAGTATTGCCATGATCCAGTGTTTTGGAGGGGGGGGGAGGAGGAACCGATGAAATGTATCCTCAGATCCTTGTAATGCGAAAAGAGGCCAATATGAAGATAAATACTCGTCTCAGCGGTGTAATAGGCCCTCTTTCTACCACGCACCCTCCAGTTCACGGGGAAACTCCTGAAGTGCGGAAGTCTGTGACGACTTGAAAGCAACGCCAAGTCCGGATTCTTAAGCAGGTATTCCACGGTAGAATAAGTGCCGAGAAAGGCAGTTGGGTTGGCAATTCCCGACTTATCAACTGTTGTCCTCCAGTCATACCCTTAACCCCGGGTTTCGATAATCTAGGATTTGGCATTATTATTGGTTATTATAGGACTACCTGCGAGGGTTCCAGATTGAGCTCTACAGAACAACGGCGAACAACCTCCCCCCGACACTATGCTAGCTAATATTCCACCGTCCACCTTCAATAAGGAACGTCATCCTTCCTTCCAACAGCATTTCTACTTCATGTGCACTGAGAAGTGAACCAGAAGCTCGGTGTCAAGCCGTCGGTAGCGCGGAGTTGAGGGAGACAGTGGCGTCCTCCACAGAGCGATTCTAATCAGGGCCGCATTATGAGTAAAGAGAAGAACGTTGTGAGACTTTGGCCACCAACCAATCAGAGAGGCATTCTCAGAGGAAGCGGCCAATCAGGCGAGCAATAATAGACGCACCAGATCTGAGTGCTGGTCAACTTTCCGACAATCAGAACGCAGCTGCCGAGTGAAGAGTTCATTGAGGGTTGAGTACTCGGAGAGCTGGTCTTGTTGAGCTTCTTCCATTTTGCAGCCGGTCAGTCGAACATAAGTACCGAAAATACTTGATCGCAGAGGCCTTGGAATTTCCAAATTGCCGATAAGACCCACGAAGTAGGAGAATGTGTTGGACGGAATTCGGCGGAGCGTCACCGCCTGAAGGAAAAGAGGGAGGCTAGACAGGTCAAGGTGCATGTGAAGAAGACTAATCGATTATTCGTTAGAAATCTGATGAAGAGTATATTTGGTGACCGGAAGAGGGCATGGAAGAATTATATTAAAATGGTGTTAAAAGCCACTGAGATTGAGTCACCATCCGTACGGTAGCCATGCTGCACTGAAAGGCCACACGAAACAGTATCTGCCTACGGGATCACACCGGTGAGGCTGTAGTGCTGATTAACAAGAAGCAGGACAACAAGCTGGCGTTTGAGTGAGACACTGGCCAGCTACCTATGAATGTCATATTTGAAAAAAAACACTTCTTTTACATCTAGCAACCGGTATTTCGTTTTGCTTTAAAGCTACGTTCTCCACTCTCATCATCAGTCCAACCGCTGCGGACGGCTATGTCCACCGTGTGCCCCATAGCACGGTAGGCGCAGGGACGGTGACTTGTGCCCGAATTAGTTAGAACACTTGCGCAGCGTCCACCACACTCTGCCCTTCCTCACTCACTTAGGCTTGGTGTCAGAGCAGATTCCGCGAGGCCGAAGGCAGGATCGGACGCGGCGACTGACAAGGCCGAACAGCCTGTCAACGCGGGCCACACGGGTCTGGTCAGCGCACGATGGACTGGGTTTTCACAAAAACAAGAAGTGGTCGGTTTGGACCCCACTAGAGTGGGAATGCCATAGTATGAAGGGTCCATGGAAGCCTGGCTCCCCCTTCTGAGAGGTGCGAGTTATCGTATCAGCTGGCAGTCTTCAAAGCCACGGCTTTTAGCGCACCGCGATAGATTCAAGCGCGCAAAAATGTCTGCACTCAAACACCAGTCCACTGTCTGAGCCAGTCTAATGCAATCTAACGCGGAGATAGGACGCAGGTGACTGACAGAGTCACACAGTCCGTCTGCGCGTGCCACACGCAATTTAGCCCCCCCCCCCGCACAACACACCAGGTTTTCACACCAAGAGGGTGGGCTGGTCTAAAGCCCACTCAGGAGGTCGCACGCCCACTAACAATTAAGAATTAAGGAATATAGCAGACAAATAGACGCTGGAATGGGCATTTATAGAATGTCCTAGGTTTGAGGCCTGGGGCTAAAATACCACTGGCTGACGACGACGACGACGACTAAGGACCATGCAGTGGCTATTTCAACGTTCCCCGTCTTTGCCAGTAACATCCCTCGATTGAGTAATGCAAGTCGCTTTACAACCAACCGTACGGCCTCAGTACGCAGAGCATTAAGACAAAACAGAAATACCTATTTACCGTCTCGCAATTAAGACAACCCAGTAAAGGCCACCTCCAGATGAATTTGAATATTCTGGATGTCAGTCGGCAGGATATGCATTCGAAGCTCAAATGGAAGGACTGAATTTGGAAATGCTCGATGTCTGCGATACTAATCTTTGGCGACCGGCTGTTTAAGATCTTTGGAATGCGCATAAAAGGATTAGATTGTCGCTTGTCTAGGGAATGGAGCAACCACTTCTGTTCACCGTATTAGTTTCCTTATTTTCCCGAGTGCAACATGCTGGGCAGAGGAAGGGGTAGGGACAAACAGCGGAAGGAACGGCAAGATGCGCATAATACGCAAGAAGATATAAAAAATTTAATTTTAAACCAGTAACTGATGCTGGGCGGGAGCTCAGTTAACCTCTCGGGGGGAAAGAGGTTGTGGAAACCAAGGTTAAAAATAGACATTTCTAGAAGAAAGTCAAGTATACCTCAAGCGTCTTAGGATACGATGACGGCACTCTACCATCATCCGTTATCCATAGGTATAAAAAGTACGATCCCGTGAGGATTGCAGAGCCGGCAACAACTTTCGGATTCAAAATATGGGGTAAACGTGCGATGTTTGGTGATGTGGTGGCGTACCTCTTCGGGGGCACTGATGCAGGCAGCCGAAGAAGTCTAAATGCAGGGGTATTAAGAAGAAGACTCATCCAAACCTGTAGGCGTAGAACATCGCTGGGGAAGTTCCGAAGGGTTTATGGCAATGTAATCCGGACAGAAACTTCTATTAGCTAAAATTTACACACAACAGATTCGATGATAGGAGTTTGAGTTTTATTCGAACTGAAAATAATGGCATAATTTTCTAGATTAGACCATAGGAAGGTCACATTCGTTTAAGGCATAGGAAATAATATTAAAAACCTTCATCGCTAAGGCATTATACTGCCACAGACAATACCTATAAGTGCGCACTGTTCTGCCTAACTTTTGCACATTTAACGCAAGTTTAGCACTCGTAACAGTTCCAGATTAAAAAAGTGGCATCCTTAACCATGTGTTATTTATGCTCGAACGTCAAAAGCGTAATGCAAAAAGATGAAGAATATGTTTCACCGAGTGTGCAACGAAAAAAATGACCTTTTCAGAAACCGATGATGTTGACCGCATAGTATAAGGAACGCCAGGGTGCCGTAGTCAAATCTTGGTTGCACTACCTAAGCCATACTGTTTATGTATTTGTAAGAACTTGAGCATATATCGTAGCCTTTTCAAAAGTGAACAAGACCGTTTTAAAATCGTCAGTTCGAAATAACGTTCAGATACCAGATAACATTGTCCCGGAACAGCACTTTGCTTTGTAGAAAAGCATAAACGGGTTGCCGATTATGATGCGAGCCTAGACTAAAGGTACGATGCCGGCAGACCCCTGGGTCTGGTGAATAATTTGTTGCAGACTTGCCGCGAGAGCGCTAGTTCAACGACCCTATTACACAAAATTTGACTGTGGGTGGTCTGCCTGAAGCCCGGCCCTCCGAGAAATCTGGATCGCGATGGTCAACTCGAGCCTCACCCTGAATCACACTGCCGAAATGACTCTTCTAACAGAAATGGAGTGGCGAACGTCCTCTCAAAATCGGTGGATCACGCACTGCTTGCATGGGAACCAGTAAATGATCAATTAGCCTACGAATGACTGAAATGGCACCTCACTAAACCTGTGGCGTTTCTATCTACGCGACAATATTAATAAGAGCTGACTTAAGGGCCATCCCGTTGTGATTGACCGACTAGTACCGAGGGTTGGAATTGTCGGACGGGGCCAGACGACACTTTAACCAGTCAAGTAATTTGAAGTCCTGAAATTGGTCCTTGATGCGACAATAGTGAAAGAATTTTAGGCTTCGCAGACCAATGAACTCAACATGCATACTGTGCTGTCGGAAACATATACTAACATGGTATTCGAACTAATGTTGTGGGATCAGTAAGACCGACTACATTGTAGTCAGCTCAGAGTTACAACGCTGGGTTAATGATAGCTGATCACTGCGTTGTGCCGAAAACGGCAACACCTATGACTTAGATCATGTTCGCCGTCACAAAGGCTTGTAAGTTCACAGCACCCTACACGTCTCGTTCAAGAGGCCTTAAAGGAACCAAATTACGAACATCTAACCTGACTAAGGATCTGGAAATGCAAATCTGGTCTCGCCTTGCAACCCAAGTTGAGAAGGCAGTAGCAAATAATCATCATTGAAGTCTTCAATCGCTGGAGCTGTCGCGAGGTTGCCAGATTCCCCGAACGCGGACGCAACGGCTGAATCAGCTCAATGACATTACAGCTGTCTGCCCAGACAGGTCTCACAATTATGATTTCTTACCGCCCATGGCGGACTGAAACTAGGAGCCTACTGGGGCCGGAGCTTTTTTACCATTTATTTAAAACAAGTCGACCACAGCCGTGCCTGGGGCCCGGATAAGGTCCACTGGTGCCCATCAATGTGGAACTATGATTGTCTGCTCCCACTTTGCTGTGAAGCGCACGGTGGACGTCTTCGAAAACGACGGTCGAACTGTCATGATTGGCTATCCATTTGAATGGACAGAAAATTCAGCAATCACTGGTGAGCAATTACTTGCATAAAACGACCTAATAAATACGCGCGAAAAACAAAGTTAAGAGTGACTTGGGACTAACTGAAAACAAAACAACTTCAATGCCCAGGGAAACATATCTAAGCATGATGATGCGACCATTAAGGACAAGTTGGTAAAACCCTTCCTGAGCACATCGGGTACCGAATTTCAGATTGTCGTTGCTAAGCCGGTACACGATCATTACATCTTTCTGTTAAGTCTTGAGAATTCACTCCTTAGAGAGGAGAGACGTACTTGCGGGTCGAAGGCGCTAGTAGGAGATAAAGAAACCTAGAAGAGCTTGGAAACCCTATGTAAAACGAACAAAAAGTCGCGACCGGTTTTTCCCGCCTTAACTTGAACCAAAGCCCAGAGTATTTATATCACTATTTCAAACATTTTCTATGGTGTGTCGTCTACGACTTGCTGCGAGCTAGTCGGCCCTCAAAATAAAATGAACTTCAGGCAGAACGTCGAGTACAAGTGTACTAGTCTGGAAATTGAAGTGCGCGTCGCTATGACAAAAGTCTTAAATTTCAAGAGACCGAGATTTCGTAGTAACGTTAACGAAGGTATCGAAACCTTAAATCGGGTAAAATGCCTGCGATAGGCGGGGATTTTTCGTATGGAGGCATCGAGTTTACGACTTAACCGACTGTGTCCTTTACAAGGAGCTAGAAGTCGTATCACCCAAACGATTTTTCGCGTTTCCAATAAAAATTTTCCCCGAGGCGGATCTAATAGCTACTGTTCCTCATAACTGGCATGACACAACTGCCGCAGGCGATTATCAACCGCAATCGGGACCATTAAGATTTTAATGTTGGCTTCTGATCAGGTCCGCTTCATAGGACTCGGGTTGAAGGTCTGCATCAAAAAATCGTATCTGGCAATCAACAAACAGAAGTACCGGCTTCCGAATATAATCCGGAGATCGTCCATCGAATATGAAAAAAACACACGGACACATCTAGCTAATTCTCATGTTGTAAGATCCGTCAAAGTAATGCTGATAGTGACAGCAAATCCTCGTAATAATTATGCTTAGTACGGTGTCGCCCTCTGAATTTTATTAAAAGGAGCTGAAGGACCCTGTGAAAGTGTGTCAGGTATTGTCTAAGGCGCTGTTCACAGGCTGGACCCTAGTACTCAACCTGTAAGTCCTAAAGAAAACCAACGGCGAAAGCTGAGTTGGTTACTTTAAACGTGAACCGGAGATGTAAACGGCTAGTCGAACTAAAAATCCCTGTCCAGCAACAATTTCATTAAATAGCAGAACCAGTGAAAATCCTTAGGGCATTCACCGCAGGACTCAATACCGGTCTAGATCGAACTATGCTAGTTGCATGCATTCTTTCCGATCGCCCTTCGACGTTGTCGTAAAGTTGAATGCATTTGAAGGAAAACATACGCGAAAAATATTCTTTCCTGTATTTACATGGTTTTAAATCACTTTTCAAAACCGAAAGATAACCTGCTCTCAAGTGTGAAATTTGACGAGTACAAGGAATGTTTATGTGCATGCTTCCTATAGAATACGTTTTAATTTTTAGAGGTTTCGAAAATCAATGGGGAAAATTCGTACTACATCTGTAGTCCTTTGTCGCATTATAGTTTTTGCAAGAAGCCACCGAGAAGCTGGTTCAAAAGCCGGCATCCTAGCTTGACCGAAATGTTTTGGGATTAGGCTGTATGATAATAAATATTAAAACGCTGCCTAAGTAATCCTGCAGGATAGAAGAACGCCTCAGCATTCCGGTCAAAATCTTATGAGATAGTAGATCCTGTGTACACGTCGGACAGCAGTTCTGACTCGCATTGTCTTTAAATATTTTACTCATGTTGTCGGCCGTAATATAAATTAATTCCAGCTCCTTTTGGTATATATGCCTGTGCATTCGCTTACGCTGTCAGTATGGTAGTAGTCCAAAATCAGCGCCTACATA
>CACRXP010000603.1:177571-188619 GCA_902702965.1 Spirometra erinaceieuropaei
CTGAAGAAACTCTGTAGCCGTTTGATGTTTCAATTTTCAAATTTTTTTTTTTTTAATTGTTCGCCTCCTTGTAACAAATAGGGAGTTCAAAGGTTTAACACCTATATTTCCCTCAAATAAACTGAACTGAACTGAACTGAACAATGCCAGATTGTTCCATCCCTCACTCTCTTCAGCTTAAGAATGGGGCACTGAAAGCCAAATTTCGCCATTCGCTGTTTCTTCGCTAAAGAAGAAGCCTATGTCGTGCATGTCTCTTCCTGCGCACAAACAAGAGTTCGCAGGATTCCCCTAAGTAGCCAAGATGTCAGCGTTTCAGTCCCCCTACGCGGCTATTGCGGTACTTGACTCTGCAACAGCCATGGATAATTGCATCATCTGAATAGTGTTATATGTCAGCATGCGCACGAGGTTTTATGATTTCTAATTTTATCTCATGGTAGGCGTCATCTCATAGGTTGTGAACCAGTCGGCTGTCCCATGCTGACTGCATAGTATCAGGGTGATCCGTCCCGTTGTGGAGAGGTATTACTTAAATGAACCAGTGTCTGCGATCTGGCAATGAAGTAATTCATAGGTCATGCCGGATAACCTTCGCCGGATTAACCTTCGTAAGCTATGTCTCAGCTTCTGCTGGGGAGGACCCGCCCAGAAGAGGACGTTCATAGATTACCCCCTCCATGTAGTCCTCACCGCTTTGTTGTTATTGACTCGTACAGATGGCTAAACGCCACATCTAGCAACTGTCCAGCGGAGGCAGTTCACAAAAGCGCCATTGACGAGTTCCACAGAGCCAAAGTTCGGTACGGCGATTGTGGTGACTGGACGATACGATCCCCGACCGGAAGTCAGCATGCCATAGTTTGTGAATTAACTTAAAGTAATGCACCCTTCACCTCCTCCCCCTGTCCACATTGACTGTTTATCGGCTTTAGATTAAGTATTCATGATTGTTTAGTGCACATCTGAAGAGTTCTCTTGAACTCAGTCTTTTTGCCTGGAGTACCCAAGAAAATTCGCCCACCTTAGCAAACAGAAATGTTCTGGACCTTTTAAGGCCATATGAACAGTGGGAATTCTCACGTTGTGACCGTGTATTCCTTTTCCCAGCGGGTACTTGCGCTCACCGTTCCCGCAGCAAATTCGCGGTTAACCTTTGCTGAAACAACTCAGCGTGGTGTGTGTGTGCCATCTGAGTTTTCAAGTAAGCGTCATTTCATTCGGGCACTTTGTGCTTCCTCGGTATCTACCTAAAATAACAATTTGAAAATGCATCAACTTTTGCAAACGTTCCTGAAACTGCTTTGATGGAGATGAACATGTGTCACAACCCTTCTGATGAGACCGCGCATCGTCAAGTGCTCCCTCCTTTGTGTTGCCTGGTCACAAATGTGGGTTTTGCCAAGACACATACAGTGCGTTACCAAATACACCAAGTGTGCCTAGATTTATGAAACACCTCTAATCACTCGGAGACCGGCCCAGATATACCGACCAAAATCCCCTGTCAGTAATAATCGACTTTGTATGTGCATGGGTACCTTAGTACGCCTAGGGCTTCCAAAATGGACTGTCTTCTAACCTGTTCCACATCTGCCACTGCGACTTGTCTTGGTTTGAACCTTCCGTCGGTGCGTTGGAGCACAGACAGAGAGAACCGTGAAGTTGCTTCAAGGCGAATCGAGCGCATAATACCTTGCTATAAGGCTACAATGGCGCTTTATTAAAGTGGGCGCCCTAACATACTTGAGCTCCTAGCCCTTCAGCCCTCCGTACGAAAGTTTAGTGCATTTTCGAGGAGTAGGTCGTGTGTGAGGCACGCGTAGGGAGGTCCTTAAGCCCTACCACCTACAGCGTTCTGTTTCCCTCCTCCCAGACAACTGATCGGCTCACACAGTGGACTGGCGTCTGGAAGAAGGAAGAGTGAGTGAGTTCGGCGCGTATTCCTTACTGTAAACAATCTGACGCGCTTGAACCTACCACGATGCGCCAAAACCCGTGACTTGGAAGGCTACTGCCAACTGACGGGATAAATCGGCCGTCCGCTCAGGACGAAGATTCAGCCTGAAATGGCCCCATCTTAATCCGGCCTTTATGGCCCTCTCAGTCATCTGGGGCCCAAAGCGACCACTTCTTGTTTCTGTGAAAGCCTGGTCCTATGTGAGCCGATCAGGCGTGTGTGCCTTGCATAGTCGGGCTGTATATCACCGTCAGCCACTGCGCACCAATCCTGTTTCCGGCCTCCTTGCCTTTGTCACGACACCGAACCCAGGTGGGTGGGAGAGGGAGAGTGGGACAGATGCTGCGCAAGCCTGCTTTCACTCTAGACTAACTCACTGTTTCTGTGCCAACCATGCTATGGGACACATGGTGGGCATCGTTGGAATCGACGGTCAAACTACACCTTGCCACGAAATATCTAGCACCCTTCAAACTAGTAGAATGCGTTGAATGTCGTTTTTCGCAGTATTTAAAGCTAAGTTGAACTGCCTTCATCTCGGTGTGTCCATCGCGGCAGTTCCTGCTGATCCGATACCCGCAACGTTTCCTGGCATATACCTTGTGAGCAGGGACGGCACGAGTCGAGACGGGCTCAGGCACGTTGCGAGGACTTTGTGCAAGTCTCTCTTACCCTAGACCCATTCAGGCTTAAGTCTTAAAACTGCCCCAGGCAGGGTTTGTCCTCACAGGACAAGGTGGCAGACTACCACACTTTGAAAACGACCATATTTCACTCGGACCAATTAATTTTGGAAACCGGTGAGACGTATATCCACGCGCTCTAAATTATTTCACAGGTCTATGCTCAATTATCTCAGGACTACACCCATGCCTTGCTTTCCTGCATAAGTTATGACACCTCTTGCCCCCTGCTAAGGACAAACCAATGAAGCCATAACACGTCGTGTCTGATCTGCGAGCAAGAGCTGTCTATCGCCGGGCGGCACAATTCGCCACTGGGCCATCGGGGAAAAGGACCAATGAGAGAAGTACCCTCCCCTTCCTTTGGGAAAGGGATGTAGATTGACAACGTCAGTGGAGCATTACAGTGCGACTGGGAAACAATGTAAACATCTTTCACAAAGCATTTCTGCTATTGTGAACATGAACCACATCTTTAACTTGGCTCCGACACGGAGCGGCATCCAACAAAAGGCAGAAAAAAGGGTCTATGCGCTGCGGGAGTCGCGAAAGTAGGACGGATAGTCCACCGATGATCGTACTGGCCTCCACTTGCCTACCACGCCAACAATGGTGTAGGGCGGATGTCGCTGTGAAGCGGCGCTCCGGTTGCAGGCTGGGGGGAGGGGGGAGGAAAGCGAAAACCGATGCATCGCTATACGCGGTCAGATGTACTGAGAGAAGACTAGAGCGGGTGAGGCCACAAAAACGGTGCGTCAACAGTATGACGCTTCCGTCCGACTTCTGAACGCAAGAAGGCATTCAATGAAGGCAATGGGGCCTATAAAAGAAAAAAGATCAGCCGCAAGACTCCCTAGCAATTGTTCTCACTCATTTGCAACTCGCGGGACACTAAACATACTTCTCTTACCCCGTTATCCTTTCCGAAGGTTGTAGCGACTATGGAGGAAAACCTACCACCCCACTTGGAATGGTGCTGTAAGCGGAAATTAGAAACCTCCGCAAATCACCAACCCCTCTCCCTTTACTCGTGTTTTTGACGGGGCACTGCCTTCGATCGCGGTATATCTTGGACGGGCGTCACCTATTTCAAGTGTGCATTACATCCCCCCACGCTCGTCAAGATGATCTGCCTTTCTCCACACCCACGATTCTTTAAACAAGACCATACCCCGGCTCTCACGTCCACCACCATAACTGACAAGGTCGATTTTACACTGATCGAACGCACTGCACGCAACTTGATTCTCTGACTTCGAATGTAGTTTTAGCTGCACAGCCGATCGCCAACAAGGGCGTGAACGAGAGGGATCAGGATCTTAGGCACATTGCCTAACAAATCAAGACGCTTCTGCAATTTGGCCATTCTACATTTGTATTGCGCCATCAAAAACCGCAGCGTTGTTTGACTGCAAAGAGCTCTATTTAAAACAGCTTTTTAGGCCTTTGTGGCTCTAGGCAGAAGCATCTAATCCAGAACATAAAACGCTAATCCATCGCGTTAAACAGTGCTAGGACCTTGATTTGGTAAATGGTTAAAAAGGTGAGTATGACGAATGCTTTTGGCGGTATTCTGTTTTTAGCCGCCTGGAAGACTGGAGACCACCACATGGGTTGTCAATGAATCCGACTGATCACTATTCTCCGCCACGATCAGCGTTTTAGTCGCAGGGGAACAAGCCACCCCCAGGCTTTCTATACACCGGGACTTTTGGTCCGTATATCAGCCCCGATCACACCTCTGTATAAGGTAGTCGTCTCAGTTGATAAACTGAAATTGCAGAGAGAAGGAACAACTGGTGTCATATAGAGAAAAATATGCATAAGTTTGGCAAGTTTACCACAACTGTCTTTAGCCACTGATTCTGATCCAAATCGCAGAGTTTAATGATATGCCCTTTGGTATTTGGAGACGTATGACTAAAGGAAGCCACATGGACGGTTAACGGGAGAGAGAGCACCTTCGACAGGATAGGCATAGGCAACACCGTGCCCGACTTTTCAACACTGACTTCAGCATTCCCGAGTCAAACAACTGACTCATCCATGAGCAAACGTCTATTCCACTTCCACAAGGAACGTGCCAAATTGAATTACAACTGGGTGCAACTGCTGTGTATTTGCAAAAGACTACGCGTTACTCTCGAAGCTCGAAGTTATGCCAGTCGCAGACCGGTAAGTCTAATCGAGATAGACACCGTAAGTAAAATCAGCATACAAAGATAGGTCAGATGTGGTTTGATAACCCCATCTGATGGACACATGACTGTTGGGGTTTGGGTTAAGGGTTATGGGTTAAGGTTAGGGCTAGTGGTTGGAGTTTAGGATTAGCGATTATAGTTAGGGGCTAGGGTTAGCGCAACTATTTCTCAACCGTTGAAAGTACAACCACGCACTCCCAATACCTTTTCATTTGCATACAACTACTTGACCTCGTCATCTGTGCGTTACACGGCTCCACTTGCACAAACCCCCATTGCTGTCAGTACCGTATGAGGTGACTAATATTTGCTTACTTCAGGTGGAGCTACCAAACTACATCCGGCGTTCTTTGGGAAAAGAGAACTTTATTGCGTAAATTTTCGACGCCGGTTCCCCAGGTCGTTGTCAGACGCAGACTGGGAGTAAATGTGCCGACAACAATTATCATCTGGCAGTGCACTTGAAAAATCGGTAATCGTTGGTGTTTGCGCATGCGAGTGGTCTCCATCTGCGTCATTCTGTCCCGATTGGCTCTTGTCTCTGGAGACTTTTGTACACGGCGTCCAACTCGATATGACGGTTGATGAACGATTAATCCGAGTGCATGGCCTCAAGTAACTCTCGGCCCTTCTTGAAAGGGCAGGCACCGACAATCCGTGTTCTGTCCCAAGCAAACGTGTGCCCCGTGTCCAGGGTATGCATGGCTACTTGAGACAGGTGGTCTCGCCTCTTTACTTCAAGTTGGAGTTCGTGAGTGCGTGTAGAGGCGGATATTCCTGTTTGACCACAATAAACTGCATCACAGGCCGCACATGGGATTTTGTAGAGGACTTCCTTTCTATCCAAATAGTCGACCCTATCCTTAGGGTGTGCTATCTGAGTACGTGGTGTAGTCGTTGGTCCGTGTGCCGCCAGAATTTGATGCCTATTTAGGTGCCTTCCCACGAGTTCAGACACATTCTTGATGTAAGGGAGAGTTCGCCATGTATTTGGCTTGGGTGCCTGACTGGAAGTTCTTCGTTCCGTTACTTTTGACTCTTTCTGCCTCATGCATCGGCGCACAAAATCCTTGGGGTACCCATTTCGGGAAAATAATTCACACAAGTAACTTAGTTCGATTCGGTAGCCTTCTTCGTCCGGGTAGTATGTTTTTGCCCGATTAAGCAGACAATTTACCGTGCTCCGCTTGTGGGAAATGGGTGGTTGCTCTCGTAGTGTGGACTGACTTCCGCATAAGTTTATTTGCGGTACACCGATATGCGTAACGTTCCGTCAGTCTTCCGCTGCACGAGAACATCTAGGAATGGGAGTTTTTTGTCAACTTCTTTCTCGAGTGTGGATTTAATCCCCGTTATTGTTGAGCTGATAGTGCTGTGGAGCGTTTCCAGTTGATCCTTTTTAACGATCACGACTGTGTCGTCCACGTATCGCAGCCACAATTTAGGATTAACTAACGGAAGTGCCGTGGTCTCTAGTTTCTGCATTATGATCTCGACGAGAAATCCAGAGATAGGTGACCCCACTGGCGTTCCTTTCAGTTGTCGGTAGTACTGTTGGTCGAACGAAAAATTAGTTTCCATACACAGGTGTAAGAGTTCGACTAAGGCAATGGCGGGAACATGCGTGTCACAGGACTGCAGGAAATCCTCTGTGCATTGTTTTGCCAAATCCAACGGTATGGACGTGAAGAGGGAGACGACATCGAAGGAGCCCATGATCTCGTCGGAGGAAATTGCGATTCATGTTAACTCCTTTAGAAACTTCGTAGAGTTCTCAATCGACGTTTCACATCTCCTAGTAAGTGGATGAAGTTTGTGGAATAACCACTTTGAAATTTTATAGTTGGGCGCCCCGATTAACGATACTGTCGGTCGTAAAAGCACTTTAGCTTTGTGGTCTTTAGATAGTCCATAGATCCCAACAATGGTGGGTTCAGTTTGTTTCAGGTACTTAGCAATTTCTCCCGACAGTTGTTTTTTCCCCGTGAGGCGCTTCAACACTTTATCAGTAGACGAAATCTGTGCTTTGGTAGGATCCGCGGAAAGTGGCTTATTAGTTGATCCATCTTCTAACAATGATAGCATCTTTGCATTATAGTCTGCTTTGTTCAGAATCGCAATCGAGCCACCTTTGTCAGCTGGAAGAACGATAGTATTTTTGCCAGTTCTCAGGGATCTTAACGCTTTCTGTTCTTCACGTGATAGTACTGTAAACTGATTTCGGTCTTTCAAGGCGTTTACAGTAGTGTTTCGGATTGTAAATCTTTCGTCTTCTGTGGGATCTGTTGTTGCTATGATGGGCTCCAAGCTCGCGTGGAAGTTCAAGTAAATTGAATAAGCAAAATTGCATAACGTTATCAACTCAACAGTATTGGGAACCACCTTCCCGCTCGAAAAAGACGTTGACAGCAAACTCCCATTTCTTGATGTCCTCGTACAGCGAAAAACTGACGGGACATTCCACACATCCGCATAACGCAAAGCCTATACGGAAGTTAACCTACATTACGAGAGCAACCACCCTATCGCTCATAAACGGAGTGCTGTTAACACCCTACTTAGTCGAGCAAAGACACACTACTCTGAGAACGGAGGATACAAAGAACTAACTTATTTGTTCAACCTATTTTCCCGAAGCAGCTACCCCAGAGACTTTGTACGCCGATGCATGGAACATTAGGAATCAAAAGAGACAAGAAACTAGATTGTTCCGATCAGGCACCAAAACCGAAATATTGGCGAGCGCTTCCTTATGTTAAAAGTGTGTCTGAACTCGTTGAAAGACACCTGAGGAAGCACCAAATACAAGTGGCCCACAAACCGACGACTATGTTACGCAATCAGCTTGTACACCCTAAGGACAATGCTGGCTATTTGGATAAAAATTGGTCTATAAGATTCCATGTGGCACTTATAACGCGGTGTATTGTGGTCAAGCCGGGAAGTCCGTCCCCACACGCCTACATGAACAACAATCGGCAGTAAATGGGCGGGACCACTTATCCAAAGTCGCCATGCATACTCTAAAATCTGGGCGTGGCGTACTATTATGAAAGTGGAACAGCGATCTATGAAGCCCGTAGGATGGATATCAGAGCAAAGAGGGATGCACACAAGTCTCGATCAACGCTGCGAACAGCCGGCATGCGCGCAATGCTGACGTCTAGAACACGAATCGTACTAATCGGACGCCTTCGGGTCCACCACCATGAAAACATGCTCGACTCAGCCCTGCTCACAGGAGGCATCATCACAGGCAACTTCACGGAACAAATACATCCATATACCCTCTCACCAACCACTACCACCATCGACAACTATGTGGACTCAACTCCATCCTGTTCTTGTTGTGACCGCACCCAATAAGGAATTTCTACTGAACCCGTCTGCTTAACAGAGGATTTGGAAACGCCTTCTAAAGCATCTCGTGGTGACTGTCGTTTTCAAGTCAATGGAAATCAGTCAGTCACGTGTGCTGAAACCGAAGGACTCACTAACACTTCCAAAGGCCTCGGTAGCTGTTTACGAAGTCCACGGGGACGACGCTGTCACTTGAACAAACGCCTGCCGATAAAAGTGAAAACGGTATGCGACTCTTAGATCGCAGAGTATATCGAAAATATCAGCTGAGGCGTTTGACCGCACAGGGCCCAGCTAAGGCTCGACTCTAGGGTGTCCATTAAACCAACCGATGCGGTCTCGTGTTCGAGATATATCACTAAAATTGATTTATAAAAATAACGAAAGGGCAAGTTGAAATGCTTTTTGTGGGCACCAAGGCGAAGGGAACAGACTTGACATGATACATTCACTCCCTTCAGGTTACGTGCACAATTACTCGGGCGCTTAACAACAAAGGACAATAGCAGGAAATTGGTAGTCAGGAAAACGAAGATATATCCCTAAATCAAGCAGAAACTACCTATATACCACATAGAGCTAGGCGAGGGAGCGGACAAAGAGTGTTTGAGTGGGGGAGGGCGGGGCGCAATATGTTATTGCAAGACGATATGGGTGGTTTGTCGAAGGAGGCCGGCATTTTACGAATCTGCAGCCAGGAGAGCCAGGGTGAGTAGCGAAGTGCCCAAAAGGTCACCGAGTCCGGTAGTGATAGAAATTGCCATCAAGTCAAGGGAGGCCAGGCGTCCCGCCGCGTCGTCAGGGTTGGAGGACTTTGCTAGGTACAGCCACTGGTGCGTGATAAGCCACCGCGCGAAATTCAGTAGCACAAAGATCTACAAGGGGGGGGGAAATCATATGGAGAAATCGTCGCAGAAACATTCAGAAAAGGCAGGAATTTAACCCGGTAATGGTTAAAGACTAAGAAATAGCCATTGTCGTCAACGGGATTGTCGCCGGCTCTGCACTACGACGGCTCAACCTGCCTTCCGAACTAAGACCGTAAAACATTGAAAACCCGGTGTGGACAGAAAGGTACATGGTGCATACGCAATTCTTAAGACTACATATGGCAGCTGCAAGTACCCGTATTCCTCCGATTTGTAGTGCTGACGCCCAAAGTTATCAGGCTACGCATGTAGGTTTTACACTGACTTCATTAGAACAATCACCTATAAGCAACAATTATTGTGTGGACCCCAGCAAATCGAACGGTGCTTTAAACCTGGTGGACGTTGGAGGAATTCAGACATGGGTAAAGTCGTTAGGACCGGCAGCAATGTGACCGTGAGTCCCGAAACCCTGAACAACAGAGGCCTAGATCGCGTAAGACTTCCGGCCATCAGTCTTTCTGGGAGTTGTCCGCTGATTTAAGCGGCATGGAAAGGACTACCCAACCAACAGTCTACCTGCGCACCTCACCGGCAACCTCGTTTAACGCATTTGATTAAACGAATAATAGTCGTTTTAAAGAGCGTCCGGGTGGTGCTGTCAAAAACAAAGTTTTGAAAGCCGTTGGCTAACAGAAGGACTTGAGGAACGCCAGAATTCGTGAGTTTCTCGAGCTAGTCGGGCAGCGGCAAGCTGGATTAGAATCAGGGTAATGCAAATGTTCTGCAGCTGCGGCCCTACAGGGAGACTGAGGGCAGATAAACGGAGGCCAGCTTTAGGTTGATCAAAAACTTATCTTGGTAACCGATCAAAAGAGAATGAGATAGTTCACGAAGTCGTAGGAATAAAGATATTGCCCCGCGCTGCTTGAAGATGAACACAATTTGTCTGCTGTTCTAAACTTGTGCTTAAAATATGCGATTTAATCTTTTTCTACGAAAGAAATTCCACCGCTTCAGGCCTCACTTGCCGCGCCAGAGGTAAACATGGGGAACTCAGTTGAGTGTGAAGATCGGTATGGGCCGCGAGCTTCCTAACTGTGTAAAATACGGCTACTTAATTTCGCCTGGCGGACTATGACCGAGCATACGGGCAACACCGGGAGGAGGGCAAATAACCAGAGTAAATTCGGTGGCCAACATACCTTTGCACAAACAAGTATTACATCGAGCACAACCCGTGGTGTTTTCCAAAGCGGTGTGTGCATGTGTGCAAACAGTTACTACTGGTCGTGATGATTTGCCCGCAAACATTCACTGGCAATGTAGCAACTGGTTGAGCAGACGTGCGCTAACCACCGCAGTCATTAAGTCCCCGTTAGCAAAGGACGAAAAGTTTGGCTCGCACAAGACCCAGAGACGCTGTCCCGGGTGGCACTGGTCGCTAGAGAGATGCGAACATGTTCTGGCGGCGTCAAATCATGTCGATGCAAGCCGGAGTTTGTGATCTAGGAGACGGCTGAGAAAGAGAAGACGAGACAACTGGAGCGACAGCTTGATCCCCTTGACGCTTTGGATTCACACCCGAACACCGTCGGAAAGGCAGTATCGTGAAAGAGTAAGGGATGCACGGGGGTTGCAGTATTTACAGGATGCGGATTCTGGACCACTTTATACTGCGGCACTCGCATTCATTGTAGATGGTGCACGTGGTGCGCTGGTTGTTTGATGGCTCAACATCGAGTCGTTAGTTGCCACAGTTTTCATCACTCGTGTTGCTCAGTGATGTGATAATGACTTGGCAGTCAGAGTCATCAACAGTGGCACTGTCGACAAGGACAAAATTCTCACGAGAGGTGACAACCGCGTGAGCCGCAGGCTGTCTGGGCCATTTATCTCCGCTCCCAGTCTATCAACAAGCAAAAGGAAGCCCTCCTTCTACATCCAGTGCGAAGACTTTGCCTGGGAAGAGTAG
>CACRXP010000603.1:194008-208023 GCA_902702965.1 Spirometra erinaceieuropaei
CGTCATCACTGTAAATCACGATAATAACCACGGGGGTGATGAAAGTGCGGTATTCTCGACTCGGCTGCAGGCACTCGAACAAGCAGCGCACCAAATATAACCATCTCTGATGAGTGCAGGATCTCATGCGATGTCATAGCACCTGCAGTATTGTCCTCTCCCTCTCTCCCTCTCCCTCTCTCTCTCTCTAGCTCGCTTCAGCCACCCAACTCCCTGACCAACGCCTGCGACCCGACGCAAACCGACGTAGTGATACTGATTACAGGTGCGTTCTAAGGCCTGTTCAGGAATTCTTTGACCCTGAACACTTATTAAGAGAGAGAGAGAGAGAGAGAGAGAGGGAGAGAGAGAGAGAGAGAGAGAGAGAGAGAGAGAGAGAGATAAGGAGGGGGGGCTGTGGCTGCAACTCAAAATATGCTGATGCCGCGGCAATGCCCGGAGATGCTTTCCTAAAAAAAGTAGCGTGCCAACAGCAGTATCCCAATCTGAAATTGCAGGCTCTACTTCACAAACTTTGCTTGACAACAGACCAATTAGAACAGTCTAGCCGATTTCTGGCGGAAGGTAGTTCCCGCCGGATGTCCAGCCGCCTTCCTATCGCGTTGTGGCCTCAAAAAACCCCGGCTTCTCACGACCAGACGGCCGTGGAGGCGACCGTAGGCATGAGTTTTGAAGCCCCTGCTGTCGAAGAGTGGTGCCTCGCCGCGAGGAGACTCCCATACTTAAGCAGCCGCTGATACATGCGAAGTCGGAATGGTCTATCTTCAAAAATTAGCACAATCACAGCCAGCTGAAGTGGCTTCGACTGTTCTGGCAGTTGCAAAGGACCTGTGGTTGACTTTCAGCGCAGGAATTGGAGGGCACAGCTGAAAAGACAAGCAGCTCTAACACTATCCCCAAATCAGATGCTTTTGTAGATATAATCCTATTACGTCGGGCTGCTGCGACCTGCCACCTCTAGCAGCCCCTATGTGAGCCAGTTTATCCCCCATAAGAATGGAGCCATTCGCACTACCTCATTGTTAGCATCACACATGTAGCAGGGGTTTGACATTAAATTGGCACAACACCCTCGAAACAGCACCCAGTCTGGTTATTTTTCAATATGAGCATCGTTTGGGTGTCAGGTGATTAAATATCTCCTGCGATATTAAAAATAAATATTTATTAACACGAGCATAACGTGAAGAAAGTGGGCATTGCCGTTTTGCAACGGAGTTACGGCTCTAGACTCCCACGCAAGTGGTAGCAGGGTGACTCGCAATAGATGGTCGGGAAGTTTAATGACAGTTTGACCGCCGCTGCCGATGATGTCCACAGGGTAGGAGCAGGGACGTGAACTTAAGCTTTAATTCATTTATAGCGGACTTGCAATGCATCCACCGCATCCTCTCCACCCCACACCCGGATCCGGTGCCATGACCAAGTGAAGGAGGCCGCAGGTGACTGGTGCGGCGAAAACTCGCACCTAGGCCTAGCACCACCAACCCCCCCCCCCCCCCGGCCCACAACAAACACCTGACCAGGGTTTTGACCAACAACAACAATGGGGACGCAGGGATCCCAGTTAGCGCGGCGTGGGTCTGCAGCTGGGCCTGCCATCACAACCCCAATGTTAGCATTTGTTATGGGTGCGCATTCCCGATAACGTCTGTCGGACTCTGATCTAACCACCGTGTTGGTCCCGTGGCCGCTTCCAGTCTATCAACAAGCAAAAGAAAGCCCTCCTTCTACATCCAGTGCGGAGACTTTGCCTGGGTAGAGCAGTCATCTACGTGGAGGAGGGGGGGGGGCGTACACTACTTCAAGTGACGGCGTCATCACTGCAAATTACTGAGTTATTATCACGACAATAACCACAGCGAGTGATGAAAAAGGAGGTATTTTTCGACTCGGCTGCAGGCGCTCGAACAACCAGCGCACCACATGTAACCATCTCTGATGAGTGCGGGATCTCATGCGATGTCATAGCAACTGCAGCACTGTCCTCTCCCTCTTTCAAGCTCTCTTCGGCCAACCAACCCCCTGACCAACGCCTCCAACCCGACGCAAACCGACGTTGTGATACTGATTACTGGTGCGTTCTAAGGCCCGTTCAGGAATTCTTTGACCCTGAACCCCTATTAAGAGAGACGGAGGGAGGGCCGTGGCTGCAACTCAAGGTATGCTGATGCCGCGGCAATGCCGGGAGATACTTTTCTAAAAAAATAGCGTGCCAACAGCGGTATCCCAATCTCAAATTGCAGTTTCTACTTCACCAACTTTGCCTGACAGCAGATCAATTAGAACAGTTTAACCGATCTGTGGCGGAAGGTAATTCCCGCCGGATATCCAGCCGCCTTTTTATCGTGTTGCGGCCTCAAAAATTTCGATCAAACCACGGCTTCTCACGACCAGAGGGCCGCAGAGGCGACCGTAGGCATGAGTTTTGAAGCCGCAGCTGTCGGAGAGTGGTGCCTCGCCTCGAGGAGACTCCCATACTAATGCAACCGCTGATGTATGCGAAGTCGGAATGGTCCATATTCAAAAATTAGCACAATCATCGCCAGCTGAAGTGACTTCGATTATTCTGGCAGTTGCAAAGCACCTGCGGTTGACTTTCAGCGCGGGAAGTGGAGGCTACAGTTGATAAGACGAGCAGCTCTAACAGTGTCCCCAAGTTAGATGCTTCCGTAGATCTAATCCTATTACTTCAGGCTGCTGTGACCTGCCACCTCTAGCAAGGTACTCTCGAGTTTTGTTAAAAGGCCCGTCTGTCTTTTTTTCGACGCGTCAGAAAGACGGCAACCATCGGCGTCAGGAGGGGCAGGCACGTTGAGGTGGTCAGACAGGACCCCAAAGAGATGACTGGATGATATCCGACCCAGTTCATCCTACATAAAAAACAAGAATGGAGCCATTCTAACTACCTCCCTGTTAGCATCACGCATGTGGCAGTTGCTTGACATTAAATTGGCACAACACCCTAGAAACAACATCCAATCTAGTTATTTTTCAGTGTGAACATTATTTGGCTGTCAGGTGACTAAATATTTCCTGCGGTATTAAAAATAAATATTTATTTACACAGGTATGACGTGACGAAAGTGGGCATTGCCATTTTGCATCGGGGTTACGGCTCTAAAGTCGAACGCAGGTGGTAGCATGGTGACTCACAATAAATGGTCGGGAAGTTTGAAGACAGTTCGGCCGCCGATTTCGACTGTGTACTATACAACAGGGTGAGAGCACGGACGGTAACTTGCGAGTTAATGCGCTTATAGTGATAGTGGACTTGCAATGCATTTACCGCACCCTCTCCTCCTCCCCCACCTGGATCCGGTGCCATGACCAGGTCAAGAAAGCCGCAGGCGAGAGCGGGCGCAGGTTGGCGCGACGAAAACCCTCACATAGGCCTACCACCACATCCCCTGCCCCACAACAAACACTTGACCAGGATTTTAACTAATAATAGCAATGAGGACAGCAGGGGTCCTAGTTGGCGCGGCGTGGGCCTGCAGCTGGGCCTGCAGCTGGGCCTGCCATCACACTCCGAATGTTAGCATTTATTATGGGTGCGCATTCCCGATAAGGCCTGCCGGACTCCGATCTAGCCCCCGTGTTGGTCCAGCGCATCTACTCCGTGGCCTCTTTTAGGGGCAGGATCAGGAAGTCTACCGACACAAACTGGACAATGAGGAGGCCTTTTGGCTTATTTTACTTCACTGGTCAGCGATATCCAAATCCCAGACTGCGCATTCAGGGTTTTGATCCAAGTCAGGTGTTGATCGCCCCCAAGACCGCACTGTGCGCTCACGCCATATCGACTGAGACCGGAAATTTTCAGTCACATTGTGCAGTACTGACGGCGTTCTCGGGTTAAGACCTCGGAGATGCCAGCTCGAGCTAAGGCCTGTGGCGGTAAGGTAGCCAAAAACGGCTAATCCAGTGCCCTTGTACTTACCGGCAAAATTTCGCAAAAATTTGTGCCGACTGGGTGATCAATAGTAGGGAAAACTGGATAGTTGGGTAGAATTACTACAGTAAAAATACGAGCCTCAGGTAGAGAGATAGGGAGAGAGGGGGAGAGAGAGTAGCCGAAGAGAAGAAGATAGCTATGGTATAGGTCTGGGTCTTTCTAGGAGACTTTTTAACATTAACGACTCGCAAACCCACTGCGCAAATAACGCTATAAAGGAAGGCAGAGGTGCAGACCAGTGCACTCCGTGATAGATTCCAGTGCGTCAGACTTTTTACAGTGGGGAATAAGCGCTGAGACCAGGTGGCCAGTGAGCTCGTCTGCCCGCGCCACATGCAATGCCTGGCCCCCAAAGTGTATACTACTCAAATAAGTAGGCTTTCCGAGTTTGGCCTACACATGAGGCTTAAAGGATAGACAAGTAGAAAACCCGCGAGTTTGACTTAGACGGGGGTGAGGATTCTGAGCAGAGGTGAGACAGTCACACAGCAAAATGGGTGCAAGAGGCAGAACTGTCAGAATGCCACTGGACCAAGCGGCGTTCCAGATACCCGACGCAAATGTGACCTCAAGGACGCATCCCGAAGGTAGACAACCCACCGACCTGGGTGGCCAAGCGTGCCAGCCGACTCGGTGCCTCAGGGCCAGGCCCCAGGACTGCCGACCGCATAAGCCGGGCGAGAGCAATGACGCACGCAGCAGCAACTTCCAACCTGGAATAGTGCTGGCTGCGTGGCGGGTGCGTCGGCCTCCGTTGCTGAGGGTTTGCATATATCGCTCGATGCCCCTTGGCCCTGAACTTTCCTACAAGGAGATTCAACTGCGTGGCGGACGAAAAAGCACCTAGTAGATGCATCACGTCAGCATCCCACTGACTTGGAACAAAAAGGACCACCGATCCGGAAAACGCCCAGTCAGGGCTTACGAATCGTCCTGCGGTGCACCAGGAGCCTATGGCATTGGCGTGTACGCTGCAATAAACGTAATACCCACAATACAGGAGCAGTCGTGGGTGGTGTATAAGTAAGCGACCAGATGTAGCGTCGGAGTTTTAGGGCGGCACCGCTGTGACATGGATGAAGCTGAAGCCCCGCAGTATGTTTAGGGAGCAAGAGTCAGAAGTATGAATCGTCAGTCCCGCCAAATGTCTCCCTTAGAGCGAGGTGACCACTTTGCCCTGACCAGTGCTCGTGATTCACGAAGCTGTGCTCGGCGCTGCGTCAACACCCCGGCCGGCGCCTCGACTGGTGTTCTAAACCACAGGAGAATGACCGGCGTCTCTACCAGTCGTATGTGTGTGTGTGCGTCTTCCTACAACGACCACGCGGGAGATGAGCTGGACCAGTACGGTGGTCAGATCAGGGTGCGGCCCGCGTCAATTGGTTGGGCACGCCTGACGGGCAGTGGCGCCACGCTGCGCCAGCCACTTGCGCCCGATCCCGCCTCCGTCCCTTTTGACTCTGACTTGACACCAAATTCGGGTGGGGAAGGGAGGGGAGAGTGTGTTAGATGCTGTGCAAGCCTACTGTCATTGCAAACGAATTCACGCGAAAGCGCCGTCCCTGCGTGTCCTGTTCAGAAAAAAAAACCCGGAGACCTGTCAAAAGAAGGCAAAGAAGAGATGGAGACACAGTATGGAGACTAGATCGGGGTGCGGCGCACGGTACCTGGTTGAACATCCGTAACAAATGGCCCACCTGGGGCTGGTGGCGTCACGCTGCGTCCGATCCCGCCTCCGTTCCTTTTGACTCTGACTTGAAACCAAACTCAGGTGGGGGGAGGAGAAGGGCGAGTGCGGCAGATGCTGCGCAAGCCTACTGTCATTGTAAACGAATTCTCGCGCAAATCGCCGTCCTTGCCCTCATACTGCTGTGGAGTACAAAGTGGATATCGTCGATCACGACGGTCGAACTGTCGTGTAAAATGGCTCGGTAGGAAAAAGCCAACCGCGTTGTGGGACGGGCAAATGGGAGGCTTGCGCCAAATGAGTCACTGAACCCTGCCTCACCGTAACCCGTCCTGAATTAGTTTTGCCAACGCAACGGGCTAAGTGTGGGATGTTAAGCAAGCATCTCTCAACACAATCGGATTCCAGTGAAGGAATACCGCTGTTCATCAGGGGTAGTAATGATCGTCATTGGCCCCGACAGACGAAACAACACCATAGGTGAAAAAAGTTGGCGTGTACTGTTCAGAAAAAAAAACCTATAAACCTGTCAAAAAAGAGATGGAGACAGAGTAGGTGCACACCTGAAAAAAACTTGCGCTGATGTGGGCAAGAATTACAGCCGGCGAAAAGGCTGCCACAGGAGCCGTAGGCTCGACAAGTCCCATCGAAGAAAAGAGATGGGAGAGGGCTGAATTAGCCACCAGTAGGATCAAGTGGAGCGGCATGCAGGCGAAGAGAAGGTTCCGACCGGTCAGCACAGAGTCGGAGATGGCAACACGAACGGCCACCAGTGTGGTCTCTGCAGAACCGCCGTGCGATAACGCCGTGGTCAACTGATCCTCCATCAGGCTGAAGGAGGACTCAGTAGACGCGTCCGACCCCTCGGAGATGCGTCGAGTTACTGCGGGTGACCTCCGATCTGTAAATGAGGAAGATGGAAAGTCCCAGAATGCCACTGGTGAAAAGAGCCTGTCGGTGGGAGGTTTCACAGTGAAAATTTGATTTGAATTATCCGTTGTCTGTCTTGGTTTCTATGCATAGGAGTTAACTTCGTAGGAGCTGTAAGACGAAATTTGAGGATTTCGGCCCGCAAGTGGGCACCTCGACATTGCCCAGTTTTCTTGCCGTATAACTTCAGTTTTCCAGAAGAATTTTATAATTTCTTCGAAAACAGATTAGAAGTGTCACAGTCCGCTGAAATTGATAGTTAGAAGGTCGAAGGTTACAATAAGAACCTGGACCACACTCGATCGATCCGGTTCTAACGACGTGGCTCCGTGCTCCTTCCCAAATCCCGTGGTGCCGTGACATTAGGGAAAGGGCGTATTTGCTCACTTGACTACTCGAGTTCGAGTCACTACCTTGTCGATTCTTCCTTGACAATCCCTATCAGGTGATGCCAAAATAAAAACCATCATTATCTAAAACACTCCCCTCAAAAGCGCGATTACTTAAGAAACCTCATTGGGAACGCTGGAGGATCGATCAGTGGGCCAAACTCTCTGCATACACAGCATACAGTAGTAGAAAATCCGCAAAGCACGTATATGAGCGTTCGGCTGGTGGTGATACTACTGTTAATCCAAAAGATGGCAACAGTAATCTAATATTGAACAGAACGTGACAAGTACGGTTCCACCGACCTAGTTCCAAGTTCACTCACTAATATGTTCGGTAACATGGTGGGAAAAATTCTTCATTGTGTTATAAAGAGCGCAGGGGGTCGCTGTGTGTTCAGAGATGTGTGAAATCTGTGGATTTTCACCGGAAAGCTTTGTGAAATTAACAATGCAGTAAAGGGCCGAAAGTTATGCACGCAAACAGTGACCCCCTCAATAGCACAATAGTTCATCGTAGGTTGCAGAAGAAAATACAACGGAAGGAAGCACATTGGGCGAACGCAAAGGCAACTGGCAGCCAGGTCAGTTTAGCACCTGCCTAAATGGCTTTTAAAGCGGGAGAATAAGATTCCACGGTCTTCTATTACAAAATACCTCCTTGATAGCGGTCATTCGGTTGACCCCAAAACATCCTTTCGCGAATTAGTTCCAGCGCGAAAAACTCGGTTACTGCGCTACCTAGAGGAAGCCTACGGCGGGAGGAACCCGACATATGTAAACAGTTGGGCCACGTGGTTAACCTCAGCTTGCCCTGGTAGATCTGAGTCCTTTTGATTTACGAGATCCCTCGGCGTGATAACTCCCCCACTTTCTTTCCTATGTTGCGTTTTCAAGATACCATTTTATTGAGTAGTCTACGGACTGTAGACTGTTTGACATTGGTTTCCTCTGTAGAAGTTCAAACCTCCGTATCCTTCTCACTTGTTACCTGTGTTAGGCAACGACGGGCTGCAGGTGATAGGCCGTCGCGAAATTTACTGGTTCCCATAAATTCTGCTGTCTGTGCCTGCTTTAAATTCATTCCGGGGAAATATTGCTTTAAATAAAAAACAATTGTCGAAAACCGTTTTGTCAGAGAGGACAGACCGGTGGGTGAGGAACACCGAATAGACAAGTTCAGCACTCTGGTGATAGGGAACACGGGCAGGCAACTATGCACTAGATGAACAACTCGCGCGTGGGCTGCCTACGTGGCGCGTACACACACATGCTTGCGTTGCCGGGCGCAACTGTTGGTAGGGTAGGAAGGCCAGCTGTCGCCTCGGATTCTTGTCTTCTTCCGTCTACCTCTGGTGGACAGTAGTTTGGCAGGCAAAGAACTGCAAAATGCCAGTGGCCGGGCAACGGGCTCGTGGCCCAGTGGTTAGAGGCGTGGACTTCTAACTAACAGGTCACGAGTTCGAGCCTCGGGTGTTCCACACCTCGGGATTGGGTGTGGCTGGCTGACGACGGCTAATAAGCCAGAAATGGCCATTCTAGCCTCCCTTGTCTTTGTCGGTAATACCGTAAAGCCAGCCTTGTAAAGCAGGCAATCTGACAATTTGACAGTCGCAAGCGGCGATGCCCACCGCGTGTCCCCCACGGAGTGGGCACAAAAGTGGTGACCTGTGCGTCAGTTTGTTTGTGGTAAGACGGACTAGTCCACCGTCTACCACACTCTCCCCTCGCTCACCTGACTTCGGTTGCAGGACAGAGTCAGAACGGCCAGACACGGGCGTGGACGTCGTGGCTGATAAAACTGAACAGCCCGTCTACGCGCGCCACACACGGCCTGGCCCCCTACTACACGTATCGAGGCTCTGTGAGTGCGGCTCAGACCTCACTGGAACGAAAGCACCATAGTGGCCGCAGAGTGAGGAGGCATTGCAGTCTGAATCTCAGTCCTCCAGTTACTTAATTGCACCAACCATGATGAGCAAGTTGTCCCGTCACTTGGCAACTTTAGCGCGGCGTCTGATTATCCATAGTGGGGGATGCACTGATGTGCTGTGGGGGAAGCAGTCCCCAGTGTCGAACTCACTCCCTCTTTCCTCTTCTACACACCAATCTACCGTCCGAGCCTGTCAGTCAACGGGTGATGAGATTGGACACAGTAACTGGCGCGGAGCGATGGCCTACGTTGTGTTACCATGCGCATGTACGGCAGTAGTTACTGGCTCGTGCGAACCCTGCGTAGTCTGTACTGACTTGTACTTGATACGGCTGCGATCATGCATGATCTAGCCGGCCTCGATGATGTCACGAACTGTACCTATCCACGCGTGACGATCCGCGGCAGCAGATCTGGATAGCTCAATCCATCCCCTTCGCCAACGACGGAGACCAAATACCGAAGGTACAAGAACCACCTCCATGTCTTGACGAACTGTGTCGAGCCAGGTTTTGAGTTGGCACCCTCTTCGACGCCTGCAATGAGGTAACGGTGCCGGATCGAGGACAGCAACACTGACTTTCTGAGGTGGACGACGAAGAACATGCCCGAACCACTTCAGTCGTCTTTCTTGGATAGCCTGAATTATCCTTGCAATGTTGTCGCAGCGAGCGCGGACTGTCTCACTCGAAGGATGGTCCGCAAGCAGTAATGGTCAAATACCTCCAGTTTTTGTTCGTCCTCCACGCACAAAGCCCACCATTCACAACCGTAGAGAAGGACAGACCGGACAGATGAACGGTACACGCGAATCTTAGAGGCGATGGAGAGGCCACGTCGGATCCATGGGCATGTCCGAAGGCTTGAGAAAACCCAGCGTGCAGCATCGATTCGGAAGACAATGTCCTACTCACTCTGTCCATTAGGCAGCAGCCTAGCTCCGAGGTATTTAAAACTGTCTACTTCTTCAAGTTGACAGTCATCAATCCCGAGAGATGCCTTCTCCTGGTCAGGGATTCAGCTTGAAAACGCTTTAGTCTTTCCAGTGTTTATGGATAAACCGACCGATTTAGCGACCTCGTTCACCTGTGACATCATAGACTTGAAGCAAGTAAGGCGATATCATCGGCATAGTCGGGATCAGTCAGTCGGTTTCCGGGTGCAAACTCAACGCCGTCGCCCTCGTGTAGAGCCCTCCCGAGGATCCAGTCAATAGCATAGTTGAACAGAATGGACAACAGGATACAACCCTGTCGAACGCCAGACCGAATACCGAACGGTTTGGAAATATTGTTGTGGACCAGGACTCTCGCAGTAGTGGAGCGATAGTAGGCCTTGATCATGGCGATGATTTTTGCCGGTACACCATCTAGCGCCATTATCCGCCAGAGGGACTCACGGTGAACGGAATCGAACGCGGCGGCAAAGTGAATGAAGCAGACGGCCGTCGGTTGTTGGTAGCTATGGCGAAAATCGAGAATGCGCCTCAGTGTGAATATCCGGCCGGCGCATCCACGTCCAGCACGAAATCCAGTTTGGTTGGGCCTCGTCCATGAGTCACGCACAGCCTGGAATAGCCTGAGTAGAACAAAAGCGAAGATCTTCGCAGCAACGTCGATGAAGCCTGATAAACGCGTGGCGTCAGCTAGTCTGTTCGTTGTGAGGGTCATAGGCGGACTATCTACACTTTCTGACAGATGCAAACTTTGAAAAGTAAAATAACGCTGTTACAAATCAGCCGTGAGAACCTGGAGTAAATTATTGGAGGACGCAAGTATCACCTGTCCTCGGTAAAAACGTCGTAACATACGTAAGTGGTTTCTAAGTAATGCGTGTTGTTATGCAGTAAGTCATGAAGGAGTGTGGTGCAGGGTGAAGAGGGCGCAAAAGAGGTGGTTTTAAGCGAGTCGGTCGGGCGTTTAGATAACAAACAAAACATATAGCCAGTAATTAGGCGCTGAGACTTATGCGCTTCTGTCGGGTGAAAAACAGACGCTGAACAATTCCAGCGCATTACTCTGGTTAGGGTGAACTCAACCACAGATGCAACAGACAGGCGTTACTGTGGATAGAAAGTGAGAGAGAGAGAGAGAGAGAGAAATACACGTTATTTTGAAAACATCTTCCAGAATAGAATGAACTAATCTCACGCGCTCGACTGTGGACTCCGAAAGTTGCCGTTGGGTGAGGATTCCCGGTGGTCAGAACTGAGTTTTGTCAAACAAACACAATCCAGTAAACAAGAAACCTCTAAGAGTTAAACGCTCAAGTAGAGCTGATAGCCGTGGGCAAACGCGTGCAAAACGCCAGTGGATAAGACCATTTGAAATATTATACGGAAATTCATCAATTGACGCAGATATGTACAAGCAGACTGAATGTCAGCTGTATTTTTTTTAAAAAGAACTCGGGCTGCATTATAATCAGAGATGAAAACGCAACCACGTTGAACTTACGTTTGAATCCAAGTTCATCGCCTAATGGTGCGCAAGACAGGAAGCCTACGCGATGGATGCAACTTGATACCCCATCAGAAATGACTGGATGTGAGGCCGCGCTTAGTCGAGTCGTCATGCGACTGATGAGGACAGAGGCGAGGTTCCCACCGACGCCTAAAAGGTGTGTTGTTTTATATTTCAGCTACTTGTTTATAAGAAAACGCTTCTTGAAAGAGCAGTTCCATTGACGGGCCACATCCCAAGGACACACTACTGTCCCAGAAGTCCTTCATAAACTAGGCGCTATTAACAAATAATGACGAAAAAATTATGCTTCAAAAAGCTTCTCAGACTAATCTGGGTCTGGTCTATACAGTCTACAGGGCAAGAATCGCGGAAAATCAAGCCGCAGTACAGAGTAGTATCGATGTTGTAGGACAAAGGAATGGCCTACGTTGAGGACCAAAAACGCTGTGGACTTATGGAATGTAGAGAGGGGCCGTTGTTAATAGCAATTCCTGTACGAAGATTTTTGACGTCGTTAGTCCTATGCAGCCGGCTTGATACTGCCTACTATGTATGGAAGTCACGGAAACCACTCAGATTATTGACTGAAAGCCAGAGAATTACATGAAACGTATGGCTATGAGAAACACCTCCGCACGAGTGTCAACGACACTGTCAAAAAGACCTTTGCAATCGTCACCCTAGACGGTCTCGGAATGTGCGTGACTCGAGGCTGAGATTCAACAACGTCGACGTTATGAGCCGGACGCCGATGCATTGGTTGAACACTTATACCGCGGCGTACGCTGAACTCCGCCAAGGCTATGTGCAACCGACGGCAGCTTGTTCCCTTGACTACGTATATAGTAAGGTTCTATGGGGGATAGTAGAGCCAGTTCGTATGTTGACAAAAAGCATTGCTTGTTATCACCCTACCGCTGCTCGAGTTCTCATTGGCAACAATTTCTCCCAACCGCCAGGTACGCGGTCTGGCTTCCAACAAGGTTGCATCCTGCCACTCATCCAGTTTAAACATGTCAACGACGCAGTCTTGACGGTGTCGAATTTGCCTGCGGATGCCAACTGACTGACCTCAGCTATGCTGACAATATTGTTCTGCTGGCATCAGGTTATGATGATCCACGAATTTTGCTGTTGCAGGTGAACGAGGTTGTTGAACCCGCCAGCTCGCCCATCAGCAATGGTAAGTCATGTGCTCTGGAACCGCGCTTCTAATAAGGCGACGGCAGCTCACGGGATTAGAAGCTGCCAGTCCAAACAGTTAAACGATACCAGACATATCGGAGTAAGGTTTCTGTAAATGGTAGGGGGCGCTCACCGATCGTTCTTAAGGAACTCACTCGTTCCGTTAGGCCTTATGGGTTCTCCCTCTCTCGAGCCCAACCAGCAGCCGCACAGCGGCGCATGATATAGGCAGAATGGCATTACCGACAAAGACAAGGGAGACTGGAATAGCCATTTTTGGCTTATTAGCCGTCGTCAGCCAGTCATGCCCAACCCCGAAGTGTGTTTCTGTCAACTGGACAGATTAGGGCTGACACAGTTGCTCGAATCAATGCTGCTCGCAGTATTTCTCCAAGCCCTAGAAGGTACTTATGGGCAAAGAAGATCGGCGTTTACCGGCCAGTCAGCCCTCCATCTCGGTTGCAAATTATGGGCTATGAGCACGAAATATAAACAAAAACGGGAGATGATTTACTACCGTTACCCAAGGACCCATTCTCCCACCGGAGTGCTTGAGTCTATCTTAAGTTAGACAGTTGGCACTTATTTCAGCAACATTGCGAAGGTATATTCCGTCAACCACGAAAGACAACCGTGAGGGGTTGAGCATTCTCTTCGTCGTCTGCCCTATGAATTCAACCCCGTTGCCCTTGATCTGATGTCACTGACGCCTGGAGACGGAGAAGTGACGTTAACTTAACATAGCTCGTTAAGACATGAAGGTGGCTCTTGGACTCGGTCCTTGTCACTGGAGAATAGTTAGTCCAGTTCTCCAGAGTCACTGCCGCATATCGTCAGGCGATAAGGTACAGTCTGTGTCATGACGGAAGTCGGTTGGGTCAGAAATGATCATAACATTATCAGGTGCAATTAAATTAGGCTGCTTCAACAACAGAAGTGGTTCGGATTGGACTGCGAATCTCCTCCAAAAGAAATTGGTGAATGCGTTGAAACTGAAATGACCATAAACTGTTTTGTTTCGAGTTGGTACAGCTTCGACTTAGGGCGAAAAGTTCTCCCCAACCTTTTCTTCTATCACAATCACGAATTTTGAGGGGAGATTACGCGGCGACAATGCATATGCTAACAACTATTGTCCATATAAGATTGTCGGGACAATTATTATTCATCCGAAAAATAAGATAGAGCTACGGTCGTGCGAGAAGCCACTTGCTTCTGTAATTTTAGAAACGCGGCCATAAAATAGTCTTAAATATTCTGTAGGTACAATTGAACACGGCAAATCATGTTCGGTGAGGTATAGCACAAGCAGCATTCACGAAACGTAATTCCAGAAAGAACATGTAGAAACCGTCAAGTACATTTTTACACGACATAAGACAATTTCTCACCATTAATCACAGGCTGAAGACGGGCCAGATTTGGAAGCTTGTTAACGTACGAAGCGAGGAGCCGACCGCTGACGCTA
>CACRXP010000603.1:211249-222343 GCA_902702965.1 Spirometra erinaceieuropaei
GTTCAAATGTCCTCGCCTCCTGAGTAAACGGTTCCCGAAAGTAACAGTTTGTAACGGCAATTACTGGTTCTATAATGTCTATCAGTAATCCGGACAATTAAAGGGCGATTGGATTCTTTTTAGGTAACGGCCGCCGAAGTATGTTGATTCAGATCAACGTCTGTCAGAATGATGGAAACGTATCCAGTAAAATATTGAGTTATAAATTTTTCAAACACACAATAACTTGTGTCTTAGAAACTAGCGACTATGAGCGTGTCCCTACTCGAAGCCCATAATGCTAAAGACCGCAAAGAACAAGGATGGCCAGAAAAAACATGATCGGGAATATAAACAATTACTGTAATCTCAGTGCATAGGACGGATAATAAAAGTTAGAATCAAACGAACAGATGGAAACGTAAAGGAGAAGCTTAGAAAAAATATGCGGCAGATTGCTCTGTTTAACTAGTCATTTACGAGACGTCGGCTGCCATTAAAAGCTGAGCGAGCAACTAGTATGTAAGATAATAAACCTGGATATTCAGATTTCTTAAATGTGGACCGCAAAATTCCAAAAAAATACACTGTCAGAAGGCCCGAGAGGGATACTCTGTCTTAAATCACAGTACTAACCTGCTTAGACAAACGGCTATGAACAGTGGCAAAAGGCAGCAACGAAGCGTTGTGGAGTTAGCGCCCAGACAGCTTTCAGTTCTTGGGAAGCGAAGATATTTGAGCGCAGGACCAAATGCGACAAGAAGACAAATAACGGTGCCCAGGTGTGCGGAGATGGCGGATGACAAAACTTCAACAAAAAACGCAATGATTATTGTTTTTCAACGCAAAAATCAAGAAACATTCAAAGCGAAAAGCCAAATGCGCAGAGTTAAAACGCAAGAACATGAGAGTGCTTGCCTCGAGGAACTTAAAGTCGGATCCCAAAGTGAGAACAAATGGGTACATAAACGATTGGCGGTTTTGCCAAAAACCGTGATTTAAACGTCATTTAACGTGTGATGTTGTTAAACTAACAGAATAATTAAATACTGGGTACGAACTTAGATGCACGCCGTAGTAACGGAGGCTGCATTTGTTCCTGCATAATGTTGGGGAAGCTAATAATTAAAAGATAACGCATGCAATGACGCAGGTGGCGAAAGGAGAACTGGGAGAAGTCGCAGAAAATGGCAAGTGAATATATTTTTGGATATATCCCACGAAACACAAGTAAGGCGGGTCTCTTCTAAAGTTGTCTTGCCGCAAAGTTCCATATTTTGATCAAGAGCTTGGCAGTTGTCGATGTATTCACTGCCATCTGTGAATGGATAGTGCATTATTCAAATGCGAGGATGACAAATTTGCTAAATATTTCCAGGACCTATAAGCGGTATTTTTGTAATATTGCGTAGTTTAGTAAATTATTTTGGCGCCACAAATGATTACTAAAGTTATGTTCGTCTTCTGTCGTGGCGAAGATGGTCCATGGGCATGTACATTCCGTTTATTTTTTCCGACAATGCATTCGACCGCAACGAAAATATACCTGTTTGGGGCACCATAAAGACAGAAAGTGCGGAACGGTTCTCAAAAACAAAATGAAGACAATAGCATTAGAAGGTTTACACAAAACAAGTATTGGAAAATCACCAGAGTCTATGAGCCACAGCACTCCTGTCATTATAAAGAGCACCATGGAGTCACCAAGGGCAGCAGCTAAGGGAGCTGCAACGTTGTCCGGATCAATCTTACACCGCTTGCACATGAAAATCACGACAAGCATACAGAAACCTGTAGAAGTAGAAGTTAAAAATCGTTTTACCAATGAAGATGGATGCAAAAGAGGAGGACCAAATGGTCACAGAAAATGACTGGGCCGCTTCCGAGAGAGTTAGGGTTGCAGAAGCACATAAAGCAAGGGCGAGGATTGCAACAACGATTCCACCAGTAACCGCCAAAACCTAAAAATATACCGTAAATCGTCTAAGCTTACAAATGATAAAATAAAGTTGCTCAGTATCAAGTGGAAGAGCTCACTAAACCCAGTGTCCAACTGCGTGTTAGCCTGTGAAAAAAAAATTGTTTAAGAAAATATAGAAAAAAACGATGGCGTACAATCGCAGATATTCGGGAAGAAAATGTCATTTCTACATTTCCTTTTACGCCTATCAATGGAGGAATCATCACCAATAATGAGGGATGCGTCAACCTCCCAGAATGCTAGAAAGTCCAAAACTAAAAAATTTCCCATTACATGAATCCAGTGAAGATAATTCCCTGCCAGAACCATACCGCATCCGGCTAGAGTGCAGAACGGCATTAACTGCAGCAGGAATTTTAATGAACACAAACACGTATCCTCGATCATGTCTAGAAGTTTGGTAAGAAGTGGTGGCGACTAAGCGTCGACAACTTGGATAGAGCCTTCAAGGGCGCAAACCATGACCGCGCTTAGAAATAAGCTTAGTGAAACGTCACTGCATGGCGAGATATTCAGGGTTGTCGGTGATCAGATATTACAATAGAGTGATATCTTTGGGTTTAAATTTAAATAGGTAATAAGCGAAGTTTTAAGTATAAACGCCTTCTAAAAAACGATAATATTTTAAATTGGAAAAGTTTCCAAGTTTCTAAAGCCTTCACGGGCGCGTTGTCATTGAAGTCCGAAACAATATTTTTGATGATAAAAATGTCCATTTGGCAGAAATGTTCAAGAAATGCGAACACACTAGCGGAAAATTGGAATTTGAACCCCGGCCGGAGCATTTGCTCAAAAATGGGTCTCTATAGAGGTATACCTCAGAGTGGTGTGCAGATAAACTATTAGTAGATTCCTATACCTCGCTTAAATATGAAATTCTCTTCTTAACAGAGAATCCTCTGTGTCCCACAACTGGGACGGCTCCTAGTGATTAAGCAATGCTGCCTCTTTTGAACAGTGTAGAATGCCCAATTTTTGAACAATTTTGTTGACCACGGCCGCATAGGGTCGTTAAGTAACTTCTGTGTGGTAGAATTTGAGGTGGGAGTTAAGATAGAAGCGCCATTTTCCACTCATCCTTGAATGTCCATCGTGTTCGAGTGGCAAAACAAGCTCATAAAAGCCCAGAGAACGTATTGGCGCGTTGGCTGGCATTACTGACACCACCCGTTTTAGTCACAAATAGGCTTGTCCGAAGACTCAAACAAACCAGATATAAACTTCACAATGGCGATCATCATATTTTAGGCTTAGTTTGAATGGAGGATGAGTTGGGAATGTTGATGTATAGTCGCATTTATTGTAATGAGGTTATTGATCGACCCCACACCATGTATGCTGTCGTTATTTGCCAACTGTAATTTCTACCAAGATTGAAATAAAATGGGTTTAATCGCAGAATCTGGCGTGTGGAAAATGACACACAGTTTCAGGGACAACAGTTTGGCGCGTCGTGAGCTAGGCGTGCACCGTGGGGGTTCATTCAGAGGCAGTCTCATAAAAGCGTTGTTGATGACCACGAAATAAATCAGTGACCCCAATAAGTTATTTTACTCCGATATTTACTCCACCCATCCCCATATTTCCAGAGCCACTGAACTCTATATTGCGCAATGGCCAATGCCCAATAAACGCTTATGATCAGAAATCCAAGTCACCTGAAGATAACGGTGAGTGTATCCTCATCCGGCAGTAACAATAATAATTAAGGAAACAGCTGCTGCTAAAGCCAGAAAAGGAGTTTTTCACTATGAGCCGGATCCGGGTTTTTTTTCGTTGGCAATGCCTGAAAACTGACATCAAGTGCAATGATTATTGTTATTATTATTATTATATTCGGTAGACGTACGATCCTGAAAATAAATAATCAACCCGGTGTAGTAATATAGGTCGAGGTAGAATTAAAAATTCAAAGAACGACCAGCGAACAATCTAAATACTCTCAGTGTTTAGGAACTCATTGAGTACCTACGTTGCATCATCCGACTTGCCAAATCGAATGTAATGTCGGACCTTATCACCACTGTGTCTTAAGACGACTATATCTTCATGGGTATCGGTGGTCACTTCGCGGTATCGGGCGATATTCCCGAGTACAGCACTTATGAGATAGATTTGAAACCGACTGGTAGGTGTCACGACGGAAATCATCAAGCTACATCGTAATCACCATTGAGTCATGGAGGTAGTAGGCGAACCAACTGACAAGGAAAGACAGTCATTAAACAGCTGTTTTGAGAACGTGGCAAGAAGAGATTTTGGAGCGAAAAGAATGAAGCTTTTTGGCACTTCTAAACCGGTAAAGTCAGGGTCTACTTTGTCAGCTCTCCTCAGTAATCCGTACATACATTCACGAACCTGTCTCTCGAAAAATCATGGGTCGATATAGTATCCTTATCCACAGAATAGTGGCTGAAGTTCTCCTTGAAGACCTCCTCGGACAGACGCAGGACCTAGTGTGCACAACGCCGGAGAATGTCGAGTACTTCACGTCTGTACTCGTGAGCCGTCGCTATAAAATCTTAGAATAAAACCGTCAATAATCGTACACAAGAGTCAGGTTGCAATGGCTCCTTCTTAATGTGGCCTTTATGACATTCCCACTCCGTGGGATCCGAGCCATTTGCGATGTCACGCCTATGCACGGCTCCGGCCACACCAGCTCCTTTGTTTTGGTTAAAATCCTGGTCACTTGCTGCGGGAACCTGGGAGTGCGGAGAGGAGCGCCAAGGTTCAGGGTTGATTGTGCTATCTAACTGCGTCCTCCCCGCCTCCGCTCTTCTCGGCTATGTCTTGACAGTGGATCCAGGTAGAGAAGGTGGCGACAGTGCGGTAGGTGCTGCGCAAGTCTACATTCACTATAAAATAACTGACGCACAAGTCACCGTGTCTGCCGCACCCAGCTGCTGAGCACACGGTGGACATCGTCGGGAACGACGGTCAAACTGTCGTATGTGTGTCTGTGTGTCTCTAAAACCGGCCGCGCCGCTACCGACGATGTATGGTGTGTGCCCCGCAGTGGGCTGATAAGAAAGCCGGTGACCTACGTGTTAATTCTTTTATAGCGATAGTCGACTTGCACGGCATCTACCGCACTCTCTCCTCCCCTACCTAAAACCGGTGTTAAGACTGCGTCAATAAAAATGGTGGGGGAGGAAGCAGGCGGCTGCCACGGCGAAAAGTCGTCCCTAGAGAAACTTTCGCAATCACTGGCCCACAAAGTTCTCCGGCCGGGATTTTGAACAACAAGATATGGAAGGGGACGACTCGAACCCCACTATGTAGAAGTGCCATAAACTCCGCTGTTGATGTAACTTTACTGATGTAAGCCCCGAGTTAGTGAAGTCTGCTTCATGTGGATTGGGGTATCAGCACTTGTATGACATGCATAGGCGAGGCTTAAGCCGGTTACGTCCAGCTTCAGAAGTCTACACCTTTTCTTGTCACTGAGTAAGAGAAGTGAGGGAAGTGGATGATACGTTAACCTCCCCCCATAATCCAACCCTGTACAAATCCTCGCTTTTCAACTGGGCAGCGGTGGTCATCCCCACTTGATATTTCGGTCGTCGTTGCTGATGTCCACCGTGTGCCCCACATCAAGGTGGAGCAAGGACGGTGGCTTGCGCGTGAATTAGTTTAAAGTGAATGAAGACTTGCACAGCATCTAAGGCCCTCTCTGCTCCCCTACCTGGAGGCGGTGTCAAGACAGGGACAAGAAGACCGGGGGCGAGGGAGGGCGCAGGTGAATGGCGTGGCCGAGCCCGCACCTTGACACTCCATTCCAAATCCCTGGTCCACACTCCCTGATCAACATCAAATGGGTGGCAAGCGTGGCTGGAGCCGTCCCTAGGCTCACCATCACATCTGGCTCGAATCCCACGGAGTGGGAGTGCCACAAAGGTCACATTAAGAAGGCGCCATGGCAGACTGACTCTCAGTCCATCAGTCGGCCACAGATATACGCAGCGGGCTAACTGCGAGGTTCGAGTTTTCGCGTAAGTTGGTGACCTTCCAAGCCGCAGCTTTCAACGCGCCGTACTAGATTCAAGCGCGGCAGATTGTGCATAGTGAAGGATATTCCCTGAGATCGTCGATCGCACTCTTCCCACTCACAGACACCAGTCCGCTATTCGAACCGGTCAGTTTTCTAATGCAGGGAGTGGGCGCAGTGACTGACAGGGCTAGAGTGTCCGTCATCGCACTAATCGGTTCTCCATCGCATAAGCCAAGATTACACACACGGTGGGAGGGAGCTGGCTCGAATGTCACATGTGTTAGAGAGTACCATTAAGAAGGAGCCATCACTGAGTGGCACTCAGTCCATCAGCCAGCTGTGATGTGGTAGAAGTGAACTGATCCGTTTTTTGTTGTCGAAGGTGGTTTGTTACGAACTGTGGTTTTGTATTTGTGGGCTTGCAGGACCAACTGTCGAGATCGCATCCCACCATCTGTAGCAGCCTCCAGTTCTACGCTCGCCTTGCTCCAGTTAGAAAGTGATCGAGATTATATCGTCAGAGAAATATCTCTTGATTTATCTTAATCAAGGATTCTCCTACGCCTTATTTATCCCATTATCGTGCCGTTTATCATTACATTTCAATAAGCTGTTCTCTCTACCCTTCCTGCTGACAACTGGCTGTTGGGATACTGTTATTATGACTATCGAGTCGCATAATCAGTCCACTGGTACAACCTTTCTCAGTTGCCCGTCCAGTGAAGGATCCTGAAGGAACCCACGATTTGAAGCCTATCGATAGCAGGGAGAACCTGAGTTTTACACAGCCACTCAATTCACGCCTAACTGGGCTGACTGTGTGATCTGAGCTGAAACATATGTTCACAACCTTCGAGGCCACGGCTTGTTGTCAACCGTATAAGTCTCCAGTGCGTCATATTGTTTATAGCGCGTAAGTATTCACTTAGAGTCGGCCTAAATGACGCTGCCTTATTCCGTGCACATGTTGATTATTCGAACCGGACAACCAATAAAGAGGGTTAAGAGGGTTGAGTACAGCTCGTCTGTACTTGCCACAAGCACGAACTGACGCCCCATTCGCAAACAAGCGGATAGAACGCTCGGGTCTGTCACGCAACGGAAGAGCTAAAGAAGAAAGAGCCCGAAAAAAACACATTTGCGACTGGCGTGAGAGGTGCTGGTGCGGTGAGCTGTTGGGGGGTGCATGCCTGGCGTATGTGTTGATGGTGAAAATTGTGCTGAGGTGGTTGATTCTGCCATAGTTTGTTTGGGACTTTTTAAATGCGCTTGTTACCGAATAGGCCTATATGATCGCTGGATGCGTCGGGACGGTTCTGGCAGCTGAAGCGATAGCGTTTGGTGTGTGTTGCTACTCCCGCTACTGTTCCGCCGGTCTCTGTGCGATGGATTCGCAAGCGGCCAACTAAGCCAATACACACAGTAAACGTGCGGTGAAAGTGTGGGAAGAAGAGGTTGGGAGTTAAAGAGTCGGTTGTCGTTGTGGTGCTGCCAATGTTGGGTGCGCTGTCCACTGGGGAGTTGAGTGGGCTGGAGATGGGGGGGGGGGGGGGTGAAGGGTCTGATAGGTGTGTCGGTACTGCGGTGAATTCTGCTGTTCTCTGCATGAATGTGGCCGAATACGACCATGCGATGTATGATCGCACGTGGACAGCGAAGGCGGATGCGGTGAGTGAATTTGGGGGACTCCTGCCATTGGTGCACCAGTCACAGAGCGATGGAATCGTAAGTGGCCGAGCATACCGATGTGTGAGGTGAATGTGCGTTCTCAATAAAGACAGGTCAGGATAAAGTCCACGTCGCTATAATCAGTCCAATCATTTTTAAATCTTGATGTGGGGTTTTTTTCACCCCTCGCTTATCATTTTCCTTAACGGACTTCTAATTCAAAAACTATGTATTGCACTTTGTACAGATTTTGCCTACCTCGTCTAAAATTCGAATGTAAATTTGTTTTTACTTGCTTTGATGGGACCCCGACGGGTCTTTAATAAAAATTATTATTATTATTGTGAGGACGTCGGTTGAGGGACCATCGTGAGAGTTTTGTTCGTTTTTGAGAGTATGAGCCTTGGTGGTCGCGGTCTTCGCCGAGGAGGTTGTTGCAGTGACGATGAAGATAGCGATGACCGACGGCGGCGGGTCACTGGGAACCGAAACATCGGCCTTGGTGGCGGTCGTCGTAGTGGATGCCGTGAGGGTTGGGGCAAGAGAGGCAGAAGAGGGAGCGGTTGGATTTGTAGGACTGTTGCTTCATTCATTCCGGAGATAACTGAAGAGGCCGGTTCGAGCCCAGAATATTTGTTGACAGCCCGTGCATGTTAGGAGGGGTTTGGGGTTGGCGCTGTGGGCCAGGTGCGCATGAGACTTGTGAGCCTTTATTTGACTTTGGTACAAACGATCCGATTGGCATCATAGATGGCTGTCCCAACCTTCACGGCTCTTGTCCAGGCTGGTCAGTACTGTGCGAAGTCTTCCTAAGTCTTCTGGTTGATATTTGGCCGCTTCAATGAATCCGTCAATGTGTCCTTGTAGCGGCGGTTTTTACCTCCTTGTTGGCGATCACCCGTGGCGACATCTCCTTTAAAGAGTTGTTTTACTAGGCCATCATCATCCATTCTCGTGAGGTGGCTGCTCCATCGTAGTTGCAGTTGACTCAGCATGGCACGAATGCTGATTCCAAAACCTCTTCGTCCGAGATCGGACATGCCACACCAGCTTCATTAGCCGTTGGAGACACCTGAAATGGAAGTGATTGAGTTCCCCTTCGCCTGTTCCCCGTAGACTGTCCAGGTCTCCGCGCCACATAGCAAATTCATCGAAATAACTTGTGTTCTGCATCCCGCTCAAGGTATCGTCGGCCTCGAACATCCGGTGAGCCGCTTCGCCATCAATTTTATTCAGCGTGAGAGTTTGTTGCCTGAGTAGGAGAAGTTGACCGCAGTCTTCATTTGAGAACCCTTGACGTGGATGCGATAAACACTGCATGCAGCATTGGGTTACGAGTAATGCATGACGTTCTTTTGCACGTGTTGGTAATCAGGCCGAATTTAGTGCAGCCGGAGGCAAGAGTTCCATGTATCGTTGTGTGTTGGTCTCTGGCACGGTGTTGAGCGCGTAGCCGTCAGTGAAAGACAGGCCGTGGATAGTCGTGATAGGAAGACGCGTTGCGACCTGCATGCGCCGGCTGTCGAGTAAATGACCGTCGGTCCTGTGGGCGATGCGGATCGGAGGGCGCTCATTGCGGTACACGTACTTCGGCATGGCAGAACACGTGAGGATGAGGGTTGGGACGAGTACGTGTTCCTGCTTCACCCCGTTGGATTCTGCAAATACTTCTGAAACGATCCTGTTGTCTGTGATACACACCATCATTCCGTCGTGGAGCTGAAGCACCATGAGCGTGACTCTCTCAGAAATGCCGAATTTCGACACTATTTTGCACAGTCTATCACGATTTACCATGTCGAAGACTTTCGCCAATTCAACGAAGGCAGTGAGGTGGTGGGTGAGCATTTCCTGACAGCAGCAGCTGACGAGCAGCGAAAATCACGTCGGCGACTACGCGGTGGCGTCGTGATTCACAAGGACTTTCCTGCAGAAGTCCCTGTTCGAGATGACCGTTGAGACGGTTGAGATAGATTCAAACGAATATCTTCCTCCGATGTCGAATAATGAGATTACCTTGTAATTATCACAGGTCTGTTGATTTCCTTTCTGTTTGTAGAGATGGACGATTTTCGCATCCCTGAAGTCCTGACAGTTCGACCATCGGATTCGATGATGTCCACCGTGTGCCCCACAGTTGCAGCAGCAATGGGAGCAGGGACGGTGACTTACGCAGGGGTTTATAGTGCCGGTAGACTTGCGTAGCATCTACCTACACTCTCTCCTCCTCCCCCGCCCGAGCCCGGTGTCAAGACAGAGTCAAGAAGGCCGGAGACGAGGGAGGCCGCAGGTGGATGGCTCGGACGGATCCTCACCTTGGCGTTCCACCACACCCCCTGGTCCACACAAAAACTGACCAGGATTTCAACCAACATAACAGAGATTTGGAGGCTGGCACGGCCGAAGCCGCACCTGGGCGTGCCGCCAACGCCTGGCTCGGATCCCACATTGTGATGGGAGTGCCATAAAGGTCACATTAAAAAGGAGCCATTGCAGCCTGACTCTCAGACCGCCTCCAGTGAAGGAGGAGGTCCGAGTTACCCCGTCAGTTGGCAACATTCCAAGCTACGGCTTTTAGCGCACCGTGATAGCTTCAAGCGCGTCCGATTGTTTATAGTGAGGAGAAAGTGCGCTGAGTCGTCGACCTCACTCTCCCTTCCCACTCCCACACCCCAGCCGCTGTCCGAGCCGGTCAGCAGACTGAAGTGGGGAATGGGCGCGGTGGCTGTCATAATCGACTGAGCATGACTGCGCGCGCCACGGCACGACGTGGCCCCCCATACACACAACACCAGGATTTCACACAACGGGGGTTGGACGGTGTGTCTCTCACTTGCGTGAGAGTGGAAGGTGATGTTTCAGCCCGTCCCCAGCCCACCAATCCGCCACTCCGCACATCAAACACACACAACGCGACGAACCGCGTAAAGCGAGAGCGGGCGTCAATCAGCAACCTTCCTATCCCTGACGCTTGACGTGTCGGGATAGTCTCGGACTCAAGTCACCCGTGCAGCCGAAGCCGCATGGGGACCGAGTCGAGATGCGGACTTCCCACTTGCGTGGGAGGTGGCAGTTGGGTGCATGAGGTGTGTGAGTGTTGATTTCTGGTGGGGTGATGGTGGTGGTGGTGATGGGGGAGGTAGGGAGTGAGTGAATGTGTGGTGTGGCCGGCGGTTGTCTACCGCAGGTCGTCGTGGATGCGCATGTGGCCGAATAGACCCATGCGATGCGTGAAGGTGCGAGGGCAGTGTGGGCAGTAGAGACGAGCTTGGCGGGTATAGGTGGGTGCTCCAGGCACTGGTTCGCCAGTCTCTGTGCGATGGATTCGCAAGTGACCGACCAGGTCGACGTGTGAGGTGAAGGTGCGGTCGCAGTGAGAGCAGGTGTAGTCCTGATCCTCATCGCTGGAGTCGGGGGAGGTGGTGGTAGTGTCGGTTGTTGCGCGCGGGACAGTCGTCTGAGCGGCCGTCGT
>CACRXP010000603.1:223128-269697 GCA_902702965.1 Spirometra erinaceieuropaei
GAGGATGGAAGAAGTGGGTCAGAAGAATTATCAGTGTTAGTTGGCGGCGGAGAGGAGGAGGAAGAGGCGGGCGGGGGGACGATGGTTGGTGCAGTTCGAGAGGCGCAGTTAATCCGAAGATTTCCAACAAGTCCGATTCGAGCCCGGAATGTCCGTTGACATCGAGGACACGTTGGAAGCGGTTGTGCAGCGGCGTTGCGTACTGGGCGAAGTTGTGATTTGCGGGCTTCGCGTTTTGTTTTGGCGTGTCGGTGATGCGGTTGGCTTCGTGGATAGCAGCGCCCGTCTTTACTGTTCTCCTCCATGTCGGACGATCGCAGGCGAGCTCTTCCCAGTTGGTAGGGTTGATTTGCAGTAGCTTCAGGTAGGACTTCAGGGTATCCATTTATCGGCGAATTGGGCCTCCTTAACGGCGAGAACCCGTCGCGACGTCTCCGTAGAAGAGTCGTTCGGGTAGTCGCTCGTCGTCCATGCGCAACAGGTGGCCGCTCCATCGCAGCTGAATTTGCCTCAGTATGGCGTAGATGCTGAGGATTCCCGTCCGTTCCAGCACATCAGTGTCGGGGATTCGATCCTGCCACTTTAGCCTCAGGATGCGACGAAGACAACTGAGGTGGAAGTGGTTCAGACGGCGTGCCTGCCTCGTGTACACCGTCCAGGTCTCTGCTCCGTACAGTAGCGTCGGCAGGATGACGACCTTGTACATCTTCAGCTTCGTGTTCAGTTGAAGTCCGTCACGATTCCAAACTGTGCTTTGGAGACGACCGAAGGCTTGACTGGCTTTCGAGATTCTGTTGGCGACTTCGTCATCAATCTTGGTGTTGTGGGAGAGAGTACTGCCCAGGTACGGGAAGTTCTCCACCACTTGCCGTTGGGTCCCATTCACGCTGATTTGCGGCGGCGCGTTTGGGGCTGTGGCTGAGTTGGGTGGCGGTTGGTGCATCACCACCGTCTTCTGCGTGTTAATGACCAACCCAAAGTTCTCGCAGGCGGCGGAGAACAGGTCCATGCTCCGTTGCATCTCCACTTCCGAGGTGGTGTTCAGGGCGCAGTCGTCGGCGAAGAGGAGTTCGTGAATGGTGGTTGTGGATACGCGCGATTGGAAGTGCATCCGCCGTTGATTCAGCAGGTGACCGTCCGTCCTGTAGGCGATGCGGATCCCGGGGCGTTCGTCGCGGTAGGCGTCCATCATCATGGCAGAGAACATAAGACTGAAGAGGGTAGGCGCCAGTACGCAGCCCTGCTTCACTCCATTGGTCACTGCGAATGCCTCTGAGACAGCTCCGTTGTCTGTGACTCGCGCCATCATACCGTCGTGCAGCTGACGCACCATCTGAGTGAATCGCTCCGGACAGCCGAATTTCTGCATGATCTTCCACAGTCCTTCACGATTCACCGTGTTGAAGGCTTTCGTCAGGTCCACGAAGGTAGAGTACAGGTGGGTCCGCATCTCCTGACACTTCTCCTGGAGTTGACGGGCGGCGACGATCATATCCGTGGTCCCGCGATGACGACGGAAGCCGCAGTGGCTTTCCGGCAGAAGGCCCTGTTCCAGATGATTATTGAGGCGGTTGAGAAGGATGCGAGCGAAGATCTTCCCGGCGATGTTCAGCAGTGAGATGCCACGGTGATTGTCGCAGACTTGGCGATTGCCTTTGCGTTTGTAGATATGCACGATAGTTGCGTCTTTGAAATCTTGCGGGACTTCACCTTGACGCCACATCTCTTGGAAGAGCGCAGTCAGGTGATCCATCATTTGGGGACCTCCATGCTTGTAGACTTCAGCAGGGATTGCGTCCGATCCGGATGCTTTCCCGCAGGAGAGCTGCTGCACGGCCCTGATGGTCTCCTGGAGAGATGGCGGGAGGTCGAGGTCCACGTTGGTCTCCACTTGCGGCAAACGCTCGATGGCTGCGTCGGAGATGACGGAGGGGCAGTTGAGGACGCCTCGGAAATGCTCGGCCCATCGCTGTAGGATTTGCGTCTTCCCAGTCAGGAGAGTGTTGCCGTTGGCGCTGAGGAGAGGAGCAGTGCCCTTCGTCGGCGGACCGTAGACAGCTTTGATCGCAGAGAAGAAGTTCTTCCATTCGTTGTGGTCCGCGTACCCTTGGATCTCCTCAGCTTTACGAGCAGTTCAGGCGTCCTGCATCTCACGCAGTCGTTGCTGAAGTTGACGGCGACTGCGGTAGAAGGCAGCTTTGTTGTCCTCAGTGGGGTGATCTACGTAGGCTTTGTGTAGGCGGTTATTCTCAGCTAGCAGATTTCTGATGGCGGCGAAGTTGTCGTCGAACCAGTCCTGGTGTTGGCGGGGAGAGCGACTGAGGACGGCAAGCGCCGTCGACTGGACCGTGTCTCGCAGTTGACACCAGCGCTTCTCCACGGAGGCGTTCTCGGCAGCGGCGGCGATAGGAAGGTTTTCTAGCCGTTGAGCTAGCTCATTGCTGAAATGAAGATGGTGAGCGGGCAAAGACAACAAGGCAACATTCAGCTACCTGGGGGTCGTTTACCTTGTGGTCTCCTGCGAGGCTGTAGGCGAATACGCATCTTCGAGATGACGAGGTGATGGTCGGTCCACCCGTCAGCACCCGCGATCGCCCTTGTCACCAGCACGTCCCGTTGATCTCGCCTCCGGACGAGGACATAGTCCAGCAGGTGCCACTGACGTGACCGAGGATGCCTCCAGGTGGCCTTCTCTCGCTCCGGCAGCCAGAAGAACGTGTTCGTCAGGATAAGACGGTGTTCTGCGCAGGTGCGGAGCAGCAGCAGGCCGTTGTCGTTGAAGCCGCGGAGACCGTGAGGACCCAGCACTCCTCTCCAGGCAGTATGGTCTGTGCCGACGCGGGCGTTGAAGTCACCAAGGACAATCAACTTGTCCGCCTTCGACACAGTCGCCAAGAGGGCGTGCAGGTCCTCGTAGAATTTGTCTCGTGCGGCGTCACGACGGTGCCGATGCAAGGTTCCATCCACACTTCCATCCAGCGGAATCCGCAAGCCCTGTGCACACGGCGCATCGCACAGGGCACCCTCACCTGGTTTAGCCCGCCGGTCGAGACTGTTGCCCGGGGTGTGGCCGCTGAGAAGAGCCCACCTACGTGGAGACACAGGTGAGAGTTGAGTGCCAGCAAGTGAACGCTAGGCGTAGTCTCGCCCGCAAGCAAGTGAGCGACCACCACTACCATCACGTGAACCCACCGCTGACACCCCTACACCCGCCTGAACTCCTAAAGAACTTGTCCTCGCACCTAATCTCTTGAAATAGCGCTGTGAGTTGACTCATCATCCACTGACCTTCGTGCTTGTCACATCGACTAGAATTGCCCCTAATCTCGGTGATTTCCCCCGAAGAGTTGGCTTACGACTCGGATTGTCTCTGAGAGAAACTACAGGTTTTGAATCAATGGGCCCTTGTTTTGATCCATCGCATCTACCACATGAGTCGCTTTAGGAGCAAAAGACAGAACACGCACACACATCGCAGACCTCATGTGTATTTCCCTCTGGAGTTAACTTGTCTTTCTTTGCAGTCCTTAACATAGGAAATCCATGTACTCTCTCCGTTATATCAACTTGTTTCTGCCTGATGGCATTGCTGAATTTCACATGAACTTCGTTGTTTCTGCAGTCCCCATCGGGAGGGTGCAATCCTGCTACCTGATTCAGAGAGGTTTCCCACATCTCTTACCTCTGGTGAAGTTTTATGCGGCACCACATTAGATACTACGTTTCATCTATGTGAGCCAACACTGTTCTTCCGCAGTTTACGAGTAAAACGCCTACAATAGCCTTCAGTGCTCTGTATATGTCCTCCAGTGGCTGTTTTCACGAAATGTTTTGAAAGATTGACCGGACAGTGCACATCACATTCACGCGCACCTATCCATTTTTGGTTCATTTTATTTGAGGGAAACGTACGTGTTAAACCTTTGAACTCCCAATTTGTTACAAGGAAGGGGATTATTTAAAAAACTTAAAAACGGAAACATCAAATGGCTACAGAAATTCTTCGAAACCAGGCAGATAAACGAACTATTCCAACTGTTCAAAACATTAACACAACTGAATACCCTGTACAGTAGTCAGACCAGGCATAATTGTGGTGCAGAAAATTGGTACGATCTCATTTATCTGAGGGGGACATGGGGGACGTCAACAATCGTGTAGAATGGACTTGGAATAATAATCTAATAAAACAAACGTTACTGAAATAGAGACAGTAACATTTTAGCAATAACAAATTGTTAGAGCGGAACACCAAGAAAATATCGGTCGGGTAACATGATTTATAGTGGTATACTGATCCAGCTTGACGGATGTGACCATGACGATATCTGCGGGCACAGCATTCCAAGTCTCAGCCACCCTGTTGAAGAAAAAGAACTTCCGTGTGTCCAGCCTGGCGCCAGTCACGCGTAATTTGAGTAGATGACCTCAGAGGTTGGTTGTGGTTGCTAGCTCAAAGAAACTGCAGGTAAAAGACAGCAGTCCTGACCGCTTCTGATACGAATGCTTGTATCAGGTCTCCACTTAGTTGTCTGCAACTCAGAATAGAAAGGCCGAAAGTGAATAACCGTGTCTCGTAGGATAGCGAACCCTGCCCACTAATGAGTCCGGTCGAATGCATTTAAACTTTCTCAAGGATGCTGAGGTCTGCAGCGGCCTAGGTTTTCCACGCATAAATAGCGAACTCTCACTGTGGCCGCAAAAATGTTCAACAGACTTTAGCGAATCAGTTTTCATCGAAGATAGAGGCGGCTCGTTTGACAAAGTACAAGACTGACATCACTGAATCGGCTACCTCGGAGCAGTGGAACGACGCTTTAAGTGAAACCGTGATTCATATATCCAAGTCATTCTGATTGTCTACAGCCTGCAGTGGTACGCCATTTAGGTGATAAACCCTGCGGCTCGGAGGTCGGGTCCCAACAACTCGCGAATGTGGCGCGGCAATAGTCTGCATTACGACCATTTCTCGAGCCGGTTCAGCTTTACCTGCAAATACTCTTCGTCAGATTCAGTTCAGATGACGTTCCAAAACTGAACATCGTCAGCGAGCATAGCAACATCATAATTCAGATCAGTGACGCATTCGTTGACGTATATAATGAAAAAGAGTGGGGCCAAGGACGGAGTCTTGATGAACACCGCCTTCAACCGACTGCCTGTCACCGAAGTGGGCAGTTTGAGAACGACCGATCACGAAGGATTCGATCCACCTCAGGAGATCACCCCTAATGCCTATTCAGCTTAGTTTGTACAGGAGGCGGTGATGTGGTACACTATCGAATGCTTTCTTAGAGTCGACACAGACTGCGTGCACTGCATTCCAGCCATCAACGGCAAGGGTCGAGCGTTCCAAACAATTGAGCAGGTTTATTACGCATAACCTGCCTCTTCGGAATCCGTGCTGGGCATCGCATAGCAGATTATGCTGCTCTAGGAAACGCATCATCTCTCGATTAATCATTTTTCCCGTAATTTTTTAGCAGATTGACACGGGGCTGATTGGTCTGTAGTTGTTTGCTGCTGCCCTAATAAAGTGGTGTAATCCGTAAAGATTTTCAGTAGGCGGGCAAATAGCCTGCTTCGAACGAGGCTTATAAGAGCATGAAGAGAGGTTTAGACAGTTCTTCAACAAGCACCTTTAAAAATTTGGGCCATATATCATCCAAAACAGGTGATTTTGACTAGTTCAGCGTCAGCAGTTCATTGCGAACAATAGCTTCGGCAAAAGAGACGGTTTCAATCGCTGGGTATTCCATGAAGTTGCAGTCGGTGGAAATAAATGCGCTTTCCCTCGCATAGATGGACATAAAAATTGCTAAAGGCGCTCTGCCTTTTCTCCGTCTTCACTGAGCTCTTATTTATCACTAGCTTTCAATGATAGGATTGGGTCCCTGTCTCGCGTGCTCCTTCTTATATAACCATGGAATAACTTCGGATTTTCTGCGGCTCGATTCAGTAGGTCTTTCTCGAAAGTACGCCGAGGATTAGTTTTTTTAACTAGGTTCCTCTGTGTCTCGTATGCATTAATTATTGCCTACGTGAACACTTATCTCGAAATGCTTGGCAGAGCAGAGGTGAGTATCTCCCTTGGAGAGGTTGCACACGCCTTTTATACTTAAATCTTGAACTATGAAGGGTTTCTTCTGACCCGTTTGTGGGAAGCCCAGCGGCCTCGGTGGGATTTGAATCAAAAACAACAAGGGCAAGGCTTAAGTACAGCTAACACTATAATCACCTGAGCAGCGAGGTCCCACTGGGAGCCGTAATTGAAATCACGTCCGTGTCAAGTTACGCACCCAACCTACTGCAACGTCTCGAATCCACCAACTCTGACACAGTAAGCTGACTGCCCAAGCAGGATTTCCTAGACAACCAATCTAGAATCCACCAGATGGCTACCAGGCTTACTTAAATGCTGTTTTGGCATTTGTTGAAGGGTTTAATCAGTATTATTCGCGCAAATATTACTTATCCTTATTTACATAACCCCCTATTACCACCATTACTGTACTAAAGGTCGTTTTGCGCTAAATTCGCGGGGGCTGGGGGAGGTGCACTTATTTACGCCCAACAATCCCTGAACATCTACTATCAAGGCAGTCACTCAAAGCAAACGCAATCGGACGAAAAGTGCCCTAAACGGTTGGGATGGACGTTCTGGCGCAAATGCTACCTCTGAGGATGGACTCCTGTACGAGTCTGAAAGCTCAGGAAAAAAAAACACAGTGTTCCGGCGCTCGACTCTTCTTCTTCTTCTTCTTTACTTATGCAGTTTTTGAATATTTACTATTGCGCTGCTTACTGTTTTGGAGACTTAAGTCATTGCACATCTGCCCCTCGATAAAGTAAGTGGAAAAATCTGCATTTTCCGTCGGTGAGACAACTCCAAACTTTATCGGGTATCCAGACAACTTGTTACTGTCCGAGATTTGAATGAGTAGCATGCCCTTTTCGCTAAAATTGGGACTCAGCCGGGGGAAAGGTAGTGCAGTTTGTGAAATTTAAGACTCTGCGATCCCCTGAAGAATACCGGATGCCAACTGAAAACCATGCAAGAATTCGGCACATTTCAAATCTCTGAGTTGTCCATAAGGGCTTGACAATTCAGGTAGAGTAACCGTCTTCGCCCTGGCGTTAAGGCCGCATTTCCAGAAAAGTGGCACTTAAAGCACGTGCGCAATGCCGCGGACGAAACTTGGAGTCTGGTTCTCTGTAGCCAGAGGCAAAAATTTTCAGAGCAGCAAACAGATTCGAGGAGAAAAAAGTCGGTAATGTTTGATTCAGGACAATACTATACTTCAAAATTCTTAGAATTCACCGGGGTCTTTAAAGATGCCTTCCCAAAATATTTTCAACTTTCGTGAGTCCGCGTATAGAATAGACCACACGGGCAAGGAGACCATGGAATGTTAGGGACTGTCATCGTCTTAGAGAAGGTTCAAAGGCGCTGGCCTATGAAAACAGACTGTCAACACCCAACCTCTTTCCTCTTTCCTACAAGCAACTACGCGGTGATCTTATACAAACCTGCCACACTTTTGGACTCTTCCCTTGTCCCTGGTGTTTTGTTCACTCAGGCTAACACGACCGCTTTGCGCGGTACTCCCCTAAACCTACGCACAGGTAAAACAAGAATTAATGGGTTTAACATTTCGCCCAATCTGAAAGGTAGTCCACCTTTTGTTCTTAGCATAACTTATTAATAATATTGCAAGTTTGGTAGCAAAAACAGTGTGGGTACGCTTTTGGAGTAGAAAAAAGCTGTAGATACAATCGTACTAATAATTTGCTCTCCTATCCCTGTTTAACCCAGTCCTTGCGACGTTGGCATGTACTTTCGAAAATGATTCTAAAATTTTCTTCTGCCATGGAAAAAATAACGGTATCAGGTGAGAGTAGCTTCTACCAGCTTATCGCAATTGAAGGATGGAATACGAGCATCTCGTTTTATCTTAGTACTCCGCTCCATAATCCTTGCAGGTGGTCACGTATTGAAGACCAGTCAGTAGTTGGAAAGTAATAACACGAAAGACTGCAGAGAGAGGGATGCCAAATTTTCGACTTAGTGGCCGTTGTCCGCCGGCCTCCTTGAAGTCGGTGAACACCATTTCTGTGTAAATGAAGATTCGGCTAAAAGGGCGCTGGTCCAGGAACCATGGCATTCAATAATTGCCTTCCCAGACGCGCGATCTTTTATCAATCAGGCATGAAAAATCAAACTCACTTAGGCAAAAGTCAGTTGCGTCCGACTTCGGTGATTCCTTGCTACTTCAAATGATAGTCAGAAGGTGCAAGATGATTTTAAGGTCGTTGGCGACATAAGGCTGTATGGTTCAACAATATTTTAGCTTTCGTGAAGATACCCTACAGGTGGAATCAATTAGAGAACTCAAAAGTAGTATGAGTACTCATGACAGCTATATTTTCAAAGAACTTTTGTACGAACTGGGCAGCTTAGTTGTGGTTGCACAGTAGACGATTGATTGTTTCTTGTGCTTCTTAAAGGGGCCACGCGGTAGCTGCGCTTGACCAATTTAGGAGCTTATTCGAAATTCGGTAACCGTCAAGAATCGTACGTAGGTTTCAGGTTGCAGTGACTCTTTCTTAATGTGGCCTTTATGGCATTCCCACTCCATGGGACCCGAGCCAGGTGAGATGGCGCGCCTAGACGCGGCTCCGGCCACATTAGCGCCTTTGCTTTGGTTAAAATCTTAGTCATTTGCTGCGGGGACCTGGGGGTGAGGAACCGAGCGCCAAGGTGCAGGATCGATTGTGCTATCAAACTGCGTCCACCCCGCCGCCGCTCTTCTCGACTATGTCCTGACGGTTGGCCCGGGTGGAGAAGGAGACGAGAGTGCGGTAGATGCTGCGAAAGTTCACGTTCATTATAAAATAACTTACGGGGGACTTACTCGAACTTCGGTAACCGTTATCAGAAATGCGCACCGATAACAAATGCCAACATTGGGGTGTGGTGGCATGTCCGGTTGTCGGTTAATTTCATGCTAGTTGGGATCCGGACAACCTCCTCCCCCATCCCCATTTCAATTGTGTAAAATCCTGGTCAATGTCCGTTGTGGACTTGGGGGTGTAATGGTAAACCTAGGTGCAGCTTTTCGTCCTGCCAGCCACCTGCACTCTCTCCCGCCTCCGGTCTTCTCGACTATGTTTTGACTTCGAGCTCAGGTGGGGGAGGGGAGAGTGCGGTAAATGCTGCGCAAGTCTGCTACCACTATGAAATAACTCGCTCGCAAGTCACCGTCCCTGTCCTCACCTTCTGCGGAGCACACGGTTGACATCGTCGGTAACGACAGCCGAACAGTCGGTTTTTTCTAAACCAGACGTCCTTTTTGACTTTTGGACTATTCACACGGTTTTAGATGCATCCCACACTTTTTGCCTCATGATAAACTAGCAGCAAATGTGGAAGCAGTTACGTCAGGGCGTTATTGACACATCCAATCACTTATCGGCACGATGATAACTGGTGATTGGTCAGAAAACCCTGTCGCCCATCGACCATGGAGGTAGTGCTATCGTCGACTGGACTGCATAACACAAGCACTTTAGTTATTGTCACTGTTGCGACGAGGACACGTGATCCGCCTTTCTCACCCTCTTAAAATGGAACATAGCCTAAACGTACTGAGAAAAACGAAGGAAAAGTTCAACTTTACTGCGGAAACTGTAAGATTTAACCGTGTTGCTCCAAAATTAGGCTGCTGATGTTGGGTTAGCATTAGTTAAGCTTCTGCAAACCGAGATTATACAACTGGACGTAAGTCAAAGAAGATTACAGCTTCCTTTCTAAAGCATATTCAGGCATTTAGGGCGATTCACAATCTAAAACTGGCCCATCAAGAGTACCAGCCGGAAATAATTTACTGCCTGCTCAACTGTTTGCTTCAAACGATGACATATGCATGCAAACGGGAGGTGCTAAAGCTGCTTACCACAATTGCGTAGGTTTAGCATAATTTTTACACAATTTAGTTCGGAGGAGAAAGGCCTGAGAAATATTCTTCGATTTGGCGGACAAACGCAACTTCTTCTTTTGCTGAAACAGTGTGAGAAACAGCTCAAGCCAGCGGCCTTGACACTGCTCCTTAGGTAACAGTATTCTATGTTACTTGTGAAGTCGGTAATGCCTTTATTTCGGACATTTTAAGTACGCGACTAAGAGCTGCCATTTTATTTTATAAGAGCCCTCTGCTCAAGGTGTACCGGTTCTAGTCAACCCTATAACATCTCGACAAGATATGATTATGTAGCCCCACCTGATGGACGCAGCACTGTTACGGTTGGGGTCAGGGTTGGGAGTTAGGGTTAGGGATTAGGCAACTATTTTAAATCAAGTGCATCAGAATGTGCTGCAGATGCGTTGAATCAAAGTGAAAGTCGAACTGTATCACAACATGCGTTGACCGGGTCATGGGGAACCTGGGCGAGCCCATAACGGCTGCCACATATTGGAGATGGCTGTTATGAGGCGCCTCGACGTAGGCCTCCCTCCGAGCCAGCAAATGTGCCCAATCCCAGCACCAGATGGTTTACAGGCTAGAAGATTAGACCGTCGACACTAGGGAATCCATATCCGTGACACACTAACACATCCATCAATGTCGTAGATCGACGCGCCTGATGCACAGAGAGTCGTGACTTGGAAGGTTGCCAGCCGAAGTAATAACTCGGTCTCAATCACAACTCAACTTCCATATCCCTCCCTCCTATGAAGACCTGGTGGATGTCGTGGAGATCATGTTGTGTGTGGCACGCGTAGATGGGCTATTCGGCATTATCAGCCACTGCGCTTGAGATAGTCCCCAGGTCGTTTTAACTTTGTCCCGCTACCGGAGTAGGCTGGGTGATTAAGAAGAGATAGAAGCAGATACTACGACAAGTCTGCTTTATTATAAAACTGACTCCCGCGCAGATTACCGTGTTTGTGCTTGGCGTGCTGCGTGGCACACGGCCACGGTCGAGCGTTAAACTAATTGCCATATTTCCCACAAAATTAGAGATCTCTACGTGACTAGCTAAGTAAATGCATACTGATAAGTCGTTGCAAGGTAGAATTTACCATTGACTTGAGTAAAGAATACTTGCACACCCACTTGCCATCCTGTCCTTATGATCTTGGCTCACTCAGTATGAAAAAAAGGAAACGAACTAACTAATGTATGAAAAAATGTAGAGAGGATTCCAGGAGTACAAACGATGCACATATAACGTTGAAAGTTTAGACTAAATGGGACGGAATCTGTGACATCAAGGGGACAGAAATCTCCTCGCCGTTTTATAATAGTCTAAGGCCATTTGCACAAATGTCTTTGTATTTCCTGTATTGTTCTATAATCTTGTTGTCGAGCAGCATACCCCTTGTCTGTGCTTATTTTGAAATCAGGCATAAATACCACCGAAATACCCTACAATTAGATAATAATTCTACTTAAGCCTGCTGAAATACTTGATCACGTATACGCTTTTGCATTTCAATCCAATTTGGGGGGTACATTATGCTCATACTTGTGCCCTTCTTTATTTCTTAACTGTTGTTGTGTCTTGGCTTTGCAATAGGCTCCCATATGGTGGAACTTCATAGGTGTTGGAAATAATTTGATAACATTCCAGAAAGCTGCCTAGTCAGAGTAGAAAAGACCGCATATTTGGTCTCAGAAGCCATAACAACAAGCTCGCGACTTTCGGTCATTTTATTTGCTTCATTGTCCACTCTCGCTCGGAACAGCGACATTAAGTAAGCCGCGTCCTCGGATTTCTGATCCCCAATGTGAAGCAAGTTATGTGGGTTAAGCAGGGGAGGCGGATGGTTGACAACTTGACTGCTCCGAAATCAGGAGGCGGGGAAGATAGTTAGGTGGGCAATCCTTTACTGGGGCCGAGAGCGCACAGGCGGCCCAGCAAGCATTAGGGGCCAGCGTTCTCCCTGGCAAGTATGAGCCGCAACGCATGCGCCCGAACATCGTCCGTTTGCAGCCATCTAGTGAAAGCAGAACTATCGATCGGTGTCGCGGCGCCGCCCGTCAGTGGTTGAACCGCGCGCCTACGCAGTGTTTCTTATGTGTTCTATGCAGACCGAAGGCCACATAGGTAAGCGACGAACGTGAGAGCCGGCAGCTACAGACCTACCGATTGTGATAACAAGGCAGATTGCCATTGTATGATTCGCTCATAGCTGGGATCCTAGCCAAAGTTTGGGGGCCTGATACTGATAGTCAATTTCAACTACAGTGAATGAGCGATCTCATGAAATGTTGGTCGAAATTCTGAAATGCGTTTTGGATTAGGGAGGATTACTTAGGCGCGGTTGTAATACTGATTATCTTGTGGCCCAATCCTATAATATTTCGGACTTGGCAGGATGTCGGCTTTTGAATACATTGCTTTTCAATCCCCTGTAGAAACCGTACTCGGTAAAAATGACTACTTGAGCAACATGCATTTTTCCATTGATTTTCGATGGTTTTGCAAATTCAAATATATCTTATAGAAACCATAAACAAAAATATGTTTTCTTTCAGTCAATTAATAGATGATCACGTCTTCTTTATATTTAATACTCAAGGAAGGAGTATAATTAAGTTTTTAAAGTTTTCTAATTGCCGAATAATTTGGAGCCTGATCATTCGTTGCATTAGCGTTTAATGATTTTAGTCTTCAAGGTGCAGGCGTTCCGCCTAAAGAAAATCACGCATTTTTCTATGTCATTAAAAGGATATCATACAGAGTCCATAAAATTTTGCAATGGATGCGGACTACGTTGTACATTTCATGAGAAACTGTGGTAAACGGCCAGGTACGATCCTATGTGAATGGACATTGCGCGGTCTTAAAAAATCTCATAATCAAAAACTTTTAAAAACCTAATTATACTCCTTCCTTCAGTATAAAATATAAAGAAGACGTGATCAGCTATTTATTGACTGAAAGAAAACGTATTTTTGTTTATGGTTTCTATAAGATATATTTGAATTTGCAAAACCATCGAAAATCAATGGAAAAATGCATGCTGCTCAGGTAGTCATTTTTATCGAGCACGGTTTCTACAGGGGATTTAAAAGCAATGTATTCAAAAGCTGACATCCTGCTAAGTCCGAAATATTATAGGATTAGGCCACAAGATAATCAGTATTACAACCGCGCCTAAGCAGTCCTCCCTAATCGAAAACGCATTTGAGAATTTCGACCAACATTTCATGAGATCGCTCACTCACTGTAATTGGGCACGGCCGAGCTTTGTGGAATTTTTTACAAAATGAGTACATTGTATCAGAGTACTTTTATTTGACGTGCAGCTATCCTTAGATATTTGACCATGCACAATCAGGTAGGTTATTACCGACAAAGACAAGGGAGACTTGAATGACCATTTCTGACTACTTAGCCGTTGTCAGCCAGTCGTACCCAACCCCGAAGTGTGGAACACCTGGGGGTCGAACTCGCGACCTGTTAGTTAGAAGTCCAACGCCTCTAACCACTGGGCCACGGGCCCATTGCCTTGTCGGCCATTCCAGTCTCCCTTGTCTTTGTCGGTAATAACATTCTGCTGATATCATGCGCCGCTGTGCAGCTGCTGGTTGGGTTCAAGAGAGAGCCCGTAAGGCACAACGGAACAAGTGAGTTCTGTAAGAACGTTCGGCGAGCGCCCTCTCTATCACAATTAGGTATTTTGCGGATTTCGGTTCTTCTAACATACCCGCTTAACAGGAGCCAAGCGAGGACAGCAAGGTACGCGAATTCGTACGCGGCCTCTCTGCAGGGATAAAAGAGTTTTCGCGGAGATGGAGACACGATCGATGGGACAAGAGTTTTATTAGCCTGCCGTTTCGGATCCAGAAAAGGGCACAAGTGTTGTAGTATTTATAGACATGCAGTGGAAAAGCAACGGCATGCCTATCAAAAATGACGACTTCCAAATACAAAAAAGTTGCATGCGGTGCGATAATTGTATGACTTTCTGGGTGTTGTGGCATGCAGTTGCAATGTGTTCGCAGAACCGTCAAAGTTGGTGGTCCCCACGAGATCTGCCTAATTAGCCGCAGTCGAGTCACTACCCAAAAGGTTTAATGAGAATCCTTTCCACCCAACCCATTCCCCGCAGGGCCGCTCATTCCCTTCGTGGTCAAGTTGCAATACATGAAGCTGATCCGTCCCACGAAATTCTAGTGGCACAACTGCATGAATCGCCTGAGATTTCTTCAATCACATTGGAGGTACACTGATGATTTAAATGACGCGCAAACAGCTCTCAATACCCTTTAGCCTTTTTTAGCTTATTTACGCATTTGTTAGATCTTTGTAAGCTGGCCTTCTGAGACGTTCCTTATTGAGCTACTGAAATCAAAAGTATGCCATTTGAGAAAACGATTATCAGGCTGTGTATAGGTAGACAGAGCGCCCAGATACACTTGACAGAACTTATCAAAAATATCACTACGGGTTTTCTTTCAAAAACAGAGCAGACTGCGTTGGAATTCCCACGACTTTGAGTTTGGTGATACTCAGAAAGACGCCTATTTTACCATCCGCTTTGCATAGACGAGAGAATTGAGCTTCAGATTGCAATTAAGAAAGTATATTTCCTGACTTGAAAGTTTTTTTCTCATTGTCATAGAGCTGGGGAATCCGAAATAAACGACAGAGAAACAGGCAACTAAAAGTGTTGAATATTTGCGCACATAACAGCGGAGGGCGCGCAAAGACCTTTGCACGGTCTTCACAATAAATGTATGCAACAGAGAACCATGGTACACTGCTCGCTTAAAAAAGTTCAGCCAGTGCTATTAGTGACCTCGGTACAACCGGCATTAACTGGGGTCTTAAGGATACGCAAGGACAGCGAATGTTCGGGTCTGGCTAAGGGTGACGAAACTACTAATGCACATCCGTAATGGGAGGAAATACTAGCTGGGCTAATTTATATTTGGACGAGGAAATAGGATTTCACAGTAATAAAGTAATGTATTGACAAGACGGATAAATTTGTTGAGAAATATTTCGAACATAGGGTCTTTAAACTGCCTAACGATGCACCTTACTCTTTACTCGCCGATTTTTTATGTAGATACTCATAAAAATGTGCGGTGAACCCCTGACGAGACGGTATTTTGCGAGTGACCGCGACTTAGTAAGTTCTAACGGATTTCAACGTTTCGCATTTGACCGAATCAGTGTGGATTTGTTTTAACTCATGTTTATTTTTATACACATGCGCCTCCCTAGGTGCCAAAAATATTTGCCAAGTGGAGGACACAATAGTTGGATATATGCTCCGTCCTTTCTTAATTTATTTTTTGCCGAGAATTATGTCTAACCATCAGGCAGAAATGTATGGGCCCTACTGTGCGTTGATATTAACGCCCTGCACACTTCTTGCACAATACAGAAACACTACCTAACAAGCACTTCGGCAAATCCGCAAATCGCTACGTACAAGAAGGCTCTCGCATGGCTTCTACTTATCCCAACTAACGGCGTTGTTGACCACCTCTGTTCGGAGGCACCTCCCAGACGAAAGGAAGAGGAAACTGCCGAGGACCAGTCAGTTTGAGGAAAGCAATCAGGTGACTGTGCCCAGCGTATTTCAAAATAAAATAAGTTGCGGTTGAGCAGAGGAGCGATAACAGTCAGTGAACGGTGGTCATGAGGGAGGGGGTCAGGGGGATTCGGATTTGTCACAACCAGGAATAATTATAGTTTACTTCAGTAAGGGACATTGGTAGGAGGGCGAAAGGGAGGGGAACTTGCTGGTGAATAATGCTCATATTTCGTTGCTGTAACGAGAAGTGACAGGATGTAAGTACGAACAGGGTAAGTTCGACTTAGCTGCATAGGCCGGTAGGCATATTTGCGAAAGCTTTGGCGGGTTTAGCACCAAGAAAGCATTGTTAAGTACCAAAATAACTAAACCTCCAAGAAAATCAAGAATTTTTGGAAATTCGCAAATCCTGAACGAAATGATTTCGTTGATTAACTGAAGTTTCTGTCAGTCCGCCAAAAAATAGAAAAATCTCTAACATTAATATGATCCAATTTGACATAGAACACAAAACGCGGTCACAAACATTGAGAAAAGCTGAATTTGACCGTCTAAATTAACAGTCTGCCACGCAAAAACTTCTGGTCAAATTTACTCGGGCAAAAGACTTATGGGTACGAGCGGTCCTCACATCCATTGAATTCCTGTCGCCCGTATACATCTTACGGGTTTTTGGAAGCATTCCTGCAAGAAATACAGGCACATATGTCGGGGTTTTTCATGAAACATCCCCTCCTTTGACCGCATGAAATACATTAATTTATACTCTAGAAAAGAATTACGGAATGCACATTTAGGAATGCCTTTAAAACAGGAATTCCTGGTTAATTTTAAATGCTCATGGACATATTTCGGTCAGAGGCTATCAGCCTCACAAAATAATCACTCAATCAATCATAAGCAGATTTCTGAGTCTGAAAGTCGAAGCATCCTGGTCTTAACGCAAATACTACCTAAACCTCCAGACCAGCAACCGCACAAAATGATCAAAATAAGGAGAGCTTGTAACTAGTACCGTCCAACAATAAAGGCAGCTCATAAATGAAAAAATGAACATTGGCAATCAAATCTGGCAGGACACACTTCCAGGATTGGTGACGACGCGTTGCAGTAAATTAGTTTCTAGACTTGAAATCGGGTAAGTGGCAACGACAAAGCAGATTGGAACGGACGTTTCGGAGATGTTAGCCATCGTAAGTTGACCGTGTGCCAACATAGGACTTGTATAACTTGGCACACAAACCCGAATTCTGTTACTGGCTACTGGGGCACTAGACAGAGGCTCCAGTTCCAAATGGGGCGAAAATGTTCCATACTGTAACCAGATCGGTTAACGCCCTTGCCGCGTTAGGCAAAGATTAAGTATATGCGCGGGAGAGGAAAATTCCAACTGTTGTCCAACAAATTCACCAGCGCTTTAACATTCTTGCTTTACAGGCAGACGCATGCATTATATCTAGCATTAGTTTGAGTATTTCTTTAAAACCTGACTACTCTCCGCGCCGAACTATTTTAAATTGGGCCTTCCTCTTAAGAATTACGAGGGTGTGCGGAACGATGAACCGATGTAAGCATTTCAGCTAATGTCACCCTGCCGACGAAGGGCCGACCAAAAACTCTGCAGAACAACACATTCTTTGAAAAATGTAGTAGGCAGTTCTCCATCCTTTTTCCTTACCCCGCGTTACTCCCGACAACCATATAACACAAATGATAATAAACTAACGACACATGAAACAAATAGATCAGGGGAATTACTGACCAGAGTGTTGAATGGCACTCAACAAGCTTTGAAAGTGCTCTAAACGCCAGGCTTCTGATGGCACAGTTTAGCACACTTATACAGGTAAACTGTCTCTAATTTTTGAAAATACTTCACTCGAGGGGGGCAGAACATACGCAAATGGAGTAAGGAGAAGTTCCCTCGTGAACTAAATTGAGGTGATAAAAAACCACCTGCCTTTGCTGTACATTAAATTCGCCATTCTTAAGCTCGCCTTACCTCAACAGTTCGAGTTATCAAAATGCTACTAAACCGTTTGCGAGTGCTGACAGAGTGATATTTAAGTGTGCTGAGGCCTCTGGACTTATTAAAACAACCTTGGTAGAAGTTCGTTTTGTCCCTTTTGATCAGACAAAGAAACGAAACCCTAACAAAACGCCAGTAAAGTGGAGCTGTTTAGTAGAAGAAAACTTTATGAGAGTTCCACGGCATTCATGTTTCACGAGGACAAAAGATAGTTGGGACCCCCTCGTAGTTCTTTGGGTCGTTTGAAAAGCATTATTCGTTTCCAGCACACATTAAGTGGGCAAAATTCCAAACCACAGCAGCAGATGCATTACAAAAAGACTTAAGAGGTATTCCGAGTGGGCCCAGCTGCTGAAAATACTTAGGTAAAGAATTCACTTCAACAGTTAAGAGCACCTCGGCAAGACATCTCAGTGAGTGCACATGAGCAATCAATTGTGGAGGAATCACACGTAAAATCTATCGGTGGATAATCCGAGGAAATTCGGATTTCAGACGAAATTTTGCAGCTCTAGAAACCCGTTTTCGAAAATTTCAGTGGGCAAAGATATAGTGTGTAACCCTCTGGGAAAAATGTGGTGAACTATAGCAATAACAGTAATCTGTGACGGGTAATCTTAACATTACACCCATAAAAATCCAAGGAAAACTCCAACGTAACTGTAACCCAAGCCTTAAAATCCTAACTCCAGAACTCTAAACTAAAACCCCCAACCATGGCCTTAATCCTAACTCCAAACGATAACCTGAGCTTCGTACTCCTAGTTCTTAGGATAATCCCACTCTTGGCACTAGCGCTAACCCTACGCTTGAGCGCGATATGGGCAAATTTGACGTCAGCAACGCTAGCGAAGGTCAAATTCCGCGTATCACACAAAGTCTTTCGCGACCTGTTGCCAAGCAAATCGTCATAAACCACGTCTACCTCAGCAGGACCGCAGACTTTTGAACAAGCTAAGATGACCCCCAGATAATACGCCCACACCTTGTACTCCCTGACGTTTTTATGCGGTAGTCCTGTTGATGGCAGAATGACGCATTTGGATTGCGGTGCAGCGAGGTTTCGAACGATCCCCTTCCTTAGTACATATCTCCGATAAAGGCCATGTGGGTTGCCCAATCTGACTGGAGATGTGAAAGACAAATCGGCTGTCAGTCTCCCCTCTCTCGATTAGTTACTTTTTGCAGACATCTGGGTTTAATAAAATACTTCTCCCGTGCAGTTAGTAAGATGTCATCTTTACGGTCGCCATTTATAAATTCAATGATTCCCACATTATTCATACAGTGAGTGACCTATCTCATGAAATGTTGGTTGACATTCTGAAATGCGTTTTCGATTAGGAAGGATTACTTGGTCGCAGTTGTAATACTGACTATCTTGCGACATACTCTTATAACATTTCGGACTCGGCAGGATGTCGGCTTTTAAATGCACTTCTTTGCAATCTCCTGTAGAAAGCGTACTCGGTAAAAAATGACTACTTAAGTTGCATGTATTTTTCCCATTGATTTTCGATGGTCTTGCAAATTCAAAGATATTTTATAGAACCCACACATAAAAATATGCTTTCTTTTAGTTAATCAAAAAAGAATCACGTCTTCTTTATATTTTATACTTGAGGAAGGAGTATAATTAGGCTTTAAAAAAGTTTCTAATCATGAGACTTTTTAAGACAGCGAAATGTCAATTCACATAGCATCGTACCTGGACGTTTACCACTACTTCTCATGAAATGAACAACATGGTCCGCATCTAATGCAAAATTTTATGGACTCTGTATGATATCTCTTTAACGGCGTAGAAAAATATGTGATTTTCTTTACGCGGAACGCATGCACCTTGTAGAGTGAAATTACTAAGCGCTAATGCAACGAATGACCAGGCTCCAAATCATTCGGCAATTGGAAAACTTTTTTAAAACCTAATTATACTCCTTCCTTAAGTATAAAATATAAAGAAGACGTGATTTTCTATTGATTGACTATAAGAAAGCATATTTTTTTGCGGTTTCTATAAAATATATTTGAATTTCCAAGACCACCGAAAATCAGTGGGAAAAATGTATGCTACTTAAGTAGTCATTTTTTACCAAGCACGCTTTCTACAGTAAATTGAGAAGAAGTGCATTTAAAAGCCGACATCATGCCGAGTCCAAAATGTTATAAGAGTATGCCGCAGGATAAGCAGTATTACAACCGCGACCAAGTAATCCTTCCTAATCGAAAACGCATTTCAGAATTTCAGCCAACATTTCATGAGTTAGGTCATTCACTGTACTTAAATCCGTCCCGTGCGCATGACTGACAATCTTCCGTTCTCATAAGTCCAAATTCAGGCAGTCTGTCACCTTATTCTCAACGTGGCTTTTCACAAATCACTGGAAAATTTGCAAATCAGGTTTCGTCATGGTGAGTGTAGATAGCGTGCGTCTTGCTCTTCTCCGAGGCAAAGGCAACTTTGAACTTCTAGCTGAATTACTCTGGCTAACCAAAAGGTTGAAGAAGTGTGTACTGCAACACCGAAGCGTCCAAAACGCCCATCCGGAAACACGCCTCTTATACTTCTTTACAGGAAATGAGGGTAAGGGCCGTAACTCAAGTGGCGAAATTTGCACACATCGTAAGTGACCCCGCACACAGGACAGAAATCCCACATTCGAAAAAAGTAGGAAGACCCAGACTACTGCCGACACTGGTAACTAGCTTAAATCTGAGATTCCAGTCGCAGGACTTAGAAGGTTTGAGGTCGATCAACAAAGGCGATACATCACCAATCCCAAGTAATGTCCTTAGCACAGAACAGACCCCCTTCGATGAGCAGTTTCACCTCTTGCGATAAAATAATCAAAGTGAATGCACTATTTTCAAACTTATACAAAATAAAAACTCGGTATAGTAAATGCGCAACAATGACAGGCTCAAATGGATATGGGAAATAGTGGAAGTTGCTGAGGCGATGATGGGTTAGGCTTCAAACCCGGCGAAGGGTGGAGTTCTGCCTGTACGGCTTCCTATAAACAGAAAGATAGTCCACGTTATCAGGAGAAAAGCCGAGAAGCGTTAAAGACAAAGTAGAAAGAGAGTGGAACGGACAGCCCTCACTCGTTTACCACCGACAGTCGAACCCTCACAAGCGAAGACGTCTATCACGTCCCCCCCAAGGAGTGGGTGAAAGCCGGCGACTTGCACGTGAATTAGTTCACAACGAAACAGACTTGCATAGAATCTACCGCCCTCTTCCCTCACTCACCTTGATCCTATGGCAAGACCAGTGTCAGTACGACCGGAGGAGGGTTCGGGTGCAGTAACTGGCAAAGTCAAGCGGTCCGTCTACGCGTGCCACATGCGGTCTGGCCCCGGCAACATGTACCCGTCTCTCGCAGATAACGGTGTCATAGAGGTCACATGACTAAGGAGCCATTGCAGCCTGACTCTCAGTGCGGGAAAAGACTGAGTTATCTCCTTAGTTGGCAGCCGCCCGGGTCATAACTTTTAGCCGTCCTGATAGGTTTATGCACGTCAGATTTATTATGGCGAGGGATGCGCTGATTCGTACTTGATAGGGATTTTCCAGTCTTAACCTCACGTCCTATTTCCTCTCCCATGCACCAGTCGACTGATCGAGTCTGCCAACCAACGATACAGACGTGGCTGACGTGGCATAAAGACGACCACAACGCGGATGTACAGCAGAATTTTTTGGGCTGGCGCGCACATAGAGAATTCAAATAAACGCATGCCGTGGGCCAATCGGATTCCCACTTCGGCCCTGTGCGTCTGTAGGGCGGCCCGTTGTGAAGGTCTAACTCATTTGCCGTCGATCGGGCCGGGACCATATAGGCTTTGAGGCAAGAGACATTTGGTCATCAAGCATTTCAGTCGAGTGCTACACATGATTCGGAGGCACGTGACTTTTCGGTTGAAATCGGATAGATGCAAGCTTACGTAGAAGAGGCGCTCGATGATCTACTGTCATTGTGGAACTGAATATGCAGGCAATTCCGTTTCGCCATGATTGGAGCTATGATTCAGAGTCTTTGCAGGCGGCCGCGTAGCAATGATCAAGAAGTGCAAATCAAAAAAGACATGGAAGAATGAAACAGTTTGTTCTGGCTTATTTACCGCATTTACCCAGTCATAATCTAGACCCGGACGTCATGGGACGCCACTCAGCGCTCACTTGGTCGTTGAGGGTTCAGAAAATAGCAAAGGGAAAACGGGAAAGCCAAATGAAGGAGGGAAATTAGGCGGCCAGCCTGCTGTAGGCTACGCGCTGAATTCAGTGGAATACGCAACCTACGAAAGCTTTTGGCCAACGGAGATGAGACCTGATCCACTTCGCTGCTGTTGCTGCTACCGCCCTGGATAGGCAGCAGGCACTTTCAAACGTTTCCATACTACATTATGTTAGTTAATTGTCCCTCAGTAGAACGTAGCCAGATTCCGATGTTCGATAGGTGCGACTGTGACCATGCCTGACCTAGCCAGTTTCGACGATGTCACGTATTGAACCTGCCCACTGAAACGGCCCCTCCAGTCTCCCTTGTCTTTTTCGGTAATGCCATTCCGCCTATATCATGCGCCGCTGTGCAGCTGCTGGTTGGGTTCGAGAGAGCCCGTAAGGCACAACGGAACGAGTGAGTTCTGTAAGATCGGTGAGTGTCCCCTACCATTGTATATTCCCGATCGAAATCGACAGGGCAACGGGCTCGTGGCCCAGTGGTTAGAGGCGTGGACTTCTAAGTAACCGGTCGCGAGTTCGAGCCTCGGGTGTTCCACACTTCAGGGCTGGGTATGACTGACTGACGACAGCTAATAAGCCAGAAATGGCCACTCCCTTGTCTTTGTCGGTAATGCCATTCTACATCTGAATATCTCGACCCATTCTCTTCTCCAGAGACGAAGACCCGGATACCGAAGGTCAGTTGGTTTCCCGAGAAGGACGCATGGTACTTAGCTGTAAATGCGGGCCATCTGAAGTAGAAATAACCGGGTCATATCAAACAAAATGCGGGCGCCAAAGTGTGCCATCCCCCCCCCCTAAAGGAGCCCTACAAACCAGAACGGCACCTGACTGCTGACGCCTGTCGAACGCAACCTTGAATTTGTTACAAAGTCCTTAGTCAGTTTTAAGGCTCGGTTTGCGGGTGAATGACAAAAAAAACGAAGCATTTGCCGCCCGCGGCAGAAGCGTCAGCCAAAGGCTAAAAATCCTAGGGGGAAGCCAAGCGTCGCAAGCCAAGATCTCGGTGTATATGCGATAGTTCAACCGCAGCGAACAGCTGCGAGATGGGGGTCCAAAAATGGCTTGAGTGAGGCAGACTTGCACAGCATATAAATCGCCCTCTGCGCCCTCACAACCATTGCGCCCATACTGAAAGACAAAGTCAGGAAAATCGGCATTGGACGTAGTTACACTTCACGCGGAGGAGGATTCTCAGACAGCGAGGATCATTAGTTGATAGTCTCCGTCCGGATGGATGGTAAGTAGACGCCAGACTGCTTGACGACGGAGATATCACGACCAACTGACAAAAACACTTTCTGAAAATTGCGAAAATTCTGCGAGCAGCATCGATGCAGGCGACAATGTCATTCTTACCTCGCTCATTTGTTATAAACTGCACCCCGAGATTTGTGGAATTGCCAATCTGTTCAGTCTGACATCTACTGATTCCCCAAAGTGCCCTTTGCTAGTCAGAAATGCCGTTCCAAAACACTAGCCTCGCCAGTACTGATAGATAAGCTGACTGAGTTAGCAACCTCCTCCACACGCGACGTCACGTTATGTGCGCGATCAGAACGTTGATGCTTGCGGACGATGTCGTCAGCGTGGTCTAAGTCTGTCGGCCAGTGCCTGAAAGGTGCTCTTTCTTCAAGTATAAAATATGGAAAAGATTTGCCACTAAATGAGTAAAAGTTATCATATTCTTGAGCATGTTTTATACAAAATATATTTGGATTTATAAGGTCATCGAAAATCAATGTGAAAAGTACATGCTACCTAATCAGTCATTTTTTTACCGAGTGCGATTAATTACAGGAGGTCGAAAAGAAGTGCATTTAAAAGTCAACGTCCTGGCGAGACCGAAATATCTTGGAATTATGCCGAGTAATAATTTATCTCACAACCCCACCTAAGTAATCCTTCCAAATCGAAAACGTATTTCAGAATTTCGGCTAAAATTTCACGAGATAGGTCACTCACTGTACATAGAAAATGAAAATTTGGAAGGATGACAGGGTTGGCCGTACAACGAGATGCCTGAAAAAGAGGTTATGTGAATAAATGCCGGCCTAGCTAACAGAGGTGGAAACAGATCGATCTCGAGTTCTATTCACGCACATCTAGCCGACATGAATCACCGAGTCGATGTCAAAGAAGCCTTTCAGGTTGTCTACTGGACACTTGCAAACGTCCCTGAAGGTTTACGTCAACGGGTGCTAGATATGGCGGAGGTACTGGCTATACGGCTAAAGAATCCAGCGATATTTTGTCAGAAGACATTGACACAGGCGCTCTGTCGTCCGTGGCCAACGCCGAAACCAGATGGTGATTGCACGTCGTCCCAATCCCCTGATGACGGTGGTGTATTCACCGCGTTCTTGACTTACAAACATCACTCAGAGCCTCCGCTATCCCCCCCCCATTCCTATCAGTGATCACAACACGCCGGCCTCTTCTTACAGGTGGCGTGGGAACGATGAGTGTTAATAACCCCTGAGGCATTTATAACCTTTGCCAACTTCTTATATTGTCATTTTCTATGCAACCGTGTAAGTCTGATGATTAATTATCGAAATGTGTTTACCAGCTTTGTTTTTCAAGTGTGACATGGGAATATTCGCAGAATTTCTGACTTATTCGATGTCCCAGGGCAGCAACACCCTGGAATGTGGGAGTTGAAACCCCTGATCAGTTGGTCATGGAGCGGGACGCTCTAACAGTTGGGCTGTCGGATCGCCACTGTCGATTGCGATTGACAGACTTCAAGGTCAGATGTGGATGAACTTCCCTGAAATGGCCTGCTACAGAGGAGAGTAGGGGCGTTCCGATCTTCCGGGTCTCTCTACTTGTCGATAGCACCCCTCAAAAACGAAAACTGTGACAGAATAGAAGGTGGGGAACCTTCCGCGGTGCGGCAACAGTAAGCACCAGTAAAAAAATTTCATCCGGATTGGAACTTACAAAAATCACACAAGTGTTGAGTAACGCCTGCCGGTCACCCAAATTGGCAAAGAAACCGGCCGACATCCGTAGATGTTCTTCCCATTGGCCTAAAACTGGAAAGTAGCCAAGGAAGTTACGTGGCCGGCCGTGCAAATCAGAATGAAGTTTGGTAATAAAAAAAATTCGGAAAAACGCACCTTCACGATTTCCCTCTGCACAGGAGACCCAGGCGATGAGGTTGAGTAGACGCATGCAGAAGCCAGGATCTGCCTGATGACAGACGGCTTGAAGGGCATGAAAGACGTCGTCAGGGAGATGCACCTCACTCTCTTTGATCTTTCGAACTGGCGGCAAGGAGAGACAAGGGGGTAGAGGGAGATCGCAGGAAGTCTGGAGTTTGGTCAGTACGCCGACAACATACTTGAGCAGGGTCACCACATTTCCAAAGTAAATGAGGTGGTACTTGGAGGTGAGAGTTTCTGTGAGGTTTAGCTGTTGATTAGCCTGCAGTAGGAGACCAGCTGAGATGAAGATATCCACCTGAGGGAAAGTGGGGAGAGCGGGTAGAAGAAAGCCATGATAGCGACAGACATACTGAGCGGACGTGGGCATCAGGTATAGCATAGTAAAAATGAGGCGACGGAGCTTATTGTCGAAAGGCTCGGTGTTGGCGTTGTCTATCGAGAAGAGACAAACATGAGCAGTGAAGTCACGTGATCCACAGCCCAGTTAAAAGGTGGCGGGCAATCTGATATTATATATTCCCCTTCCAAACTTAGTTGTCTTGCTGGGAAGGAGTACTGACTGGCAATGTAACGACAGAAATTTACGACGAACAACGCGAAAGGAAGGTCAGTAAGACAGTAAAACACAGGAAGACGCATAAGATAAAATATAACTGGCACAAACGATGGTACGGGGGAGTGGTTTATGCTGTTTCGTGTTGGCCAACACCAGCACAGTCTGCGTGAGGCAGTACATTTACAAAATTGACCTATCACCTAAACTGAAGCCCCTGCAAGCAGTGAGGAACCAAGCCGAAAAGACCAAAATTACCCTTAGCTACTTGATTAATACCAGACGCTACTGTATGATCATGGGTTCATAGCCCCGGAGTCCAAGAGTTGGGGCTCAGGTCATCCAGGTGTATTTGGTCCTCATTTTTTCCCTTGAGTACGGCTAAGCGGCCACGTATGACCGCTTCCGCCTCCTTGGCAAATAAGACTCGGCGTAAACTACGCGAGTAAAATGAATAAAAATGTGTTTGTTTGGCAACCGCCTACAGTTTGACAACTTACGTGTCATTTTTCAGTGTCCGTGATAATTATCGGGAAAACAAGAGGTCAAAAGTGAGCGCTCACGGGAAATTAAGCAACAAACACAAATCGATGAGACTTAGCAGCCAGCAAGAGTCAGGCTTAGTGCTAAAACAGTCAAATGCGAGTGTTGGGCAGGGTGATTAAGAGTGCACCCCGTGGGCTGCAGTCTAGAATTTGACCACGACGGTATGGGCTACCACGGATATAATTTGCTGTACACTGCAATTGCTACTTATGATGCTCTAGTAAAAGTAATTATCATACTGAAAATAAAACCCTGGAGTAGAACAACCGGAGAGGATGCAGTCACTGGATTAACATCGTTTTGGTTCATGGGGGCGAAAGAATGCATGTAAAAACGACCTTGTGGTACTGACTGTGAGACAGGCTCATCAGTATCCGATCGCGAACGTTTAAATGTCCCAGAAAAATTCAGATCCAAAACGAAGGCCACCACAGAGATTGCAGCTTCCCCTTTGGTCGACGTACGCTCATCAGTCAGTATGGTAAACCATAAGAAACACTGAGGTATAATGGGTGTTTGACGGCATCAAAAGCCAGGTTTGCATGCCACCTACTTTTAAAAGAACTACACAGACGCGCGTTCTTGCGTCAGTGTCCTCGGGGTGTCACTGACCAGCAGTTAATCCATCGCAAAAATAGAAAAAAGTAGACTGAATCAATAAGAACATTTTTTTAATCACTAAGACTGACCATCGCAAGGCGAGCGCGGACTTCAAAGCGCACCACAGCACCTAGACCACCATTTGGGGGGTTGGAAAGGTGCGGGTCTCGGACGTGGTGCAGAAAGGCGTCGCCAGACTCCGCTTGACCGGATTCTGACAATTTGAAACGATTGAAGTCAAGGGAGGTTCTAATGTTGGTGGCCACCACCGCCACCTTCTGTAGCAGCAGCTTAGCAGTGGACGTGTTCCCACGATGAAGTTCCACTTCCGCGCGCCTAACAAACGGAAGAGGGTATTGGTACCAATGCTGATTTAATGCACGGTGGTATGTTCGACTATTATTGACTCCTCTGTACGTGCAACCAAAAACGTATGAACACTTATCAATTCGTGGTTGGTCTGCTCTAAATCAAGCGGGGTGAACATAAGCAAAACTACAGAAAATCAGAAGGCTTATTGGAAGTTATGGATTTCGTCGTAGACGAAAACAAATTAATCCCACTTGCGATAATGGAGGTGCGATCCCTAGAGGAAGAATATTATTCGTCTGGCATTTCGGATTTTCACCCCAGTCCATCATCAGAGAAAGCTGTCTTTGAAGATGGGTCCGAGTCCGAATCCGAGACGTCCAGTGGATACATTTCTTGTTTATCCTTCCCAACTGCTTCCTAGAACTCGCTCTGATGCTTGTATTGACTACAATACTAACAACGTTGTCAGAATGCAGAATTCAACAGGTCAGACATCATCTTGTTCTAAGTGAAGAAATAACCAATTAATGTTTGAAGCAATATTTTGCCGGTATGAATCTGAAGCATATGTAAGAGAATTTGTTGGGAGCAATAAACTTCGCGGCGGCTTATCAAATGCAACCTGATAAATCTCAGTCCCTAGTTTGCACACGTCCTCTGTGTGCCAACTTCCCCATTTTCTTTCCTAAGTTGTGTTTTTAAGTTACCATTTTCATTGATCAATCTGTGTAGTAAACGACAACCTTGCTATTTTGCGTTGATTTTTTCTATGGAAATTCGAATCTATGTACCTTCCTCATTCGTTATCTCTGTTATGCAGCGACAGGTTGCAGTTGATAAGCCGTCGTGAAATTTGGTGCTTTCAATAAATTCCGCCGTGCATGTTAGCATCAAAAACTACTAATACCTGCCTACTGATTTTAGTTAAATAGTGAGGAATATTTAATATTACTGGAAAGCACAAAAGTGCCTGAAAGTTACTGATAGTTACACATATTGTAGGCTAATTTCTATCGAAATGAATAATTGCTACCTGACGGATTACGATCTAAAACGTTGTTGGTGTTTTGACTTTATATATGAGGGGCGGTAATAGTATCCAGGTGTGCAGACGGGATAAAAAAACCAACACCAGCTCACCTGAGGGTGGCCTCCCAAGGGCAAAAGAGAGACAGCGAGTTGATAAGACGATCACAGTCGGAAAGGTCCGTGTGTATACGAAGGGCCTGTTCCAGCTGGGTCTCCAGGCAGGCCCTCCTGAACGAGCCCTTCTCGACAAAGTGACCAAGAATTTGATCTGCTCTGTTCACGAGTTCTACAGCTTCCGCAGGTCTTCCCTTTAATAAAAAAAAAATAGGCGTGTAAAAACGAATTCGTCGAAGTATATTCATGAAGAACAGTCCGAACGGAGGCGAACTTTACGAAACTCAGAAAGACAAAAGTGCGCAGGACGACGGCTAACTTTTGTGCATTCCGAGCAGTGTTCATAGAGGTGACTACCTGATGTTGGGAGAAATCCCAAACCGTGGGAATGTTTACTCCGAAACTTGATCGAACTGCTGAACCCTGAATTCGGGTCAGGCAGTTTCCCGTTGAGGTATCGTAGCTACGCCTGCTAGCTATGCGAATAAACAAAGAGTCCCTTTTTCTTGATCCTTAAGTTGGTCCCGCTTGTTGCCTTTACTAACTGCAACCAACGGGCGAAAAGTCACCTCCAATAATACTATCCAATGACACTGAAGGCTACTCAAATGACAACTATGCCAAATTATCCGAGAGTTCTCGCATCAGATTGAGCTTATTAGTAGCCAAACCTAATTAAATCACTTCCAGCGTACTTGGGCAAAAAAGAACTCCCCAAAAAGGGTTACTGACTATTTGGTGTAAATATGACGAACGGGATAATGATCAGGCCCAATTGAGACACTTGGACAGAAAAATATACTTGTTACTGCCAAACTATGTTCAAGCTATATAGACATAAAAGGTAGGAGCCTTATTGCTCAGGGATGTTCAAAATGGCCGTGGAGGCACATCACAGACAACCTAATTAAATGATGGAATTGCGTAAAATAAAGGTGCACGATTTATTTCGAATTCGACGGAACCTCAGGGAGCGATTTTATGCAGCCGTAAAACCGGTTTAAAAGTCTATGCATCGTGAGAAACAGGTTATTTAATGAGACTACTAGATGCCGGTGATTATTAATTCTCCAAGTCTTATCCCTGGTATCGGCAGCCGTAAATATATGTGTGTACCAGTGCGAAATAAATAGCTACCATAGTCACTTAAAATAAAACACAGAGTGGTGTCTTACCGAAGTTGCGTAAGCTCTCGCAAGTTGGGAAAGCGCTGTTGAAAGAACTTCGTCAGAAATAGGGCAGGGTCGAAGGCAATCAGTGATAATGACACACTGCAGCAGGCATGTCGCAAAACTCCTAAAAGAGGCAGGATACAACTGGTAAGAATGCGAAATCATCCACAAGTATACGAGCCACGGAAGTTTGGCAATCTTGAGCAATGGCGATCAGAATTCCCTTCACGTTTTACGTACTTTTTCGGTTTTTATGTGGAGTTAAAGATGCCCGATGAGTCTACTGGAACTTGGGACTTTAATCTGGTCGATGAGAAATTCTCACAAGAAAACTGATCAATAAAGCGCAAGTTCTCTGAAATACAAAGCGCACCAGTTTTCACTTACCTGGCATCTCCTCAGTCTAAAACCCTGATGAGCTGCAGGACCTGTGCCGGCGTTGAGTGCTTAATCTAGGTGTTTAGCCCAAACGTTCCGTGCTATTTTCGTTCCACTTGAGTACCGTCATCAAAATCAATAGAATAGTCAATGCGGAAGGTATTCTTCTGAAAGTTGTCCAATGTAGTGGGGCAGAAATGCACTCTCTATGCGCATTCGGACAAAAAAGTGAGTGAGGGATACATGATTTGGAGAATTTAAGATGGCTGTATGGTGATAAGCGCTCAGAATGATCATTCGTCGGCACAATTTATTCCGCTACGACTCTGTCGGCGTGGAAGTACTGAGAGAGCTGTCATTCAGAGGTACGGAGATTATCAACGCCCTACTCGGACAGTCGCGTGAACGGCTCGCTGTCAGCTCCGTGCACGATGCTGAAGTTGGGGCTTTTTCCACGCCACTGCTCTCCGCGAATAGCAGATGCTCAAACCATGATTCAACGACCCACGCGGCTGAGGATGTAACCCAATATCAAGCACTTAACAGCCGAGAGAATGTTGAAGTAAACATAACGGGAGGGGGGAGAGAACTTACCTGTACCCGTGATAAGCGACGATTAGTGCCAGATCGAGGAGGGCGACAGCCATCGCTTCAACTCTCGCAGCGACCTCCGAGTTGAAGAAGGACAGAAGAATGCTAGGGGGGGGGAAAAAGCGCAAAGCTTACAAAGTCATATCTTGCCTTCAACACCTTAAGCACGGAGCATGTTCCTCTACGAAAACTCTCTGGACGGAATAAACAAAGTATGGATGGCAAAAAAAACACAAAATAATAGCTGGAATTAACAGAGATCACAAGACACATAAAGCCGCATTGAGATAAACGACCACACGTCTACTTGGATACGTGGCCGGTTTAAATTTTATGTCCAACTAGCAACAAGGCCTGGCTCGCTGTTGTGCTGGTGGTTGAGAAAACAGTCGAATGCTCATTCGGTTCGTGTCCCTACTGAGTATCAGGCCGGGCGATAACAGAACTTCAACAAAAATGCACAAAATGGTCGTTAGCAAACTTGGAATGAAGGGAGCTGCAAGTCAGTCCCATCGGCAAAACAGCAAGAGTTCAGTCCGAAACAAAGCGTGTAAAGACATGGACGTGAAGTTTGTTGCAAATTTTTACACAAAACTTGTTTGATCAAGGGGATATGGAGCATGAAAATGAGGCGGGGACGTGAAACAATACGTTGCAGTTTTGGCACTTTTGGTTTTGAAATAATCTTTAGTTCTTCGGAAAGACGAGATCTATCTGCCGACTACTTCGGACGTCTCCCGTCGTATAAGCACAAGGCAACAAGAAGGTTGGGCCTGTCCTAAACCCCTAAATGAGCAAAAACGAATAAGGCGCTTCTGCTCTGGGAGTTCAAATGGTCAATTCGTGAAAGGTTTGAGTCCTGCTCTAAGTTCGTTATCATGCCGTACACCAGGGAATAGATACTCCCTGCAATTTAGAAGAGGGTGATTCATATTCCCTCGTCAGATACATAGGGTTATGCACCCAGCGGTCTTTGCGGCTGAATATCAGCCAAAATAGGAAGTAGAAAGGACAAACCTCGCGGGAGGAGCTCCATCCGCCAGCTGTTTCAGCATTTTGGTGCGAAGTTCGGTCAAAAGAAGCGCCTAAAACAAGCGCAGAGGGTATAAAGTTGTTGCGAAAGAATGGGATGCTGACAAGATATACAGTAGGTGGGCTAACTCAGGAAATGTCCACCGAAATTCCGAAATGCGTTTTCGTTTCGAAAAGATTAATTAAGAAGGGTTGCAAGTAGGGTTGTCAGCCTGCAGCATAATTCTATGAAGTTTCAGTTACCTCAGGAGGCCGGCTTTCGAATGATTTTCCTTCCGGCTGCATGCAAAAACTACCCTCTGAAAAAATGACTACTTCAGTAGCATGAATTTTTCTCGTTGATTTTCGATGCCCCTAAAAGTCCAATTATATTTCATGGAAAACATGCATAAAAATATTCGCTCTTTCGCTCATTTGGTAAACAATTACGTTTTCTTCTAATTTTGAACTCGAAGGAAGGACATAATTCGGTTTTAAACGCGTTTTCCGATTCCCGAATAATTTCGAACCCGCCCTACCGTCACACTTGGATTCAGGGTTTCCAAGCTACAAACCGTATATTTTTCGCGAACGGAAAAGCATACATTTCTCTACGGTAATAAAGGGGGAAGGGTTCATAAAATTAAGCAGTGGATTTGATCCATATTGTTAACTTTACAAGTCACATTGGTAAATGCAGAGACGTGACGATTTATGAACGGCCATTTCACGGTATTTAAAAGTCCCACAATTAGAAACTTTTTTAAAACCGAATTATGTCCCTCCTTTGAGTATAAAATCGAAGAAGTAATTTTTTGCTGAATGACCAAAGGAATGAATATTTTATGCATGTTTTCCATGAAATATAATAGAATTTTTAAGCGGATCGAAAGTCGATGAGCAAAATGCATGCTATCTAAGTAGTCATTTTCTACAGAGGATACGTTTTGCATGCAAATGGAAAGGAGCTCGTTCGAAAGCCGGCATCCTGAGGTAACTGAAAATTTATAGAATTATGTTGCAGGCTGACAACCCTACTTAATTAATCTTCTCGAAACGAAAACTCATTTCGGAATTTCGGTGGACATTTCATGAGTTATCCCACCTACTGTACATCCAAGAAGGCCACAAAACGGCCGATTTTCGCTTGTCAATGCACTAAGTTACACCACAACATTAAAATGAAAAGATCGGCAGAGAGTTAAACGCTGAAAGTTCCATACTGTAAAAGCACATATGTACGGTTGAAAAATCTCACGCTTCATGAACTCTCAAAAAACTGCAGGAAAGAGGGAGGAGGGGGGGAACTTACAGTTGGACCACTACTTCTCTTTTCCACATCCAAGGCTCCATATCGAAACGGTTCGCCGAAGGAACAGATGACCTCGTGTGCCGCCTGTCAAACAGAGACTGGGGTCAGGCCAGTCGGTAGGAAACGGCTTACCCGAACTTCACGCAAGGAGGCGGTATTATTGGTCTCCAAGGCCTGACGAAGGGCCTGTTCCAAAAAGGACTGGGCCTGCCGCCTAAATTAATGGATGTGTGTGTGCGTAATTTCGAATTAATAATTCGTGAGTTCGGACGAAATTTAAAAGTCACCAGAGGCGTTAAAAAGACTCACTCGTGCCCGAAGCAATGGTGCATCGCGGCCGAGGCCAAAGCCATCTGCGTCCAGGCGTCGGCTGGTCTTAGATCTTTTGCGCTGGGAGTAGGTGACTTGCCGGCGATTTGCATTTCGAAAGCCTTGTACAACTCCGTTTCGGCCGTTGTGAAGTTCCGGAGACGGAGAGCAAGTAGGTGAGACGCGAAGTGCTGAAAGTTCAGAACTCGGTCATCACGATCTCAAAAGGCCAGGAGTTGGCGGATTAGTGCTTTTATAAAATGGGCCACATCGAGGAGAAAAGAATCAGGAAAAGCCGGCTGGCGAGTGCTGTTAAACGACTTGATGAATCGATGTATAGCAGTTGAATCAGCAGTGCCGCCGCCGCCGCTAGGGCCTCAGAAATTGCTGTCCAGCTGGAGCTGCCCTCTAAAAAGCTGAAGGACATCGAATTTAACTACCCCTCGGTGCCCTTTATAAGCCCTGTCTGTCCACTTCATTAGTTAATGGTGGCGACGGATTAACGAACCACGTGGCCGAACCATCCGCGACGGCGTACCTCCACTGTCTTGAAGAAGGAGACACGATCGCTGGGACAAGAGCTTTATTAGCTTGACGTTTCAGATTCCTGCTCGAACCCATCATCGGAGACAAAAGCAGAAACGGGTGGTTCATGCACTAGGGGCTGCAGTATTTATAGGAAGCAGTCGCCATGCTACCGCATACCTATGAACATTCACGGTTTCCCCTTTCATCCGGGATCGTTGCGCTTGGTGTGCTGACTGTTTGATGGCCGACAGTTGCGTCGTTAATTGTTGCAATCTCATCACGTGAGTTGGAGGTTGGTGTGATGATTGTTCGATCATCTGACGCACTGACCCTGTTGGGAAAAGTGTTCACCTGTGCGCTCTACGCGTGGCTAAGTACTCTGCCTAGGCGAAGTATCAGCGCTGAGTATGGAAGGGGAAGATCATTGCACTTGTTAATGGACTAAGGGCCAGTAACCCATGATTTAAGTAACTCCACTGTACCATCAGCGGACGGCTGGACTGGAGTCGCAACCTCCCCAGCAAAGACCAACTTTTCGGCCGTCATAGGCAACAGGTCGGCCACGTGACCCAGGAAGTGGGCGTAGCACCGAGGGTTTGCGCGTGAATTATTTTATAGGGAGACAGGCTTGCGACACATCTACTGCACCCTCTCTTCCTTCACGTATCTTGATTCGTTGGCAAGCCAATGTCAATAGAACAGGTGGTGGGCTCGGTCACAATGGCCGAATCCGTCTGCGCGTGCCACACGCGACCTGATTCCCACGACACGCGCCGGGCTTCTGAGAGGGCGGTTCAGATTTCATGGAAGCTACATTGGGTAGGAGCCATTACGATCTTACTCTCAGTTCTACGAATGCCCCCAAAATACCCAATACCTCTACTTTTTACAGGTTATCAGCTACGGAGCAAGCGCAGGATTGTCTACTCGGAACTCCGTCTTCTTTTGGATGATACACACTTCGCAAAAAATGTCCTGTGTGTTCACAGCACGAAGAAACTGAGGCGGACAAAAAATCGACGTCTTGAGAAGCGGTATTGCCAAGAGTCGTCTGTCGGAGCGTATTGAGTCGCACAACTTTACGACTGCAAGGATCGAGCCCCTAAGCAAAAGAGAACGATTAGGCTCCGTAACGCGATCGGCAAACGTCCCTCTATCATGGTTAATCTACTCAACTGCAATTGAGAGGACAACGAGCCCATGGCTAAACGGCTAGAAGCTTTGGGCTAATAACCAAGAGAGCGCGGGTTCGAGCCTCAGAGGGAACCAAACCCGGGGGTATGTTAGGTCAGCCAACGAACCAGAAATGGCCATTCTAGTCCCCATGTCTTTGTCAGTAGTATCAGTCTGCACATATTACTAGTTGCCGTGTGAGTGCCTACGGAGCTGTAAATTGGGACCAAAGCGCTACAGGACGAGTGGACCACTAACGCGATTAATGGGCGCCCTACTATTCATAGGGCATTTTCATTGAGTAAGACAGATACCATAATTTCTGTCTAACAAAATAGCAGCACGATACTTCATTAAATACAACAACCGGGTGGAGACTATTGATTCTTTTTCGGTTACTTATCAGGGGAGGTTTCTGCAGCCCACACAGCGTCCCGATCCCCAGAAGAGCAAGTTGGATTCGTGATTTTCAGCTTGTCCGTTTGGCGACGATTTTTGAGCTCGTCGCAGCGTCTATCCCCCGATCTGGATTAATGGCTTTTGCGTTAGAGCGAAATGATAAATGAAACCGATAGAAATACCATTTACGAGAATATAAGGAGGTGGAAAACTGAATTTCCAGTAGGTCAGACGTTTTTTGACTGAATTAAATCTAAGGCAACGCTATTTTAACCAATAAGAGAACGGCCTGATTCTACAGCATTTTCTTACAGGAGCAGCCATATCCGGGTAGACCTCAGCAAAGTTCTGGAGAGTTTCGGTGAGTCTTTGACATTCCTGATGCGAAAGGGTTCCAATTTGTCCCGCCTTCTTGCACACATCCTCGGAAAACTTGATCACCTGGTTGGCACTAATGACTTGGGGTAGGGGCAAATCGAAGGCACTTACCTCAGATGACCGCCCGTAGAGGTCATCAGGGCAGCGCATTTGGACAGATCAGGGAGGTCAGTTATCTCATCCCGAATGGAATTGTCATAGAATGCGAAAAAGGCGTCGCTAAAGGCGACTGTCTGCTCGAAGGTAAGAAGCTGAAATCCCATGGAAAACTTGCGCAAAAACTGGCCTTTAATAAAAGTTGGACGAATTATACTGCTGACAGACGTACCCACAAGACTACGTGAATGGAAGGTCATCGCTCCAGAATCCTCCATTTCCAGAGCATCCTGATGCAGGGCGGATTTGACGTAATTAGGATGGACATACTCGACCAATTCTCCCAAGTTTCGCAGTGATTGCATTCTAAAAGTTCATAGCTGGCTAGCAGTAGTCTCACCTTTCGGTAAAAATGCTCAAAAGACTCTTACTCATAGGGCTGGGTTCATTAAGACTACTCACGCTTGCGGATTCTCCGCCCTACTAAGATGACTGATCAGAACTATGGCCTTACGCGCAGAAGCTTCAAAAGGAACATGTAAAAGTGGTACTTCTCTTCCTCGCTGGCACAGGGGAGGGAAGGTGCATTATCAATGTACTCCCGAACGAACACAAAGGCGATGAAATTATTGAAGGTTATGCAGTCGCGAAAGTATGTGTGTCTAGAGAAGGACTCGTGGAAGTTCATCGTCAGCCAGTGTGTAATAGGAGAATCAGGAGTCCCCCTAGGTCAAAAGAGGAAAATACAATTTGACATAAAAGAGACGGTGGATAATAAATTAAACGAACAGGGATCATAAAAAACAAAACCTTCGTGGGAGTGGGCAGGCATGGGGAACACAAAAGTGCCAACAATGTCCCAGAACTATGGATGAGCCTGGGAAAATCCCGCCAACTCCCATTTGCAAGGCCAGCAAAGTCAACAGATTTTTGAAGCATTTTTTCCCCGGTATGAATTGAGAAACAAGCATGCACAGCAGAATTTATTGGGGCCAACAAATTTCGTGACAGCTTTTCAACTGCAACCCGTCTCTGCATAACATAGGTAAACGAATGAAAGCGCACAGCAGTATGAATTTGTACAGAATGGCAGTGCATAGGATCAAGGTCAAAGTTCAAAATAATCAATAATCAGATAAGACGTCCACATAAGCATCAAAAAGGAAAAAAGGGAAGACGAAATGTTAACAACAAATCATAGTCAGAGGAAAATAGATGCGTGAGATTACCAGGGCAATTGCAGATTGATCACGTGATCTAACTGCTTGCACAGGTCTGGTTTCTCCCTCCGTATGTAGGCTGCTTCCAAATAACGCAAGGTTCGAGTTATACGTGCTCGGACAAGTACTCGAAAGGATGCTTTAGGGTCGACAACATGACCGCTATCTAACAGGTGTTTCGTTATACACGAATGGGGGGTTCTATTTTCCTGTTTGAAAAGCCAATTAGGCAAATGCTCAGCGGCCCTGGTTGCCAATTGCCTTTGCGTTCGCCCAATGTACTTGCATCCGCAAGTGCATGTGAATTCATACACACAATTGGGGGTGGCGTGCCATGGCAAGGCATCCTTTGCCCGGTTAATTGGAAGGCTTTTTGTGAAACTGATGAAGATAAGCTCTGCTGCGTTGTACGTTCTTTCTATAGTGCAACGCAAGCGTTGCTTGATTGTGTTTGAGACGTTGTCACCCTTAAAAGGTAGATATATTATAACGGGCTTCTTCGGAACGGACTGTTCCGTCAACTTTGGCCGTAAATGGTTGCTGTACTTCTGAGTGAAGCGTGCAGGATAACCACGATTAAGTAAGGCTTCTTTGATGCGGGCAGTTTCCGTATCTATGGTCTCCCTGGAGCAAATATTTCTCGCTCTTTGAAAAAGAGTATGTACTAGATTACGCTTCCATTGTATTGGCGCAAAGCTTTTAAAATGTAGGTATTGCCCTTTCCACGTAGTCTTGTGGAAGACGGAGCGTCTTATTGAACCATCATCCTCTCTAAACATGAGGACGTCCAGGAAGGGTAACTTGTTAAACTGCTCCTCGTCAAGAAGACATGTGCTATTTAGCGGTGTTCTTTTGTTAAAGGACCTGAAGATTGGTAGTCTTTGAATAACCAACAATACGATAATTGCGTATAGTGAAAAGAATTGTCGGCTTAAAAAGCGAAGCAATTAAAATTCGAAAACGTTCAGTGCATCCAAACGTAACCTCATTGCCCACGACTTCATTGGAGCTGGCAGAATGTGATTTAGAGTCCCATTTTGAGGATGGGTCTTTCGGAGGTATTCACTGACAACGAAATGCCAAGATGACTTTATTTGGACGTCAACGGACTCAGTCAGTTCTGGACCGATTGTTCCAGCAGTCCCCGTGACCCCGTCAGACGTGTGCTGCATGCTACGACCAATGTTCTGGGAATTAAACGTGAACGACACCCTTCCCCCCGCCTCAAATTGTCGATGTCAACAAAACCGGATATACTGGAACCAAGTAAAGCTCTTCCATCCGAATATTAATTTCACCATGGTGAGAAAAGTGTGGGGATAGTTTCCTTCCCCAGAATTCCCCGTCAACCACCAACCGACCATTCAACCGGTGACAATGATGTACATAAGAACAATAAACGCAGACTGCACAGGCCTTACATACGGGTGGTCGCGCACTGCAGCAATTCGACCGAGCCGCATCATGACAAAGCAACCCGCATTTAAATGGTATATCGGAAGCTGTCAATAGTTACCTCACGTACCCGCGAGTTGGATATAACAGTTAAATTGACTAAACAATTCGCTGGGAGGTGACGTAACCAAAGGACGTAACCCTCAAACAGGAGAGGATATCAAACCATTACCAGCTTGCAGCCCTGTCAAGAGACTCTGCTGCGGCGATGTCAGGAGTTCTAGCCGATGAGGGCAAAAAGTACGCTATAATGACACTTTGTGGGGGTCTCTCAGGCTCCTTAAACCAACTCGAAGACCCGAGAGGACCTCGACCAAGTTGGCCAGCCTAGAGAAGAGCTGTGAAGACAGGATCAGCAATCTACGATTGGATCTCGGCTTCGAAAGACGAAAGAGCGACTCGCAATTCTCAAGCGCCTTCGATTCACGACACCAACACGCCAACTCCTTCCAACATGCCCAAGCTGCCAACGAATATTCCGCGCACAGATTGATCTCTTCGGACATCCTCGGATCCGATACAAAAACAGCCCGACATCTCCACCTGCTGCCTCTGCAAACGCCCCTATCGTCACTCATGCACCTGTTCCACCGCATTCATAAGAACAAATCACATCGCAACCGGTGATCACACCCCTGATGCCCCGACGCCTGAGTTGACGTCGTCGACCCCACCACCCATACCACTCCTGCCACAACGCCCGCGACAACGATTACCACCTCCCCAGCCCCCACCACCAGTGAGAACACTAACGACGCCTCCTCAACCACTACCCTCACCACCACCGCTCCCCTAAACATCAATGTGGACTCGATCCCAACCTTTTCTCTGAGATCGCACCTTCATCACATGCATCGGCCTCGTTAGCCACTTGCAAATCCATCGCACCGAGACAGACGAACCAGTATCAGGAGTCCCGACATGCACTCACCGAATTCATCTCCACTGTCCACACACTCACTGTATGGGCCTATTCAGTTGGGCGCGCACTTACGACAGCGGAATTCACCGCAGTAACGGGTAGCCAAGCACACAGGAAAGCTCTACCATCTCCGGCACTGCAAACTCTGCCCCAACAGACGCAGCGAACACTAGCAACATCACCACTGCAACCGACTCGGCGGCTCCCAACCTATCCTACTCATATTCCGAACGCACATGCGCATTAGGCATCGGTCTGGTCGGCCAATTTTGATTTCATCGGCGAATTCGGCCTCTGTCGCTGGAGAAGAGAATGCGCTGAGCCGTCCAAATCTGCTGCCACGGATCGTCACGCGCGGAGGGGCACAGATCGGGACATCATTGAGGTCGGCTAGATCAGACAAAATGGCTGCCGTAAAAAGTACAAGTAAGTAAGTTCATAACACAGCGACCGGCGAACCGGTGTCAGGAGCACTAATGTACATACGTCAAACACGCCTCAACTGCCTACACCGTCCGCGCACATTCGTTCACCGTACTGGCTTACTTGGCAACATGCGCACCCAAAAAACTCTGCGGTAGAACACCGCCGGAGGAACCCTATCGATAGTTCGACCGCCGTTGCCGAAGATGCCCACCGTGTGCTCCACAACAAAGTGAAGCGGCACGGCGACTTGCGCGCGATTTAGTTTGTAGTGAATGCAGACTTGCGTTGAATCTACTGCACTCTCTTTTACAGCTGTGTAATCAAAAGGGGAGCACGGTGGCTGCCTGCAAATTTTGCCCAGCCAGGTTCACCAATGTAGTGCGCAAAGGCGTTGAAATCAACCGTGAAAATTTGTGTAAATACTTAGACCGTCACATGCCTGAAAGTATTTGGGAACCGAGTTTGCCGATGGGGTTACGAGATAAGCTGTCCCCGTTGTACCTTGGGGCTCTATCTACAGCATTCGCAGACAGTAGCACAGCTACCAGAAGTATAAGCAGAGGGGGCGTAGCGACAAAGTTGCAGACTTATTAGGGATCGTCGACAAATGTCTGCTCTTCGGTAATCGATCTATAGGTCTCGGAGCCCAAAACAAAATGACACAAACTTAACCAGGTCAGTGGTGAATCGGTGTAACACGGGTGTGAAGGCTGATGGAGACGACGGACACGAAGACGACCCCCCAACTGTATAGCATGGGCCACCGGTATGAATCATAAAAGCTCGGATATCACAAACTATTTATATCGGTTATTACCTACAAGGTAGTATGTAAATAAATTGTGTATTATGTGGCTAGTTAAGCATAAAACATTTACACTCTCCAAGCTGAGAAATTAAATCGATCGCGCTTATTCAAGCGCAAACGAAGAATTATGGGTATACAACACGGCCTAATACTCGTAGGTAGAAAATATTGTGACTCCCAAAAACGGGCCAAATATAAAATTACGGGATTTTACTGAAAAATTAAAACTCCCTGTGTGCACTCACTTTTTTTAAGAAATTCCCAGGTGCTAAATTCCAAATTAGTGCGCATGGGGTAAAGAACCACGATCTAGCCGATAGACGAGTCAAGGCGAATTAAAAAAGTTTGAAGAGACATTGGCATTTACTTGACAGGATAAATATGCGAACAGATTGTCGGAAAACGGGGATGTGTAAGACGTGCGGGTTTGTTAAATCGTCGGATAAATGCATAAAGGCAACATACCTTTGCCAAATTAGACGCCAAATTAATAATAATAATAACATCAATGTATAATGCAAAAAATCTAACGTGCTAACAGTAGAATTGCTGTCAGTTGCAGGTTTTAAGTACATAAGAGCGTCATTTGCATATGCCTACGCCAAGCAAGCGAAGCTTTGGCTGCACATATTTTCATGAGCAATGTGAGAGCCGAAAGTTCGAATTCTTCGGAAGATCTGTTCACCGGCCTTAAAAATCTGTGAAATATTAACTCACCTAACTCATGTACTGATCGACGACAGTCCTGGACTTCTGAAGAATTCCAAGCGTCTGGGAGCATAGTTAGACTTTGAAAATTCACATTCCACTTTGTCCACTTCCCCTTTAAAACGTTCTGTGTGTCACTGCCCTAATTGCAGTACGAACAATCCGAGCTCATTCATTCTTTCCTTGGGGTATTGCTTGTGAACATATCAAGCAAGCTTGAATGCTTGCATCTCCGCTTGTTGAGGAGTTAATTTGTTTTCTTCTTGCCGACGAGTATCATTATGGATTGTGTAGGATACGTGATTTATTGGAGATTGGATGCTAACTATGTGTGAGCATGAACCCCTTGCGTGTGACTTGGTTCTCACAATAACATTGCTCCCCAGTTTCTCTCCTGCTGTGTCTCCTAAGGGTATGCGAGAACCCCGAAATTTCTAAATTCTTCAAACTCGCGAAAAACTACATCCTTCTCACCTTTATCCTTAAACTCTAATAGTAATTAAGATTACTTCGTCAAGTTGATCGGATCCTGACATTTTCCAAAAGTCATTTTTGCGCCTGGATATGAAGGCCAGGCGTATTCCAGATTCAGTTTACAGGACTTAGTGAGCAGTACCCGAAGTATTTTACCGCCAATGCAGCTCAACCGCGTATGAATTAAGAAAATTATCTTTGGTGGTTTTAGGTCAACATATAAGCGCTTTATCGACAATTCCGAAATAACGAAGGTAAGAATTCCCAGTTTATTTTCCGACTCACTTTTCGATGTGGGTTCGGCGACTAACGCTATGAGAGAAGACACCTCCCTCTTTATCGATTCACAGAATTCTGGCCTAACCTTGCTTTTCAACCAATCGTTATGGGGTTCTAATTTTTACTCCCCCCGAAACTGCTGTGGCTACCGTTTGTGTTCCTATGCAAATGTTCCTCTTTCGTACCCTGTTTTGAGCCATCCTGGATCTCGGTGATAATAAGGACCGTTTGTGTGCTCGACTGATGTCCCACGCCACCAACATGGCAGAAAGAATACACGAATAGTCCAGCAAAATAAATTGTTACCTGTTAGGTAGTTTCATCGAAATCTGTGTTTCCGCGTGGCATCTCCTCTGTTTGGTTAGAATTCCGCCTAATCCGCTCTAGGAAGCAAGAACTGGAATAACTGAGCGACTTCATGCAGACAGGGGGAATCAGGTTCCTTGAAAGAACTGTGGCCTCAGTATGTAACAAAACGCTGTCCAAAACTATTAAGAAACGAACACACAGGAGGCACGCATGTAATTTCTAACGACGATAAATGACTAATTTTTCAAGTTTTTGAATTTCCTATACATATGCTGCGTGACATTTGGGCTACTGTACTGCATGTTTAGCGTGACCGTTCAGAAGCGTTACGGAAAATATCAATTTCTGCTAGCAAGATCTTGGAATCCCTGAAACTAGTAAGAGATTTTAATTTCGCCTGCGCCTGCTGGCGATTCGAAGATTGAGGAGCCAACAACATCTATATCCAATGTATAGAGGCTTTTCGGGACTGATTCATTCCTTGAAGGTGCGCGCAGATTCGGCTCCAAGTCTGAGTTCGATGAGTTGGTGACAAGGCTGGATTTCCGTAGGTTATTTGTAAAAATTTTTCACTGACGCAAGAGTGACCACGAGCATGCATACGCTCTTATATTACGCCTGGACACCGAATTAGTTGCCCCTTATTACAGAAGGCCTTGTGCCAAATTCCATGTGGTTGTACCTATTTCCGTTTCCAATCTCTATTTTTAATCCCAAGTGTAAACCTTATCATTGCTCTAAACCTAGACATAGGAGGTACCTCTCCCATAAACTACCTTTGTTTTTTCATCAACTATGCAACAACCATACAGGAAAAGTCCAAGCGACTCACCGACACATGCGCAAGCGCGAATCTCAGAGGGTAAATGACAATAAGGCAACTTTATCGTTAGAGGATTTTGTTCGCTCGACTTGTCAAGTAAACTTCTGGACCTTTTACTACAGAGGCTGGAAAACTGGGACAGCCTGAGCATGAGGTTGCGGGAAGTATACCATACTAAAGCCTATTAAAATCAGCAGTGTCGCTAATTATCCCAGGTTCTTGTGGCGCAGTAAACAGCTGGGCGCCGCATCCGACTCGTTAACTGATGAGTTTTACACCAAATGTCCGTCACTGACGTAAAACCATTCCGGGATTTTGCCCTTTTTTCTGCCACACACACAAACTCTTCGCACCCAAGGCTATCTGCGCCCACAAAACGTTTAGCCAAACAGGCCAGAGAACAGTGGTTATGGTTATTATAGCCTGCAAAGCATGTGGTTGAGATCTCGCAGGATTATTTCAGTTTGACGAATACGAGGGCTTGACTGCGTCTGTTCGAGGGATTTGCTTTCTGTGAAAAGTGTGCCATTCCTTCTCACACACACTCTCTCTCTGACAGATCGAGTTCGAGGGAAGTTGGCTGCCAGTGTTGTTTACCCTCCCTGTAGTGTCGTAATATGCTTAAGTCATTAGCACCAATTATCAGCACTCACACTAGCCATACTTGCCCATGATTCAGTAATTTCGATTTCACGTGTAAAAGAGAGTAAAATTTCCCTAAATTCGGCGTACCCTCTCCTGAGACAGCAAGCACTTGTGATGTGAACAAAGCTGGCCGACGCAACCAGATAGTTTGGTTTGTACGTCGGTACGGGCCCTGAGTGATCCCGCCTTCATTCAAGATGGTAAAGTCTCATTACTACAAGTAAAGGCATGAGATGCATGTGTTCACCCAGGGAATTAACGCGTGTTTTATAGCTTATATCTTGTGGGTATATTCAAATCCTAGTGTGAACTATCGTTGACTTGAAGCCCTTTTGGCTGATTACCACTAATTTGACGGGAAAACGTGGTCTATTGAGGACAACAACATTACTGACGACATTGTTTACCTGCGAGTTATTATTCATGGCAGCAAATAATGGTCGGAAAGGTCAACTTGGTAACTGAAACGATTTTTATTAGCGTAGTGATGCATCAGCTTGAATGAATCTCTTCAACGAGTTTGCGCATAATGCTGCGAAAAATTGTTTAACCAGCTTCACGATCATCTTGAAAAGTAATCACTGTAGGTTCGGAATAGTTAACGTGCTATGCACAATCTCCTCGAGGGCCTTACAGAAAATAATTGCGCCCTTTTTGGGCTTCAAATGTAATAACGGACTTTGTAATTTTGCACCAAAGTTTTGCAACCGCATAGATACGGGTAAAGACTTCAGCGTTAAAAATTTAAAAAGAATTTCTTTGGCTTTATAGGCTGCCTGGAGCTTGAGCAAGAGTGAGGTCGATTAACGCAATTCTGCCAACATTGGATATATAATAATAATAATTTTTATTAAGGACCCGTCGGGGTCCCATCAAAGCAAGTAAAAATAAATTTACACAGAATTTTAGACGAGGTAGGCAGAATCTGTACAAAATCCGATTCATAGTTTCTGAATTTGTAGTCCGTTAAGAAAAATGATGAGCGAGCGGTGAAAAAAACTTCACTTAAAAATGATTGGATTAATTTTACAGCAGAAAAAACCTTCACTAATAATAATAACAGAAAAGTGCGGGCAGAACTGGCGGGAAGGAATGTGGCGGTATATAACGGATTATAATCGGACATCGTCAGGGCAGAAATAAATGTCAGTCTTGATTTTAATCGGACATCGTCAGGGCAGAAATAAATGTCAGCCTTGAGGAGTACGTATGCGGGTCGAACAGGACTGGTCAGCATGCGGATTCAGAACTGATCAGCGGGGAGTTTTTTCGCTTTAGCTGTGACAACTAGAACATTCATTTCAGACTAACAGTTTTGAGGGCGATATTTTTTGCGGGCCTCAGAGAAAAAATCACTGAACGCGACAGACTTCTTCGGAGAAAACTTATATTGTGCGAAATGAAAATTGGTACACTTGCTGCGAAATTTGTAGCCAAATTCGCGACGCTATTAAAATAGACTGTGCCTCCGCGACAATCAGTTAGGTACAGTGGTTAATGGGTCTTTAAGACAAACACGTAGAAACAAATTTTCTTAAGAAAATACAATCTGCATTGAGGAAAACACACAATTTTAGACAGAAGAGACAAGTGTAACCAACGAAAGTAGCAGCCGTGAAAGCGTATATTTCAGAGAGCGAGTGACTGTACTTAAGTCTTGTCTCCTATTTCTCCATACCAAGTGTTCGCCATACTGGTTGCATTCTCTGAATAGATCACTGAGGCATCTTATCAGTCCAATATACTGCTATTTCCTGCACTTCTAAACTTCGATCTGAACGGTGAGACCACCTTGGTTACTTAAACCAAGTTATCCGGAAAATTACAGCGCCGGTGGAGACGTGGGCGAGGAAAACGTCAACAGACACTTCGGGGCGACGCTCACCAAGACCTCTATCGTTAACCGCAAATAAGCTCAAGAGAGAATTGCGCAAACGACGGGCCCGTTAAGATCATAATCTTTTCGGATTCTCCACGAATTAACAAAGGCCAGACCAGAAGCAAGACAGCAAGATGTCGAAACTTCCGAATCTTTCACTTTTCGTACAGTCTTGTCACCCCACGGCTGGTAACGTCCGCACTGGCTGCGAAATCAAACAAAGTACATTAGGTCAATGAAGTGTCCGACATGTGGTCTATCAATCAGAATTGGACTCTTAAGCCTAGTGTTAGTCCATTCCCGGAAGCGCAGAGAAAGACTACCTGAAAGGATACTGATGAGGGGGGAGGGTCGGAGGATTCATTAAGAAGCTGCTAGAGTGAACAATCACACTAGACAGTGACATAATCAATATAAAATATAGATCAACTGGAAGTGGTCTGATTTACATACGGTCATTTATAAGTGTTTGTGCAGATTAGGAATAATCAATTTTTATCAAACTGTTATAGAACCCGACGGCCTTGGCTGGATTCGAAATCAAGACTGAAAGAGGAAGACTTTAGTACGACTGACGCTCCAGTCATCTGAACTACGAGGCCCCACCGGGAGACGTGAGTTCAATCACAGTTGGATCAAGTTACCCATCCAGCCTACTACAACATATGGAATCCACCGAGTCTGATACATGACGCTGGCTACCCAAGCATAATTTCCTAAGTAACCGGAAAGAGGGGACCCAAAATGCGCTCCAAACCGCCAACTGGAGTTTTTCTGAACTTCAAGAATAGACAAGTGGTGAAGTGAAGAAGAGTGGCTGTAAAAATATGTATGTGCACGGCCATGGGTCGACGCAGCATATATGACATCAGGCGATATAATCAAATCCGATCTTCATTAAACAAAGGCAAGAAATCAGTTGCAAGTACTCGATCAAATAAGACGACCGGTTGTCCAAAATTAAGGCAATTGTACGGTTGGAGAGTCCATGGATTTCACATGCGCACACGGTAATCCGTGCAGGGGGCTAATACAGAATCACTCTTAAAATAAGTATGTACAAGTATAAGCGCACAACTAATATCACACGTTAAGAGAGACCAGGAGGAGCAG